>CM053033.1:15485166-15565166 GCA_028564925.1 Lithobates sylvaticus | reverse complement strand
CTGTCCCCCTTCTCAACTGTCCTTCCCCAATTCCCTGGCTCCCCTTCTCAACTGTCACTCCTGAATTCTCCCATCGCTCCTGGTAGACATGTGGACTACCGAAAAATGTGTTTATTTTCGTTTTCGTTTTTTTTTCATTTTATCGGATAATTTGTTATGATCGGCGTTCATTACCTGAGATAATTCATCATTTCGGATGCATTCGTATTTCTTACATTTACTAAGGCCCCTTTCACACTGGTGCGGTTTTCAGGCGGTACGGCGCTAAAAATAGCGCCTGTACACCGCCAGAAAAAACCGGCCCCATTCCCTCCAGTGTGCAAGCCGGCGGGCTTTCACACTGGAGCGGTGCGCTAGCAGGACGTAACAAAAAGTCCTGCTAGCAGCATCTTTGGAGCGGTGAAGGAGCCGTGTGTTCACCGCTCCTATACCGCTCCTTCCCATTGGAATCAATGGGAAACCGCGGGGATACCGCCCGCAAACCGCCGCTGCAGCGGCGCTTTGCGGAGGTTTTTAACCCTGTTGCGGCCGCTAGCGGGGGTTAAAAAACCCCGCTAGCGGCCGCATACCGCGGGTTAAAACGATGGTAAAGCAGCGCTAAATATATCGCAGCTTTACCGTCGCCGCCCCGCACCGCCCAGTGTGAAGCCAGCCTTACAGTTACTTTGAAAGGAAATTCCAATACCTGTAATTTAATAGTTATTAATAATAATAATAAAAAAATTATATTATTATTTTTTAATAGTAATAAAAACTATAATAGTTAATAATTTCAATATAATAGAAAATTCGAAAAACAAAATTATCAGAATGTAATCAATTACAGCACACCACATTATAATGTGGGAACAGCACGTTGCATGGTGGGTACTGCACCGCACATTACATGGTAGGCATGGCACAGCACATGACATGGTGGGCACAGCACATGACATGGTAGTTCACATGACACTGTGACAGTGCAGCACGGCAGATATTATAGCACAGGCCTTGTACAGCGGGCATCACTGCCACCAAATGCGGTTGTGGTACTGCAGGTATTTCTGGGGCTACATGGTGGTGGGGAAGCCAGTCTATGCTCCCATGCACGCCCCTGCACACATCGGTGGTCAGAATAAAATATTTATCTGGCCTACAAAATGAATTAATGTCCAAGCGCTTGACGCACCAATAAAAAAAAAACACGTCTAATCGCATTACACGCGCTTACAAGTGTTTTCTGCCAAAATGTTGCTCCCAGAAACAAAGGTAGTCTATGAGAGATGGCGAAAGCGTCCGATGTGGGTTGTAGTACAAGATAAAGCACAGACACCAGCGAGCGTGCGCACATTAACCCGCGCGCTGTGATTAATCCTCAAAATATTTATAATGTCATAAAGCTTTGGAAAATGTTTAATTAAACACACGATTATTATGAGACGATCGTTATTATTTCCGTCAGACGTGGAAGGTGAAATTGTGTCGCGCTAATACATTCATACATTTGAATACTCGGAGAACTGATCAGGTGGCGTCTAGCTGGCATGAATCACTTTTCCATTATGCAAAAACCGCCGGCTGTTCAATACTGAGAACTGGTAAAGGCTTCTATTTAACCCTTTTCCTGCTGGGTGCTGCCTCCTGATTGGAGGAACCCTTGAAACAACTTTTTGGTCTCAGGGAAACCCCTATCTACAACTCATGATATATTAGTGTGAGTGATCAGTGGGAAGAATGTTCTTACATTGGTGATCAGTGAGAAGAAAGTTCCTACTTGGTGATCAGTGAGAAGAAGGTTCAGTGAAAGAAGATCCTTACATGGTGTCAGTGACAAAAATGTTCCATCATTGGGGATCAGTGAGAAGAATGTTCCCTTACTTGGTGGTCAACTATTGGTGATCAGTGAGAAGATGTCCTTAAAGTGAGAAGAATGTTCCTTACAATGGTGAACAGTGAGAGAATGTTCTTTCATTGTGATCAGTGGAAGCTGGGTCAGCTGACATTGGTGAGCAGTGAGAAGAATGTTCCCTTTACATGGTGGTTCATGTTGGAGAAGAATGTCCTTACATGGTGAACAGTGAGAAGAATGAAGTGGTGGTTCAAGAAGAATGTTCCTTACAAAGTGAGAGAATGTTCCTTACTTTTGAGGTCTTTGATGGGTCAGTGGGAAGAAATGTTCCTTACATTGATCAGTGGGAAATGTTCCTTACATTGGTGATCTGTGTGGAAATTTCCCTTCATTGTGATCAGTGGAAAGAAATGTCCCTTATACATTGAGTGATTAGTGGAACATCGTTCCTTTAATTGGTTCCAGTTTCCTACATTGGTGATCAGTGAGAAGTATGTTCAGGTGATCAGTGGAGAAGAAAGTTCCGCCTACATTGGTGAAGTCATGACACAGTATTGGGGTTTTTTCCATTAAATTGGTGATCAGTGAAAGAACTGACATGCTGATAGCGTGGGAGAATGTTCTTACATTGGTGATCAGTGAGGAATGTTCCTTACCATTGGTGATCAGTGAGGAGAAATTTCCTTAACTGAAATGAGAAGAACGTTCCTTACATTGGTGGATCAGTGGGAAGAATGTTCCTTACATTGTGTGATCAGTGAGAAAGAATGTTCCTTAGCATTGAGAAGATTCCTTACATGTGAGTGGAAGAATGTTCCTTACATTGGTGATCAGTGGAGAAGAAGTTCCTTACATTGGTGATCAGTGAGAAGAATGTTCCTTACATTGGATGATCAGTGAGAAGAATGTTCCTTACAATGGTGATCAGTGAGAAGAATGTTCCTTACATTGGTGATCAGTGGAAGAATGTTCCTTACAATGGTGATCAGTGAGAAGAATGTTCCTTACATTGGTGATCAGTGAAGAAGTTCCTTACATTGGTGATCTGTGAGAAGAATGTCCTTACATTGGTGATCAGTGAGAAGAATGTTCCTTACATTGGTGGTCAGTTGGAAGCATGTTCCTTACATTGGTGATCAGTGAGAAGAATGTTTCCTTACATTGGTGGTCAGTGAGAAGAATGTTCCTTACATTGGTGATCAGTGAGAAGAAAGTCCCTTACATTGGTGATCAGTGGAGAAGAATGTTCCTTACATTTGTGATCAGTGGAAGAATGTTCCTTACATTGGTGAGCAGTGAGAAGAATGTTCCTTACATTGGTGAAAGAATGTTCCTTACATTGGTGATCATTGGGAAAGAATGTTCCTTACATTGGTGATCAGTGAGAAGAATTTTCCTTACATTGGTGATCAGTGAGAAGAATGTTCCTTACATTGGTGATCAGTGAGAGGAAAAGTCCTTACATTGGTGATCAGTGGGAAGAATGTCCCTTACATGGGTGATCCGTGAGAAGAATGTTCCTGACCTTGGTGATCAGTGAGAAGAATGTTTCCTACATTGGTGATCAGTGAGAAGAATGTTCCTTACATTGGAGATCAGTGAGAAGAATGTTCCTTACATTTGGTGATCAGTGAGAAGAATGTTCCTTACATAGGTGATCAGTGAGAAGAATGTTCCCTTACATTGGTGATCAGTGGGAAAGAATGTTCCTTACATTGGTGATCAGTGGGAAGAATGTGCCTTACATTGGTGATCAGTGAGAAGAATGTTCCCTTACATTGGTGATCAGTGGGAATGTTCCTTACATTGGTGGTGGTTCCTTACATTGTGATCAGTGGAAAGAATGTTCCTTACATTGGTGATCAGTGAGAAGAATGTTCCTTACATTGGTGATCAGTGAGAAGAATGTTCCTTACATTGGTGATCAGTGAGAAGAATGTTTCCTTACATTGGTGATCAGTGAGAAGAATGTTCCTTACATTGGTGATCAGTGAGGAAGAATGTTCCTTACATTGGTGATCAGTGAGAAGAATGTTCCTTACATTGGTGATCAGTGGGAAGAATGTTCCTTACATTGGTGATCAGTGGAAGAATGTTCCTTACATTGGTGATCAGTGGGAAGAATGTTCCTTACATTGGTGATCAGTGGGAAGAATGTTCCTTACATTGGTGATCAGTGGGAAGAATGTTCCTTACATTGGTGATCAGTGGGAAGAATGTTCCTTACATTGGTGATCAGTGAGAAGAATGTTCCTTACATTGGTGATCAGTGTGGAAGAATGTTCCTTACATTGGTGATCAGTGGAAGAATGTTCCTTACATTGGTGATCAGTGAGAAGAATGTTCCTTACATTGGTGATCAGTGAGAAGAATGTTCCTTACATTGGTGATCAGTGGGAAGAATGTTCCTTACATTGGTGATCAGTGGAAGAATGTTCCTTACATTGGTGATCAGTGGGAAGAATGTTCCTTACATTGGTGATCAGTGAGAAGAATGTTCCTTACATTGGTGATCAGTGAGAAGAATGTTCCTTACATTGGTGATCAGTGAGAAGAATGTTCCTTACATTGGTGATCAGTGAGAAGAATGTTCCTTACATTGGTGATCAGTGAGAAGAATGTTCCTTACATTGGTGATCAGTGAGAAGAATGTTCCTTACATTGGTGATCAGTGGAAAGAATGTTCCTTACATTGGTGATCAGTGAGAAGAATGTTCCTTACATTGGTGATCAGTGAGAGAATGTTCCTTACATTGGTGATCAGTGAGAAGAATGTTCCTTACATTGGTGATCAGTGGGAAGAATGTTCCTTACATTGGTGATCAGTGAGAAGAATGTTCCTTACATTGGTGATCAGTGAGAAGAATGTCCCTTACATTGGTGATCAGTGGAAGAATGTTCCTTACATTGGTGATCAGTGAGAAGAATGTCCTTACATTGGTGATCAGTGGAAGAATGTTCCTTACATTGGTGATCAGTGAGAAGAATGTTCCTTACATTGGTGATCAGTGAGAAGAATGTTCCTTACATTGGTGATCAGTGTGAAGAATGTTCCTTACATTGGTGATCAGTGAGAAGAATGTTCCTTACATTGGTGATCAGTGGGAAGAATGTTCCTTACATTGGTGATCAGTGAGAAGAATGTTCCTTACATTGGTGATCAGTGGGAAGAATGTTCCTTACATTGGTGATCAGTGGGAAGAATGTTCCTTACATTGGTGATCAGTGAGAAGAATGTTCCTTACATTGGTGATCAGTGAGAAGAATGTTCCTTACATTGGTGATCAGTGAGAAGAATGTTCCTTACATTGGTGATCAGTGAGAAGAATGTTCCTTACATTGGTGATCAGTGAGAAGAATGTTCCTTACATTGGGGATCAGTGAGAAGAATGTTCCTTACATTGGTGATCAGTGAGAAGAATGTTCCTTACATTGGTGATCAGTGAGAAGAATGTTCCTTACATTGGTGATCAGTGAGAAGAATGTTCCTTACATTGGTGATCAGTGAGAAGAATGTTCCTTACATTGGTGATCAGTGAGAAGAATGTTCCTTACATTGGTGATCAGTGAGAAGAATGTTCCTTACATTGGTGATCAGTGAGAAAGAATGTTCCTTACATTGGTGTTCAGTGAGAAGAATGTTCCTTACATTGGTGATCAGTGGGTAGAATGTTCCTTACATTGGTGATCAGTGGGAAGAATGTTCCTTACATTGGTGATCAGTGAGAAGAATGTTCCTTACATTGGTGATCAGTGAGAAGAATGTTCCTTACATTGGTGATCAGTGAGAAGAATGTTCCTTACATTGGTGATCAGTGAGGAGAATGTTCCTTACATTGGTGATCAGTGGGAAGAATGTTCCATACATTGGTGATCAGTGAGAAGAATGTTCCTTACATTGGTGATCAGTGAGGAAGAATGTTCCTTACATTGGTGATCAGTGGAAGAATGTTCCTTACATTGGTGATCAGTGGGAAGAATGTTCCTTACATTGGTGATCAGTGAGAAGAATGTTCCTTACATTGGTGATCAGTGGAAGAATGTTCCTTACATTGGTGATCAGTGAGAAGAATGTTCCTTACATTGGTGATCAGTGGGAAGAATGTCCCTTACATTGGTGATCAGTGGGAAGAATGTTCCTTACATTGGTGATCAGTGGGAAGAATGTTCCTTACATTGGTGATCAGTGGGAAGAATGTTCCTTACATTGGTGATCAGTGGGAAGAATGTTCCTTACATTGGTGATCAGTGAGAAGAATGTTCCTTACATTGGTGATCAGTGGGAAGAATGTTCCTTACATTGGTGATCAGTGAGAAGAATGTTCCTTACATTGGTGATCAGTGGGAAGAATGTTCCTTACATTGGTGATCAGTGAGAAGAATGTTCCTTACATTGGTGATCAGTGAGAAGAATGTCCCTTACATTGGTGATCAGTGAGTAGAATGTTCCTTACATTGGTGATCAGTGGGAAGAATGTCCCTTACATTGGTGATCAGTGGGTAGAATGTTCCTTACATTGGTGATCAGTGAGAAGAATGTTCCTTACATTGGTGATCAGTGAGAAGAATGTTCCTTACATTGGTGATCAGTGGGAAGAATGCTCCTTACATTGGTGATCAGTGGGAAGAATGTTCCTTACATTGGTGATCAGTGAGAAGAATGTTCCTTACATTGGTGATCAGTGAGAAGAATGTTCCTTACATTGGTGATCAGTGGGAAGAATGTTCCTTACATTGGTGATCAGTGGGAAGAATGTCCCTTACATTGGTGATCAGTGGGAAGAATGTTCCTTACATTGGTGATCAGTGAGAAGAATGTTCCTTACATTGGTGATCAGTGGGAAGAATGTTCCTTACATTGGTGATCAGTGAGAAGAATGCTCCTTACATTGGTGATCAGTGGAGAAGAATGTTCCTTACATTGGTGATCAGTGAGAAGAATGCTCCTTACATTGGTGATCAGTGAGAAGAATGTCCTTACATTGGTGATCAGTGAGAAGAATGTTCCTTACATTGGTGATCAGTGAGAAGAATGTTCCTTACATTGGTGATCAGTGGAAGAATGTTCCTTACATTGGTGATCAGTGAGAAGAATGTTCCTTACATTGGTGATCAGTGAGAAGAATGTTCCTTACATTGGTGATCAGTGGGAAGAATGTTCCTTACATTGGTGATCAGTGGAAGAATGTTCCTTACATTGGTGATCAGTGAGAAGAATGTTCCTTACATTGGTGATCAGTGGGAAGAATGTTCCTTACATTGGTGATCAGTGAGAAGAATGTTCCTTACATTGGTGATCAGTGGAAGAATGTTCCTTACATTGGTGATCAGTGAGAAGAATGTTCCTTACATTGGTGATCAGTGAGAAGAATGTTCCTTACATTGGTGATCAGTGAGAAGAATGTTCCTTACATTGGTGATCAGTGGGAAGAATGTTCCTTACATTGGTGATCAGTGAGAAGAATGTTTCCTTACATTGGTGATCATGAGAAGAATGTTCCTTACATTGGTGATCAGTGGGAAGAATGTTCCTTACATTGGTGATCAGTGGGAAGAATGTTCCTTACATTGGTGATCAGTTAGAAGAATGTTCCTTACATTGGTGATCAGTGAGAAGAATGTTCCTTACATTGGTGATCAGTGGGAAGAATGTTCCTTACATTGGTGATCAGTGGGAAGAATGTTCCTTACATTGGTGATCAGTGGGAAGAATGTTCCTTACATTGGTGATCAGTGAGAAGAATGTTCCTTACATTGGTGATCAGTGAGAAGAATGTTCCTTACATTGGTGATCAGTGGGAAGAATGTTCCTTACATTGGAGATCAGTGAGAAGAATGTTCCTTACATTGGTGATCAGTGAGAAGAATGTTCCTTACATTGGTGATCAGTGAGAAGAATGTTCCTTACATTGGTGATCATGAGAAGAATGTTCCTTACATTGGTGATCAGTGGGTAGAATGTTCCTTACATTGGTGATCAGTGGGAAGAATGTCCCTTACATTGGTGATCAGTGGGTAGAATGTTCCTTACATTGGTGATCAGTGAGAAGAATGTTCCTTACATTGGTGATCAGTGGGAAGAATGTTCCTTACATTGGTGATCAGTGGGAAGAATGCTCCTTACATTGGTGATCAGTGGGAAGAATGTTCCTTACATTGGTGATCAGTGAGAAGAATGTTCCTTTTTTTTTTTTATGATTTTCATTTATGTTCCTTACATTGGTGTTCAGTGAGAAGAATGTTCCTTACATTGGTAATCAAGTATTTAGACAAGTGCTGCTATTCAAATTCGAATTATATTTTCCCCCCCCCACCTTAAAAAAAAAAAAGAGAAAGAAAATAAAAAAAAAAAAAAAAAAAAAGAGAAAAAAACCTACCCCGTCTCGCTCACCCTCCCCCATTCCCCACAGTACTTCCTTCCATTATCCTAAAACATTGTTCTGTTTCCCTGAACTCAATCCATTGTGGCCATGTCCTCTGATATTTTTCTTCTAGATTCTCTAAAGTGTATAGCGAGAGTTCTATTAATCTTGTCCTCTCCACCCTCTCTACCCACTCTTTCATTGAGGGTGTCTCCTGAAGTTTCCAGTAGCAGGGAATTAGGGCTTTGGCTGCATTTAATAGATAGGGGGTGAGGTTCCTAGAGTGTCTTCCCTCTCCACTCTCTGTATCATGGAATAAGCATACCCATGGCAGCTTCTTCACCCTTACTTGTGTTATTTTAAAAATTATTTCTATTATTTGCTCCCAATATTCCTTTATTTTCGGGCAGTACCACCACAGGTGTGAGAAGGAACCTACTACCTCGCACCCTCGCCAACAATTAGGAGAAATGTCTCCGTTGTAAGCGTTCGCTGCTTGAGGGGTTACATACCACCTAGCTAGGAGTTTATAGGACATTTCTACTGAATGTATATCTTTTGCTGTTGAGAAAACCCGTCCTAGGATCTTGGTCTTCTGGTCCTCGCTATTTAGTGGGCCGATCTCACCTTCCCATTTGCCTAAATACGTGGGATATTCGTGTTCCGCTGCTCGCAACAAGATTTTGTACGTCTTTGAGATTCTTTTCTCGCGGTTGTTGGGGGAATCCATTAATTTTTCTAAGGGCCTAAATTCTCTCTTACCGCGTAAAGGTTTTGGGAGTGTCTGTGTGAAGTGTTGTATTTGGGTGTAGCGCCATTTGTCTAGTGCTCTATGTCCCCATTTCGTGATAATCTCATTGTAAGTGCTAATTCTATTCCCTTCCATCACGTCTATCAACCTTAAATTCTCTTTATTGGACCATCTACTAAAATATATAAACTCCTCCTTACCTGGAGAAAAAAAATTTGTGTCTAATAATGGAATTAGTGGAGAATTATAATCCCAATTGTGCCTTTTATGGATAGCATCCCAGATTTTTAGTGAGTGCCTTGTGAGTGCTGTTGTATTTGGTGCTAAGTGTCTATAGTGAGGGGGTATCCATATAATTTCTCCTAATCTTGTTCTGCTTAACTTTCTTTCGAGTTCCACCCAACTTTTATCCTCATAATTGTGGCTCCAGTCTATTATTCTAGCGATTGCGACCGCTTCGTAATACTTTTTAAAGTCCGGAGCAGCAAGACCCCCTCTTCCTTTTTCTCTTACTAATGTATCGTATGCGATGCGCGCCCGTTTACCCGCCCAGATGAATTTTGTTATTATTGACTTTATTTTCTTCAGGTATGGCTGAGGGAGGGAAATTGGGATCATTTGGCAGGTATACATGAATAAAGGGAGGGTGAACATCTTGACCGCGTTTATCTTCCCCATCCTCGAGAGGACTTTATATTGCATTCCTCTAAGTTGCTTTTTGATTTTATTGATCAGCGGGATATAGTTGTGGTTAAAGAGGTTATCTACTTGAGACGTTAATTTTATTCCCAAATAGTTAAGCTCCTTTTTGCACCATTTAAATTGGAATCTAGATTGTATGGCACTCTGTTCTTGTATTGGTAGGGTTAGATTTAATATCTCGGATTTAGACATGTTAACTTTAAAGTTCGACAGTTTACCGTATTGTTTTAATTCTTTCATAGCCACTGGGATAGATATTCTGGGGTTGGAGATATAAAGCAACAGGTCATCCGCAAACGCCGATACCTTGTACTCCCTATCTCCAGCTCGAATTCCCGGATATCAGGATTCTTACGAATCGCTGACAATAGGGGTTCTAGGGTAATTATGAATAAAAGAGGGGAAAGTGGGCACCCCTGTCTTGTCCCATTAAACAAGTCGAGGGGAGAAGACAGGGTCCCATTGACTCTTATTTTTGTTGTCGGCTGCTGATAGAGGGCCCCGATCCATTTCATCATCCTATCGCACAGTCCCATATAATTCAATGTTTCAAGCAAGAATACCCAATTGACCCGGTCAAAGGCCTTTTCGGCATCAATTGACATTAGGACTGAAGGCTCACCTCTTCTAACGGCTTCTTGAATCAGCATTATTGCTTTCAAGGAGTTATCTCTACCTTCCCTCCCCTGCACGAACCCAGCTTGGTCGTTATGTATCCATTCTGGCAGATATGACTTCAATCTTTCGGCAATTATTTTTGCAAATAGCTTTATGTCCGAGTTTAATAAGGAGATTGGCCTATAGCTTTCTACTGCCATCGGGTCTTTCCCCTCCTTTAAAATCAGAGTAATATGTGCCAGTAATGTCTCGTCTCTAAATTTCTCACTTATCCCTATTGCATTAAAGTATTTGCATAGTCTAGGTGCTAACTGCTTGGAGAACTTTTTATAATATATAATAGAGAATCCGTCCGGACCTGGGCTACCTCCCGGGGCTGTATTGGCTATTGCTCTTTCTACTTCTTCTACCGATATCGGTACTCCAAGTGCCTCCATTTCTACCTTTTTACCCCTTGGGAAGTCTATGTGCCGAAGGTATTCCCTGATTTCCTCCCGCCGTTTCCCTTCGTTTTGTTTATGTTCGATATTATATAGAGTACTGTAGTATTTGTGGAATGTATTTGCTATTTCCGGGGATGATATCAAGATCTCGCCATTTGTATCTCTAATCTTCTCTATGAACGTCCTGTTCTTTTTTTCCTTGACCATATTGGCCAGCCATTTACCTGCTCTATTCCCCCACTGATATCTCTCTCTCTTTAAAATGTGAATTGCGGCAATCCTCTCTTGCTCAACGTATTCTGCTAGCTCTCTTTTTTTGGCAATCAGGTATTGTTTCTCCGGGATTCCTTTAGGTCTTGTTTTCTGCTCTAGCTCTTGTATGTCCTTATATAACTCCCTTTTCCTTTTTACCCTTGCTATTTTTTTTCCTGCTCCGATGCCTATTAAGCTTCCCCTTATCACCGCTTTATGAGTTTCCCAAACTGTTGAGGCCGTGACCTCTGGTGACTCATTTAAAGTGAAGAAAGTTTCTAATTCATGTTCTATCTTACTAATTGACTCTTGGTCTTGCAACAATGTGACGTTAAGTTTCCAGTTTGTTCCAGGTCCACAGTCCCCCTTTATATCCAGATGGATTTTCACTGGGGCATGGTCGGATAAAGTCATTGTTTTTATTTCTGCTTTCCTGAGTAGCGGGACCAGCTGATGTTCTATGAAAATATAATCTATCCTGGAAAAGGAACTGTGGACCTGGGAGAAACAGGTATAATCTCTATCTTTTGGATGTAATATTCTCCAAGTATATTGTAACTGCCAATTACCCAATGCTTCAATGACTTTTTTCTTCCTTTGTTCTGTAGCTTGGGACCTACCTACTGAAGTATCTAATTTTGGGTCTATGCTCCAATTAAGGTCTCCTGCCAGAATAAGTTTACCTTCTTTAAACCCCTCGAGTTTGCTTAATACTCTCCTGAGGAATTTATCCGGGTTTTTGTTTGGTGCGTAAACATTCACAATTGTACATTTCATATTGTGTAACATACCTTTTATACATAAGTATCTTCCCTCCGGGTCCACAAGACGCTCCTCCAACTTAAATTTCTTTAACCTACTAAAACCGATTGCTATACCTCTCGAATAAGGCGATGAGGAATCCGCATAATACCATAGTGGGAAATTAAACGAATTTAATCTAATACCTGAACTATAGGTTATATGTGTCTCCTGTAGGCATACAATGCCTGCCTCCAGGAAGAGAAGTTCGTCATTTACCCTATGCCTTTTTTTTTTTGAATTTAGCCCCCTTACATTATATGTAATGAAATTTATCCCCTCCATATTAGTTTTTTAGAGAGGTAGCCTATAGAGCGTCTTGTGGAGCCAGGGTCGATTTCTGTACTGTGTCGGCGGGGGGGGTGAGCGAGACCCAAAAAAAAAAAAAAAAAAAAAAAAAAAAGAAAAGAAAAAGAAACCCCCAAACATAACCCCCCCACCTCCCTCCTCCCCCCTCCCCCCCTTCTGAAACGATACACCCTGACGGGTTGGACAGAACCCCCCATAATCGTTTGTTGGATGGAGCAGGCAGACTCTTTCATAGTGTCGCCTACATTCCATCTTCTCCCTGGGGCTTATTCCGTGACTATGTATACCCCCCCCCCCCCCCCTGGCCCCCCCCCACCCCGCCCCCCCCCCCCCTCCCCTCCGCCCTCCGTATTTCGTCTTTAGTTTACTATTTTCTTTACTTAAATCCCACCGACCTCTGGGGAATCCTCAACTTCCTCTCTCCCCCCCGGCTCTCCCCCTCCCGTCACCCCTCCCAGGTCGTTCGTATTGCGGGGGCCAGATGCCCTCCTCTACTCCCCACTCCAACATGGTTGGAGGTGGGTCAATCCCTAGGCGTTCACAGAACCCTCCCACTTCCTCCGGAAAGCGCAGGACCGCGGATCGTCCATCCCTTTTCCCCACTAAACATGCCGGGAACCCCCATTGATAGGGGATCTCTGCTGTCCTTAACGATGAAGTCAGGGGTTTAAGTCGCCACCTTCTTCTCAACGTCTCAGGGGCAAGGTCTGCATAGATCTGGAGCTCTACTCCCCCGAAGGATACCCCTTTAAGTGTTCTAATTTTGCTCATAATCCGGGTCTTATCTTCCGGATAATGAAACCTTATTATTACGTCCCTCGGGGCGTCTGGGCGTCCTCTCGGGGCTCGCACCAACCTATGTATTCTATCTATTTTCAGAGTATCTGTAGCCTCTCTATCTAAGAGGGGATTAAATAGTTGCTGTGCAATACTTCTCAATTCCATGTTGCCATATAACTCAGGGAGACCTTTTATGCGGAGGTTCTCCTTCTGCTTCGATTCTCTTGGTCTTCTAATTTATATAGCAACAACCTGTTAGATCTATGGAGGGTATTCATCTGTTCTGCTATTTCCATTAGCTTTTGATCGTATATCTCTAACCTATCTTCCACCTCTTCTACTCTCCCCAGGACTAATCCTATATCTCCCCTTAGGGCTGCAATTTCCCCTTTCAGAGATGTTTCTAAGTTTGAAAACATCTCTGAAAGCATCTCTCTAATTTGTGGCATCCCCTCTTGGGGTGTGGGTGTGGGCCGCGTGGTTCTACCTATCTCCGTGTCTCCTCCCTCTGCTCCCCTCTCCTCCTCTCTAGTCTGTGTTTCCTCATGTCCTAGGGTGGGATTTAGTGGGGTTCTGTCCTCTACCTTCGGTCCCGGGATTTTTGCTCCATTTACCTTCCCTCCTTTGCTTTCCTCCGGGCCTCTCTGCCTATTTAAACCTGATCTTAGGGGTGCTCCTCCTTGACTCAATCTAGGGCCCCCCTGTCCCTCCTCCCTCGTGCCTGTATTGGTGGCCATATATCTCTGGATACCTCCCGGGCTTTGAGTTGGTGGTATGGTTTTGCCTGTCTTGCTTGTTTTACCCCTCATACTCCTTGCCGTCCTTGTTTTCTACTTAGGGTGATTTCGAGGTCCTATGCTTCCTCTTGTATTCCCCTTACTGACACCTCTTTCTTTGCTAATCTATATTGACCTGGGGGGGTACGGGGTACAGGCCCATTTCTTAATTAATTTATTTTACCTGGGGGGGGGGGCAGGGTATATATTGTGTAATTTCCTGCTATGTTTCTTATCTAAACCCTTTTCCCACTCCTGGGTATTCCAATCCTCCTTTTAGGGTTTGTCTACCTCAAATCAGATACAATGCATATACCCCCACCTTTACCCCACACAAAATAATTTGTACTGTATTTTGTGTAAAAAGTTAAATCAGGCAGCTTGAAGTGTCTCTGAACCTTGTCACTTGCTCCTTCTTTCAGAGGAGGGAGAGGCGAATATGGGGACAAGAACAGATACCAACAAGTATCAGGAGGGACTGGGGGGGCTCCAAAAAAAAAAAAGGAAAAAAAAAAAAAAAAAAAAAAAAAAAAACAGAAGAGTGTAAGCGGGTCCAGGCGAAGAGGGAGAGAAAGTCCACTCCCCAATGGTGCCTCAACTCCGTATTCACTATACACGTTCTCCTGGCTCTAGGTTGAGGTTGAGGGTCCCCTGGGGGTCCATTCTAGGGGATTGTGGGAACGCCTGCTTGGTTACTCCGTGGGGTGCCCTTTTCTAGCGTCTGCCAGAGGTATGTTACTCTCAGCGGTCCCTGTTGTGATGGGTCCCGACGATTTGGGGTTTATTGGGATTTGCCGAGCTGAAGTAGTGTCCTGGGGGCCCAGTGGGGCTGTCTCTTTCACCTTCCGGCGATCCAACCCACCGACCTCTGCCTCTCCCGAACTATCTCCACATAAGGCTATATCTCCGGTCAGTTTTGTTATAAGCGGGGATCCCAGTCTGTTTAAAAGTAGGGTGCAGGATATGTGGGGTCAGTTCACCTCCTGGTACGCAAGTCTCTTCCTGACCCCCGGTAAAGCGAGGTTGGTGTAAAGGTTAAATAGTGCCCATCATTGGGTTGGATGTCAGGATAAATGTTATATTCCCCCTTTTTTTTTTTTCCCTTTGCCAAGATCTCTTTGTTATGCCTTGTTGTGCGGCTCTCCTTGATCCAATCCCTTCCACGGGCGTTTATAGTATATTGGGTGACTAGAGGGGCAGGTGGGAGAACCCCTACAACTTCCCAGCGGTCTTTGCCCGAATACAAGGTGACAGCCTTACTCAGGCTTTTGGCTTTTGGCTTTTGTCATATGTCCACCATATTTAATATTCCGTATTCAGGGTTTGACTGTCGAGGGGGTTTGTAGGGCAAAAAAAAACAAGAAAATTCGTCAGGCCCACTAGGCACATATGTGCGTGATCATATCCATTAGGCAGCCTCTCTCCGGTGTGAGAGTACAATAGGGGAACAGATTATAGCTGGCCCGAGGGCCACTCACCGCTCCTAGCGTCGGGTGCGGGGTCAAGATTCAGTCCTTCCTGAGCGTGCTTGTCCGGAAGCTGTCCCTTTGTTTCTTCCTCTGCTTCAGGGTCTGGATCTGCATTCCATGGCGCCTTGTGGGCATCAGGTTCGGCTAGACCTGTCTATGGCTGGGGCTGCAAGACATGGTCCCGCTACCTCGGGTAAGGACATGGATACTTTGCCCCGTTCCCGGGTAGCGGACGGAGGCCGGAGGCGAGCGGGAGGAGAGGCCCCTCAGTGGTGCCAGTGGACTGTGTGGCGGGCGGGCCGGCTCCGCTCCTCGTCGGTCATCCCCCCACCGCACACGGGCTGTGGGGTATCGGGCTAACCAACGCGTTCAGCGTGGAGGAGCGAGCGAGCGGTGGTGGGACGGGGGCGGGTCCGGGCAGGTCTGAGCGCGGGCTTGCGACGGGCGGCGCACACGCAGTCACGTCATGACGCCTCTCCCCTGTATTGCCGAGAAGAATGCTCCTTACATTGGTGATCAGTGAGAAGAATGTTCCTTACATTGGTGATCAGTGGGAAGAATGTTCCTTACATTGGTGATCAGTGAGAAGAATGCTCCTTACATTGGTGATCAGTGGGAAGAATGTTCCTTTACATTGGTGATCAGTGAGAAGAATGCTCCTTACATTGGTGATCAGTGAGAAGAATGTTCCTTACATTGGTGATCAGTGGGAAGAATGTCCCTTACATTGGTGATCAGTGAGAAGAATGTTCCTTACATTGGTGATCAGTGAGAAGAATGTTCCTTACATTGGTGATCAGTGGGAAGAATGTTCCTTATATTGGTGATCAGTGAGAAGAATGTTCCTTACATTGGTGATCAGTGGGAAGAATGTTCCTTTCATTGGTGATCAGTGAGAAGAATGCTCCTTACATTGGTGATCAGTGAGAAGAATGTTCCTTACATTGGTGATCAGTGAGAAGAATGTTCCTTTACATTGGTGATCAGTGGGAAGAATGTTCCTTATATTGGTGATCAGTGAGAAGAAATGTTCCTTACATTGGTGATCAGTGAGAAGAATGCTCCTTACATTGGTGATCAGTAAGAAGAATGTTCCTTACATTGGTGATCAGTGGGAAGAATGTTCCTTACATTGGTGATCAGTTAGAAGAATGTTCCTTACATTGGTGATCAGTGGGAAGAATGTTCCTTACATTGGTGATCAGTGGGAAGAATGTTCCTTACATTGGTGATCAGTGGGAAGAATGTTCCTTACATTGGTGATCAGTGAGAAGAATGTTCCTTACATTGGTGATCAGTGAGAAGAATGTTCCTTACATTGGTGATCAGTGGGAAGAATGTTCCTTACATTGGTGATCAGTGAGAAGAATGCTCCTTACATTGGTGATCAGTGAGAGAATGTTCCTTACATTGGTGATCAGTGGGGAGAATGTCCCTTACATTGGTGATCAGTGGGAAGAATGTCCCTTACATTGGTGATCAGTGAGAAGAATGCTCCTTACATTGGTGATCAGTGAGAAGAATGTTCCTTACATTGGTGATCAGTGAGAAGAATGTTCCTTACATTGGTGATCAGTGAGAAGAATGTTCCTTACATTGGTGATCAGTGGGAAGAATGTTCCTTACATTGGTGATCAGTGAGAAGAATGTTCCTTACATTGGTGATCAGTGGGGAGAATGTTCCTTACATTGGTGATCAGTGAGAAGAATGTTCCTTACATTGGTGATCAGTGAGAAGAATGTTCTCTGGAGGAACCCTAGGCGATGGGGGGGAGGGGCCAGAGATAGGAATAGTCAGCGTGGAACATATTCCAGAGGGTAATATTAGGGGCATTAGTGGTAGGGTAACTAAAGCACATAAACCCAAGGTAAATATAGTAGCAAGTCCTAGTTGCAATCTCGGAACACCCAAAAGGGTATGTGACTGGTCAAAATATAGTAATGCATTAAAGTGTTTGTTCACCAATGCCAGAAGTCTGCCAAGCAAAATAGGTGAGTTGGAAGCTCTGGTGCATCAGGAGAGCTATGATGTAATCGGTATTGCTGAAACTTGGCTGCAGTCCTCACATGACTGGGCTATAAATATTCCTGGCTTTGCACTCTTTCGGAAAGACAGAGTTAAAAGGAAAGGTGGAGGGGTCTGTCTGTATGTGAGAAGTGATCTCAAAGCGAGTGTGAAAGAGGACCTGGGGGATGGAGAGTGTGATGAGTCTGAAGCATTATGGGTGGAACTGCATACAGATGTGCGTAGTTCAAAGTTAATCATTGGAGTTTGTTATAGACCAACCAATGTTAATGAGGAGGTGGATACTCAGCTCCTTGCACAAATAGAAAGGGCTGCAAGGGCTGGGACAGTGATAATAATGGGGGATTTTAACTACCCAGAAATTGACTGGAATAATGGCACTGCTGGGACAGTTAAAGGACAAAAATTTATAAACCTATTACAGGACAATTTTATGGTCCAGTTTATTGAGGCCCCAACCAGGAATGATGCTCTGCTGGATCTGGTAATCTCAAACCATGCAGAGCATATTACTAATGTTCAGATAAAGGAGCATCTGGGTAGCAGTGACCATAACATGATTTCATTTGATGTTAGCTGTAAGCAAAAATCACATACAGGAAAGATAAAAACACTTAATTTCAAGAGGGCAAATTTTCCAAGGATGAGGGCTGCTCTCCAGGACTTAGACTGGGAGAGAATATTGGCAACAATGGGCACAGAACAGAAATGGGGATTCTTCAAAAAGACTGTTTGTGAACTCACTGCAAAGTATATTCCCATGGGCAATAAATTTAAAAGGCTAAAAATAAAACCTATGTGGCTCACGGCCAAAGTTAAAAAAGCTATAAACTATAAGAAAAGAGCTTTTAAAAAATATAAAAAATGAAGGATCACTAGTGTCATTTAAATGTTACAAAGAACATAACAGAATATGTAAAAAGGAAATCAAGGATGCAAAAATTCAAAACGAAAGACAGATTGCAAAAGATAGTAGGACAAACCCCAAAAAATTCTTCAAATATATTAATAGTAAAAAGGTCAAGTCTGAGCATGTAGGCCCTTTACAAAATAATCTAGAGTGGGTGACAGGGGAACAAAGAGAAGGTTGATTTATTAAATACTTTCTTCAGCTCTGTGTATACAAAGGAGCATGGGGGAGCTCATGTCCATAATGGGGGTGGTAGTGACACAGCCCCAAATCCACAATGGCTCAAAAGTGATATGGTCCAGAAATATTTAGACAGAATAAAGGTGGATAAAGCACCTGGACCTGATGGCATCCACCCACGGATCCTAAAAGAATTGAGCTCTGTAATTTCAAAGCCATTGTATCTAATTTTTAGGGACTCATTAATGACAGGAATAGTACCACTGGATTGGCGCAGGGCGAACGTGGTGCCTATATTTAAAAAGGGAACAAAGTCTTTACCAAGTAACTATAGACCTGTTAGTTTAACTTCTATAGTTGGGAAGATACTGGAGAGATTATAAAAGACCACATAGACGAGTTCTTGCAGGAAAAAAATATTTTAAGCAACAGACAGCATGGATTCATGAAAGACAGAAGTTGTCAGACAAACCTCATTTCTTTTTATGAGGAGGTAAGTAAAACCTTGGACAGAGGCGTGGCTGTGGACGTGGTATACTTGGATTTTGCAAAAGCGTTCGATACAGTTCCCCACACACGGCTCATGTGTAAGGTAAGGTCTACAGGCTTGGAAATATCGGTTTGTAAATGGATAGAAAACTGGCTAAAAGACAGAATTCAGAGAGTCGTGGTTAATGATTCTTACTCTGAATGGTCTAAGGTTATCAGTGGTGTACCCCAAGGTTCAGTGCTGGGACCCTTACTTTTTAATATCTTTATAAATGATATTGGGGTCTGGGATCAAAAGTAACATTTCTGTCTTTGCAGATGACACCAAGCTATGCAGTGGAATAACGTCCTTACAGGAGGTCTCCAATTTACAAGCCGACCTCAATGCTCTGTCAAAATGGGCGACTATGTGGCAGATGAGGTTTAATGTTGATAAATGTAAAGTTATGCACTTGGGGGCTAAGAATATGCATGCATCATACATACTAGGGGGAGTACAACTGGGGGAATCCGTAGTGGAGAAGGATGGGGGGGATCCGTAGTGGAGAAGGATCTGGGGGTTTTGGTAGATCATAAACTCAATAATAGCATGCAATGCCAAGCTGCGGTTTCCAAAGCGAGCAAATCCCTTTCTTGTATTAAGAGAGGTATGGACTCCAGAGAGAGAGATATCATTTTGCCCCTGTTCAAATCATTAGTAAGACCTCATCTGGAATATGCAGTTCAGTTTTGGGCACCAGTTCTCAAAAAGGATATTGGGGAACTGGAGAAAGTGCAGAGAAGGGCAACCAAACTGATAAGAGGCATGGAGGAGCTCAGCTATGAGGAAAGATTAGAGGAACTGAATTTATTCACACTGGATAAGAGGAGATTAAGGGGGGATATGATCAACATGTATAAATATATAAGGGGTCCATATAGTGAACTTGGTGTTGAGTTATTCACTTTACGGTCAACACAGAGGACAAGGAGGCACTCTTTACGTCTAGAGGAAAAGAGATTTCATCTCCAAATACGGAAAGGTTTCTTCACAGTAAGAGCTGTGAAAATATGGAATAGACTCCCTCCAGAGGTGGATCTGGCCAGCTCAGTAGATTGCTTTAAGAAAGGCCTGGATACTTTCCTAAATGTACATAATATAACTGGGTACTGACATTTATAGGTAAAGTTGATCCAGGGAAAATCCGATTGCCTCTCGGGGGATCAGGAAGGAATTTTTTTCCCCTGCTTTAGCAAATTGGAGAATGCTCTGCTGGGGGTTTTTTTTGCCTTCCTCTGGATCAACTGTGGGTATAGAATGGGGTATATGGGATTGTATGATATATATATATATATATATATATATATATATATATTTTTTTTTTTTTTCTTTTTTTTTTTTTTTTTATTTGTGGTTGAACTGGATGGACTTGTGTCTTTATTTCAACCTAACTAACTATGTAACTATGTGTGCAAACATAAAGCTGGTTTATTTTGGTTTCTATGGTATTAAAAACAATCCCGGGGATTTCTATTCTTGCACACATAACTTCCAAAGCCCAATAATCTTCTGTCCTATAAGACGTTTATATCTGAGCGTTACACTAAATGTATGTGGTCACAAAAAGACAAGGGCAGATATATCATGGAGCGCAGAACGTTCTCCTAAAATCTATGGTGACAAAATGGTGTGTATGGACCTGGTACGGCCCCTAGGCTGCTGCCTCTCTGAACGTGATGAACAAATCACTTAACAAATGTCCAAATCCTGGATGTGATAAGGAAGGTCTCGTCCAGTTGGACTTAGAACATTTTAGGGTAGCTCCTAAGAAGTGGAGCCCTTCCCCCCCCGAAACATGTTGGCGGCATTGAATGCTCTTCACCAATAAACTTTTTGAAACTTTCTGTACTAGGCACTCATTACTCACATCCATAGACTTGTATTGGGAGGCAGAACCTGCTTGAAGAGAAAAAGAAAGCCCATCAACACATTGGCGCGCCTTTCCCCGGAGTTGGGTGCAGTGTTGGTCATCTTACTTTAAAAAAGTAATTTAGTTAAGTTAAAAATTACTTCTCCCAAAAAGTAATTGCGTTAGTAACTCAGTTACTACATTGGAAAAGTAATTAGTTACGCAGCAAAGTAACTGTGACTTTTTTTTTAAATATTCTATTTGTGTAAGTAAGGGGCGGGTCTAGTATTACTGTAACCAAGGGGCGCATTTATTATTGTTATATATCGTGTAACCAAGGGGCTGCTCTAACCAAGGGGCAGATCTGTTATAGCGTGTAAGCAAGGGGCGGTTCTATTATTATTATATTGTAAGGGGCGGGTCTATTATTATTATATCGTGTAAGGGGCGGGTCTATTATTATTATATCGTGTAAGGGGCGGGTCTATTATTATTATATCGTGTAAGGGGCGGGTCTATTATTATTATATCGTGTAAGGGGCGGGTCTATTATTATTATATCGTGTAAGGGGCGGGTCTATTATTATATCGTGTAAGGGGCGGGTCTATTATTATATCGTGTAAGGGGCGGGTCTATTATTATTATTATATCGTGTAAGGGGCGGGTCTATTATTATATATCGTGTAAGGGGCGGATGGCTACAGAAGAGGGCAAATGTTAAATTAATGGGCAGAGCTCGATATATAACAATAATAATATGCGCCCCTTGGTTACAGTAATACTAGACCCGCCCCTTACTTACACGGTAGACGCCCCTTGCAGAGTAGCACGAGCATCGGGAGCGTGCGGCATCGCCTCGTACAATTACATGTTAACTGCGCCTGCGCGGTGTAGAGTTCACTCAGCTGTTTAGGTTCGGCAATTTTCGTAAGCTCCGTAGTCCTTCGTACTACGCAAGCCCTGCGCCTGCGCAGTACAGGGGGTCCTTATCAGGCGGGGGAACTTTTTCGGCAGGACACTGGAATTATACAACTGCCATCTAGTGGCAGTAGATGTAATTGCGGTAACGCCGCCCAAGTAATGGGAACTGAGTTACCATGAGGGGAAAAGTAATCAGTTAGATTACTCGTTACCCTCTAAAGTAACTGCGTTAGGTAACTCCGTTTATTTTAACTCAGTTACTTACATCACTGGTTGGGTGGAGTAGGTGAGCGCAGAACATGTTGCTCACGTGCTTTTTAAGCCATCTATGGAAGCTTAGCGTTGTCCATCAACATACAAGCAGCACAAGATGAGTTGGGGGCAGCAGGAACTTGGAGGAGATACCAGATGCAGATCAGAGCAGGTTTCATGGCGACTTCGGTGAAGGCTTTTATAAACCAGATCTCCACGTAGCTTCCTCTTCAGAAAAACACATGCTCAGATCTATAAATTCCATCTTTCATCAGATTGGGCTCTTCTTTTGAAGACAGCACAAATGGCTTGTGCAGAGGCTTATGGGGCCTTTTTGCTGACGAAACGCGTTGGCAGGAGCCTCCTTGTGACGTCATCGTGCACCGAAATTGAGCCAGAAATACAATTGGATTGGTGGCCAGGATTTTTTTTACAGTGTGCATTGTTCACCTATGTAGCGGTACCCCCGTAGGGGCTGCTGAAATGTTGGATGGTCTGTCACCCTGCCCAGTCCGGCATTCACCTCTCAGATGCTCAGAGACAGAACAGTGCATATGCTTTTTTTTTTTTTTTATTGAGGGGATTGAACTTGGATGGGGTAAGGGAAATATGGGATTCCCAGTAGGAATTCCTACTCATTTCCCTACATTTCTCCTGCACATAACTTCCTCTCTAATCTCCAGGTCTTTCTCCTCCAGCACATCCGCTTCCTCTCTAATCTTCAGGTCTTTCTCCTCCAGCACATCCGCTTCCTCTCTAATCTCCAGGTCTTTCTCCTCCAGCACATCCGCTTCCTCTCTAATCTCCAGGTCTTTCTCCTCCAGCACATCCGCTTCCTCTCTAATCTCTGGGTCTTTCTCCTCCAGAACATCCGCTTCCTCTCTAATCTTCAGGTCTTTCTCCTCCAGCACATCCGCTTCCTCTCTAATCTCCAGGTCTTTCTCCTCCAGCACATCCGCTTCCTCTCTAATCTCCAGGTCTTTCTCCTCCAGCACATCCGCTTCCTCTCTAATCTCCAGGTCTTTCTCCTCCAGCACATCACTTCCTCTCTAATCTCCAGGTCTTTCTCCTCCAGCACATCCGCTTCCTCTCTAATCTTCAGGTCTTTTCTCCTCCAGCACATCCGCTTCCTCTCTAATCTCCAGGTCTTTCTCCTCCAGCACATAGCTTGCTCTCTAATCTCCAGATCTTTCTCCTCCAGAACATAGCTTGCTCTCTAATCTTCAGGTCTTTCTCCTCCAGCACATAGCTTCCTCTCTAATCTTCAGGTCTTTCTCCTACAGCACATTGCTTCCTCTCTAATCTTCCAGGTCTTTCTCCTCCAGCACATCCGCTTCCTCTCTAATCTCAGGGTCTTTCTCCTCCAGAACATCCGCTTCCTCTCTAATCTTCAGGTCTTTCTCCTCCAGCACATCCGCTTCCTCTCTAATCTTCAGGTCTTTCTCCTCCAGCACATCCGCTTCCTCTCTAATCTCCAGGTCTTTCTCCTCCAGCACATCCGCTTCCTCTCTAATCTCCAGGTCTTTCTCCTCCAGCACATCCGCTTCCTCTCTAATCTCCAGGTCTTTCTCCTCCAGCACATCGCTTCCTCTCTAATCTCCAGGTCTTTCTCCTCCAGCACATCCGCTTCCTCTCTAATCTTCAGGTCTTTCTCCTCCAGCACATCCGCTTCCTCTCTAATCTTCAGGTCTTTCTCCTCCAGCTCCTCTCTAATCTTCAGGTCTTTCTCCTCAAGCACATCCGCTTCCTCTCTAATCTTCAGGTCTTTCTCCTCCAGCACATCACTTCCTCTCTAATCTCCAGGTCTTTCTCCTCCAGCACATCCGCTTCCTCTCTAATCTCTGGGTCTTTCTCCTCCAGAACATCCGCTTCCTCTCTAATCTTCAGGTCTTTTCTCCTCCAGCACATCCGCTTCCTCTCTAATCTCCAGGTCTTTCTCCTCCAGCACATCCACTTCCTCTCTAATCTCCAGGTCTTTCTCCTCCAGCACATCACTTCCTCTCTAATCTCCAGGTCTTTCTCCTCCAGCACATCACTTCCTCTCTAATCTCCAGGTCTTTCTCCTCCAGCACATCCGCTTCCTCTCTAATCTCCAGGTCTTTCTCCTCCAGCACATCACTACCTCTCTAATCTCCAGGTCTTTCTCCTCCAGCACATCCACTTCCTCTCTAATCTCCAGGTCTTTCTCCTCCAGCACATCACTTCCTCTCTAATCTTCCAGGTCTTTCTCCTCCAGCACATCCGCTTCCTCTCTAATCTTCGGGTCTTTCTCCTCCAGCACATCCACTTCCTCTCTAATCTTCAGGTCTTTCTTCCTCCAGCACATCACTTCCTCTCTAATCTCCAGGTCTTTCTCCTCCAGCACATCCGCTTCCTCTCTAATCTCCAGGTCTTTCTCCTCCAGCACATCCACTTCCTCTCTAATCTCCAGGTCTTTCTCCTCCAGCACATCCGCTTCCTCTCTAATCTCCAGGTCTTTCTCCTCCAGCACATCACTTCCTCTCTAATCTCCAGGTCTTTCTCCTCCAGCACATCCGCTTCCTCTCTAATCTCCAGGTCTTTCTCCTCCAGCACATCCCTTCCTCTCTAATCTTCGGGTCTTTCTCCTCCAGCACATTGTTGTAATGTGTTGGCCAATTTATGTAGGATATTGTATTAACCGCTTCCCGACTGCCTCACGCCGATCTACGTCGGCAGAATGGCACGGCTAGGCAAAACCACGTACAGGTACGTGGCCCTTTAAGATCCTAGCCGGCGGCTCGCTCGCGACCCGGTCGGGAAGCTCCGTGACCATGGCCGCGGGACCAGCGGACCCGATCGCCGCTGGTGTCCCGCGATCGGGTCACAGAGCTGAAGAACGGGGAGCGGTCTGTGTAAACAAACCTCTCCCCGCGCTTCCTACTCTGCCTGTCATTGATCGGCTGTTCCCTGTCATCGGGAAAGCCGATCAATGACGTCAGACGGCAGCCCCGCCCCCTACTGTTAAAAAAAACACACACACGTCACAGCCCATAACCCCTCCCCTCCCCCTAGTGGTTAACTCTTTCACTGCCATTTTCATTTATACAGGAATCAATGCATTTAAATAGCACTGATTGCTGTATAAATGACAATGGTCACAAAAATGTGTCAAAAATGTCCGATGTGTCCACCATGATGTCGCAGTCACAATAAAAATCGCTGATCGCCGCCATTACTAGTAAAAAAAAAAAAAATTTAATAAAAATTAAATACAACTATCCCCTATTTTGTAAACGCTATAACTTCTGCGCAAACCAATCAATAATCGCTAATTGCGATTTTTTTTTTATACCAAAAATATGTAGAAGAATACGTATCGGCCTAAACGGAGGAAAAAAAAATGTTTTTTTATATAATTTTGGGGGATATTTATTATAGCAAAAAGCAAAAAATATTGCATTTTTTTCAAAATTGCCACTCTATTTTTGTTTATCGCGCAAAAAAATCAAAACCGCAGGGGCGATCAAATACCACCAAAAGAAAGCTCTATTTGTGGAAAAAAAAAAGGACGCCAATTTTATTTGGGAGCCACGTCGCACGACCACGCAATTGTCAGTTAAAGCGACGCAGTGCCGAATCGCAAAAAGGGGCCCGGTCCTTTGGCTGCAAATTGGTCCGGGGCTGAAAGTGGTTAAAGTAACATATTGACCAGAAATTCAGTTGAGTTGTCCAAGCCAACTGAATTTAAACATATCAAAGAGACAGCTGAAGACCCTTTGATGTGTAAATCTTATGCAAGTCTACCTAGGTGTGTGAGGTATGGCCTGTCAATCTAATTGCGCATATTAAAGGGGACTTGTTGATGTTGATATGCAAGAATGCAAATTAGGGCAGTCTATGACTGCAGCTGAATATAACTTTGCGTTCAGTCTATTCTGACTAAGGAGGGTGTGTGGTTATGAAGGCACCAAGGTCACATGGAGACATGGGGCTCTAGATATTTACCAGCATTGTCGTAATTATACTCGGTTGGATCTTATCATCTGTTACAAGACTTTGTTCTGTGTTGGAAGTAGGGATGAGCCGAACACCCCCCCGTTCGGCTCGCACCAGAACCCGCGAACAGACCTAAAGTCCGTGCGAGCTTTCGAACCCTATTAGTTATAATGGATGCGAACGTTCAAAAACAAAAGTGCTAATTTTAAAGGCTGATATGCATGTTATTGTCATAAAAAGTGTTTGGGGACCCGGGTCCTGCCCCAGGGGACATGTATCAATGCAAATTTTTTTTTAAAAACGGCCGTTTTTTCAGGAGCAGGGGGTAAGGGGGTACTTTTGTACCCCCTTACCATTTCACACAGGGGGGGGGGGGGGCGGGATCTGGGGGTCCCCTTGTTAAAGGGGGCTTCCAGATTCCGATAAGCCCCCCGCCCGCAGACCCCCACAACCACCGGCCAGGGTTGTGGGGAAGAGGCCCTTGTCCTCATCAACATGGGGACAAGGTGCTTTGGGGGTCTCAGACCCCCAAAGCACCCTCCCAATGTTGAGGGCATGTGGCCTGGTACGGTTCAGGCGGGATTGGGGGCCGCTCTCGTCCCCCCCTCTTTTTCTGCCTGCCAGGTTGCGTGCTCGGATACAGGTCTGGTATGGATTTTGAGGGGGACCCCCACGCCATTTTTTTTGGCTGGGTTTCCCCTTAAAATCCATCCCAGACCTCAAGGGTCTGGTATGGATTTTGAGGGGGACCCTACGCCATTTATTTATTTTTTGGCTGGGGGTCCCCCTTAATATCCATCCCAGACCTGAAGGGCCATCAATTCATTAGCCGCGAGTGCTTTTAAAGCGGTTCTGCACTGCTTTTTTTTGGGGGGGGAATATGCCAAGGCCATATAGTTAAATTGGGGGACTCACCTATTCCATCTTCCTTCTCGATCGCAGCCGGTTTTCCTCCGATAAAATTCTTTATCTTCTTCTTTTCTGCTGGGGGCCATCTTGCCTGTGGGCATGTGAAACCCCACAGGCACTTTAGATGGCCCAGCATGCACCGCCGTTACTGCGCCGAGCTCGCGCGTGCGCAGTAACGGCAAAGTGCAGCTCACGTTCTCCGAAATCTCGTGAGATGTCGGCACATCTGCCGACATCTCGCAAGATTTCGGAAGATGTGTCCGAAATCTCGCAAGATTTCGGAAGATGTGTCCGAAATCTCGCGAGATTTCGGAAGATGTGGCCGAAATCTCGCGAGATTTCGGAAGATGCCCGCACAGACTCCTGGGATCAATGACACCAGATCCCAGGAGACAGTGCGGCATGACGAGGATCCCCGCACAGACCCCGCCCACCCCCGAAGAGACAGAAGACAGGAAGTCATCGATTACAAGGTAAGTGAAAAAAAAAAAAAAAAATTTCATTTAGTACTCTTTGCCTGATTTGGAAGGCAAAGAGATTTACTAAATGAAATGTGTGCAGAACCGCTTTAAATAGCTTTTTTCCTGCAAAAATGACACTTTTTGCAGGGACAGTTCTAAGCACAGGAAACATGCGCCCCTTCACAGGCCACCTATAGACACCCCCCAGATGTGATACTGCAATGCTGTACTAACAGCACGCACACACAAATCCCCAGAAATAGAGCACATATTGTCAGCAGCACACTGACACGCTGACACTGAAACACAATATGCGAGGCCGCCGCCTCGCATATGCAATAAATCCATACCCTATTTTGTAGACGCTATAACTTTTGCGCAAACCGATCTATATACGCTTATTGCACTTTTTTTTACTAAAAATATGTAGAAGAATACGTATCGGCCTAAACTAAGTAAAAAAATCGTTTTTTTATTTTTTTTAAATGGGATATTTATTATAGCAAAAAGTAAAAAATATTGTGTTTTTTTTTCAAAATTGTCGCTCTTCTTTTGTTTATAGCGCAAAAAAATAAAAACCGCAGAGGTGATCAAATACCACCAAAAGAAAGCTCTATTTGTGGGAAAAAAAGGACGTCAATTTTGTTTGGGTGCCACGTCGCACGACCGCGCAATTGTTAGTTAAAGCGACGCAGTGCCGAATCGCAAAAAGTGCTCTGGTAAGGAAGGGGGTAAAATGGCCCGGTGCTGAAGTGGTTAAAGTGGGGTTGCGGTCAAAAAAAAAAAAGGGGCTTAAAAATCATAAAAAAAATTAAAAAAAAATAATTGGAAAAAAAAAAGTTTTTTTACTCACCTCCAAATGCCTGTTGCTAGGTGGTCCCTCGTAGTCTGCCTCCTTCATTGCCGGGGCTAAACGTCACTTCCCCCTCGGCGCCGCACAGTCATCTGGGACCTGTCACGTGTCCCAGATGACTGAGCGTCAAATCACGGCGCACGGCGCCGCTCGCGCATGCGCAGTGGGTGCCCGGCTGTGAAGCCACAGCCGGGTTCCCACATTAGGAATGCCGGCGCCGCAAGCGGCTCGGGGAACGAGGGGGGGCCTCGTTCCCCCGCATCGCTGGACCCTGGGACAGGTAAGTGTCCGATTTTTAAAAGTCAGCAGCTGCAGTATTTGTAGCTGCTGACTTTTTTTAAAAAAAAAAAAATTTCCCCAGGACGGAGCTCCGCTTTAAACTCTGCCTGACCCAAATTAACACTGGCTGTGAGCCCTAGACGAAACATACCTATTCTATACACACTGTGTCCACTAGAGGGCTCTACAGTAATACACAGTATTGCAGCTTCCCAGCCCTGCATAGTTTTGTCTCGGCCCCTTATCATAATTTCTTTTTTACAATGGTAATAAAACCATAAACTTGTCCTGCGTGATTGTTTCTACCATATTGGACTGTTAAACTGAGTATACAAACCTACATTGGGAAATGAATCACTGACGCACGTTGTTGATCAGACGCAGGTAAAGTCTAGATATGAGTCACCGCTGCCGCCGCCGCCGCCGCCGCCGATCAAGATAAAGTAGGTGACAGAGGAAAGGTCTGATTATTATTGCTCACATTGGTAAATACTGCCATTGTGTGTTTGTTCTGGTGAAGCGCGGTTCAGGGAAAAAGGAGTTGTCTGTCCTCACATGCCCGACACATTGATCATGGCTTTCAGGGACTATTCAAATATACGGGCTGTGGCAACGTGCGCCAAAACATGTGAAAAAATGGCAATGGTGACATTTATTGAGTCTGGGGTGTGGGGGTGCTATTTCCTCATATTGGGCCCCCCCCCCCCCCAGGGTTACCTGCTTGTTTTAGGGGATGATGTACAAGATGATATACTTAGCGTTGTCACCACAGGTTTCCTCCTTTTCAGGTGACCGGTCCCCCCGAAGCCTCTTCCCTTCACTGTCCAACCGGTTCTACCTCTCTGACGTCTCAGTTAAGAGTGGGCCCTCAGGAATATCATGTTGGAAAAGATCTGCTTTGGGTTAGTAACTGAGTTAAAATAAACTGAGTTACCTAACGCAGTTACTTTAGAGGGTAACTAGTAATCTAACTGATTACTTTTCCCCTCATGGTAACTCAGTTCCCATTACTTTGGCTGAGTTACCCCAATTACATCTACCGCCACTAGATGGCAGTAGTGTAATTCCGGTGTCCTGCCGAAAAAGTTCCCCCGCCGGATAAGGACCCCCCTGTACTGCGCAGGCGCAGGGCTTGCGTAGTAAGAAGGACTACGGAGCTTCCGAAATTTGCTGAACCTAAACAGCTCTGAGTGAACTCTACACCGCGCAGGCGCAGTTAACATGTAATTGTACGAGGCGATGCCGCACGCTCCCGATGCTCGTGCTACTCTGCAAGGGGCGTCTATCGTGTAAGTAAGGGGCGGGTCTAGTATTACTGTAACCAAGGGGCGCATTTATTATTATTGTTATATATCGAGCTCTGCCCATTAATTTAACATTCGCCCTCTTCTGTAGCCATCCGCCCCCTTACACGATATAATAATAATAGACCCGCCCCTTGCTTACACGCTATAACAGATCTGCCCCTTGGTTACAGTAATACTAGACCCGCCCCTTACACGATATAATAATAATAGACCCGCCCCTTACACGATATAATAATAATAGACCCGCCCCTTACACGATATAATAATAATAGACCCGCCCCTTACACGATATGATAATAATAGACCCGCCCCTTGCTTACACGCTATAACAGATCTGCCCCTTGGTTAGAGTAATAATAGAGCAGCCCCTTGGTTACACGATATATAACAATAATAATATGCGCCCCTTGGTTACAGTAATACTAGACCCGCCCCTTGGTTACACGTATAGAATATTTTTAAAAAAAAGTCAGTTACTTTGCTGCGTAACTAATTACTTTTCCAATGTAGTAACTGAGTTACTAACGCAATTACTTTTTGGGAGAAGTAATTTGTAACTTAACTAATTACTTTTTTAAGTAAGATCACATCAGAAGTCTACCCATCACATTAGAGGTCCTACCATCACATCAGAGGTTCCCCCATCACATCAGAGGTCCCCCATCATCACATCAGAGGTCCCCCATCACATCAGAGGTCCTCCCATCACATCAGAGGTCCCCCATCACATCAGAGGTCCCCCATCACATCAGAGGTCCCCCCATCACATCAGAGGTCCCCATCATCATCAGAGGTCCCCCATCACATCAGAGGTCCCCCATCACATCATCACATCAGAGGTCCCCCATCACATCAGAGGTCCCCCATCACATCAGAGGTCCCCCCCATCACATCAGAGGTCCCCCCATCACATCAGAGGTCCCCCCATCACATCAGAGGTCCCCCATCACATCAGAGGTCCCCCATCACATCAGAGGTCCCCCCATCAGAGAGGTCCCCCATCACATCAGAGGTCCCCCATCACATCAGAGGTCCCCCATCATCATCAGAGGTCCCCCCCATCACATCAGAGGTCCCCCACATCAGAGGTCCCCACATCAGAGGTCCCCCCATCACATCAGAGGTCCCCCCCATCACATCCATCATCACATCAGAGGTCCCCCCATCACATCAGAGGTCCCCCCCATCACATCAGAGGTCCCCCCATCACATCAGAGGTCCCCCATCACATCAGAGGTCCCCATCACATCAGAGGTCCCCCCATCACATCAGAGGTCCCCCCACATCACATCTGAGGTCCTCATCACATCAGAGGTCCCCCCATCAATTCAGAGGTCCCCCCATCACATCAGAGGTCCCCCCCACAGATCCCCCCATCACATCAGAGGTCCCCCCATCACATCAGAGGTCCCCCCTCATCACATCAGAGGTCCCCCCATCACATCAGAGGTCCCCCCATCCCATCCCATCACATCAGAGGTCATCCCATCACATCAGAGGTCCCCCCATCACATCAGAGGTCCCCCATCATTCAGAGGTCCCCCCATCAACATCAGAGGTCCCCCATCACATCAGAGGTCCCCCATCACATCAGAGGTCCTCCCTCATATCAGAGGTCCCCCATCACATCAGAGGTCCCCCCTCACATCAGAGGTCCCCCATCACATCAGAGGTCCCCATCACATCAGAGGTCCCCCCATCACATCAGAGGTCCCCCCATCACATCAGAGGTCCCCCCATCACATCAGAGGTCCCCCATCACATCAGAGGTCCCCCATCACATCAGAGGTCCCCCCATCACATCAGAGGTCCCCCATCACATCAGAGGTCCCCCCATCACATCAGAGGTCCCCCATCACATCAGAGGTCCCCCATCACATCAGAGGTCCCCCCATCACATCAGAGGTCCCCCATCACATCAGAGGTCCCCCCCATCACATCAGAGGTCCCCCCATCACATCAGAGGTCCCCCATCACATCAGAGGTCCCCCCCATCACATCAGAGGTCCCCCCATCACATCAGAGGTCCCCCATCACATCAGAGGTCCCCCCATCACATCAGAGGTCCTCCCCATCACATCAGAGGTCCCCCCATCACATCAGAGGTCCCCCATCACATCAGAGGTCCCCCATCACATCAGAGGTCCCCCCATCACATCAGAGGTCCCCCCATCACATCAGAGGTCCCCCCCATCACATCAGAGGTCCCCCATCACATCAGAGGTCCCCCATCACATCAGAGGTCCCCCATCACATCAGAGGTCCCCCATCATCAGAGGTCCCCCATCAAATCAGAGGTCCCCCATCACATCAGAGGTCCCCCCATCACATCAGAGGTCCCCCATCATCACATCAGAGGTCCCCCCATCACATCAGAGGTCCCCCATCACATCAGAGGTCCCCCATCACAGAGGTCACATCAGAGATCCGCTCATCACATCAGAGGTGCCCCCATCACATCAGAGGTTCCCCCATCACATCAGAGGTCCCCGCATCACATCAGAGGTCCCCTCATCACATCAGAGATCCCCTCGTCCATCCCCCTCATCACATCAGAGGTCCCCTCATCACATTAGAGGTCCCCCACAAGTCAGGCCTTATTTCTTCATCAGCCATGGAAACAAAATTCCTTCCAGCAAACTGGGAGATTCTTCTGTATCGGTTGTCAGTGTTCTGAGATCCTGCAGACAAAAGAGAATTCTATAATAGGATTGGTCGGCAGCTGCTGGCAGACTATATTAGGACACGATGTGAACCGTGAATCAGAGGCCGGGGTCACCGCGTCTGGGAAATATTCCAAGCCGCGGCAGCAGAACGGCGAGGAGAGAGCGACTACACTGGATAAACAGGGTCTGCCGGCTTTGTGAATGTTTAAAGCTGCCGTTCAATCTGCCAAGATTTTTCCCTTCCCCGGTTCCTCCCTCATTAACATGCAAATAGCATTTTTAAATAAAACCTTTCCGTTTTCATTATCTACCGTATTTTAAATGCAGTGATGTCATTACTGGTTCTCTGTTCTTGTCTATGCAATGCAGGCAGATTATGGCTGGTGGGAGGAGCATGCAGGGTGCTGTACTTAACTTCCTGAAAACCGATGGGCTCAGGCGTATTCGGATCGAACCCGCCAGGAAGCCGGCGCTGCACACCGCCAATCATAGGCGGCTTCCTGGAAGGTTCGATCCGAACCCTCCCGAGTCCATCACTTTACTTGAAAAAGTATTCATACCCCTTGAAAATTTTCCACATTTTGTCATGTTACACCCAAAAACGTAAATGTATTTTATTGGGATTTTATGTCATAGACGAGGGGGTAGGCAACCTCGGCCCTCCAGCTGTGGCGAAACTACAAGTCCCATGAGACATTGCAGGACCCTGACAGTCACAGGTGTGCCGTCAGATTAGGCGACCCCGTCAGAATTTGTAACGGAAGTGACGTTCCGTCGCCGCCATCTTGCTACAGTAATGATACTCCGAGAAGGGGGGGGTGTAACGACATATTGGGCGACCCATCGCAGTTTGCTACGGAAGTGACGTTACGTCGCCGCCATCATGCTACACCCCACACTCCTTCACAGTAATGATACACCCCCCCCTTCTTGGCGTATCATTACTGTGAAGGAGTGCGGGAGAGCAAGGGGGGGGGGGGTGTAGCGACATATTCGGCGACCCATCGCAGCTTGCTATGGAAGTGGCGTTACGTCGCCGCCATCTTGCTACACCCCACACTCGTCCACAGTAAGCCCCCGTACACACGGTCAGAAAATCCGACCACAAAATCCGTCAGATTTTTTCCGACGTATTTTGTCCGACACTGGTGTTGCATACACACGGTCGGACAAAGTTGTCGGAAAATCCGATCATTCTGAACGCGGGGACGTTCGTTGCGTACGACGGAACTACCTAGAGGCCAATAGCTTTGGTCTCGTAATTTGATCTGAGCATGCGTGGCACTTTGTCCGTTGGAATTCTCTACACACGATCGGAAAAAGTCCGATAGGATTTTGTTGTTGGAAAATTTGAGAGCAGGATCTCAAATTTTTTCCGGCGGAAATTCCGACGGAAAAATTCTGATGGAGCCCACACACGGGCGGATTTTCCGACAACATGGTCCGATCGGACATTTTCCGTTGGAATTTCTGACCGTGTGTACTGGGGCTAAGGATACACTAATGCCGCGTACTCGGAATTCTCGTCGGAAAAAGCTCTGATGGTTTTCCTGTCAGAATTTCGCTCAAACTGTCTTGCCTACACACGGTCACACCAAATTCTGACGGTCAATACAACACGTTCGACAGCACTATAAAATGGAAGTTTAATGCTTCCGAGCATGCGTCGAATTGTTTCCGAGCATGCGTCGGAATTTTGCGTGTTGGAATTGCATACACACGATCGGAAAATCCGATAGAAAGGTTTTCCGTCGGAAAAATTAAGAACAGGTTCTCAATCCAAAGTCCGTTGGAAATTCCGACAGAAAAAGACCGATGGGCGTACACACGGTCGGAAAATCCGATGAAAAGCTCCCATCGGACTGTTTCCATCGGAAATTCCGACCGCATAAGAAGGGGGAAAGCGGACATGTTGTTACACCCAGCAGAGTTTTGCATTTTACACGTATTTATAACAGTAAAGTGAGTTTCCATAGTGATATACAGGACTTAGAGCTCCGTCTGACTGCTTAGATGTTGAATCTTAAAAAACTTCTGTCAGATTAGCAAACCTCTGAGCAGGGCTGGTGCAAGGATTTTTGGATTTTTGACACCCTAGGCGAAACCTCATTTTGCCGCCCCCCCCCCCCCCCCCTGGCTCCACCCCTTTTTCCCTGCCCATGTAAATCCCACCTTTTTAATAAAGCGCCCATCAAATGCAGCCTCACCAGCACCTATCAAATGTAGCCTCACCAGCACCCCTGAATTGCAGCCTCACCAGCACCCATCAAATGCAGCCTCACCAGCACCCATCAAATGCAGCCTCACCAGCCCCCTGATCAAATGCAGCCTCACCAGCGCCCATCAAATGCAGCCTCACCAGCGCCCATCAAATGCAGCCTCACCAGCGCCCCTCAAATGCAGCCTCACCAGCGCCCATCAAATGCAGCCTCACCAGCGCCCATCAAATGCAGCCTCACCAGCGCCCATCAAATGCAGCCTCACCAGCACCCATCAAATGCAGCCTCACCAGCACCCATCAAATGCAGCCTCACCAGCGCCCAATCAAATGCAGCCTCACCAGCACCCCTGAAATGCAGCCTAACCAGCGCCATCAATGCAGCCTCACCAGCACCCATCAAATGCAGCCTCACCAGCGCACATCAAATGAAGCCTCACCAGCGCCCAAAGCAGCCTCACCAGCACCCCTCAAATGCAGCCTCACCAGCGGCCATCAAATGAAGCCTCACCAGCCCCCATCAAATGTAGCATCACCAGCACCCATCAAATGCAGACTCACCAGCGGCCATCAAATGAAGCCTCACCAGCCCATCAAATGCAGCCTCACCAGCGCCCTATCAAATGCAGCCTCACCAGCGCCCATCAAATGCCTCACCAGCGCCCATCAAAGCAGCCTCACCAGCACCCATGAAATGCAGCCTCACCAGCACCCATCAAATGCAGCCTCACCAGCGCCCATCAAATGCAGCCTCACCAGCACCCATCAAATGAAGCCTCACCAGCGCCCATCAAATGCAGCCTCACCAGCGCCCAGAAAATGCAGCCTCACCAGCGCCACATCAAATGCAGCCTCACCAGCACCCCTCAAATGCAGCTCACCAGCGGCCATCAAATGCAGCCTCACCAGCACCCATCAAATGCAGCCTCACCAGCACCCATCAAATGCAGCCTCACCAGCGCCCATCAAATGCAGCCTCACCAGCACCCCTGAAATGCAGCCTCACCAGCGGCCATCAAATGCAGCCTCACCAGCACCCCTGAAATGCAGCCTCACCAGCGGCCATCAAATGCAGCCTCACCAGCACCCATCAAATGCAGCCTCACCAGCACCCCTGAAATGCAGCCTCACCAGCGCCCATCAAATGCAGCCTCACCAGCGCACATCAAATGCAGCCTCACCAGCGCCCATCAAATGCAGCCTCACCAGCACCCCTCAATGCAGCCTCACCAGCACCCATCAAATGCAGCCTCACCAGCACCCCACCAGCACCTGAAATGCAGCCTCACCAGCGCCCAGAAAATGCAGCCTCACCAGCACCCATCAAATGCAGCCTCACCACCCCTCAAATGCTGCCTCACCAGCGCCCATCAAATGCAGCCTCTTAAGCCCCATACACACGGTCGGACTTTTTCATCAATTTGGTCCGATCGGACAAGGTTGTTGAAAAATCAGACCGTGTGTATGCACCATCGGACAGTGTTCGTCGGTTTGTCCGTCGGACAAAGTCTTATCTCCTGCTGGAAAGATTTCCCGTCAACCCGGTCCGATCACACCAAATCCGAGCGTGTGTACGCTTGTCCGACGGACAAAGTGCTACGCATGCTCAGAAGAAATTCTGTGACGGAAGCGCTCGGTCAGGTAAAACTACCTTTCCTAATCGACACAGCACATTCGTCACGCTGCAATGTTAAAATGTCTTTAATGCAGCGCATTCTCTTTTTCTTTACAATGCAACAAGAATGACATCTTTTAGCTGCTCCTATTCACCCGCACTTCTCACAAACTTACTTCTTTATTACTTTGCAGCATTTATACACTACATGTTTATTTTTACTCAGATCGTAATACAATCTTTCTTATTTTTTTACCCAGATTTTTTTTTTTTGGGGGAATACATATTTGAAGGAGATTTTTTTTTTTTTTGGAGGGGGTTTGTATGTCTCAACTTAGCAAAACCACATTATTAACATTTGTATTTCTTGCTTACATTTACTAGGAGTTTGTTGGTTGTTGGTGCCCCTTGTTAATTCTAGGATTAGTGAAATGTACCTGCCTACTCAAAGAAAAACTGTCATTGTAGAAAAGTAAAACACAATAGTCAATGATTATTTCAAATCAAAAAAACCTTTATTTAGGTCTCAGCAACAGACCAAAGAGGAACGCAGCCATGGTGAAACTTGGGGAATTTGCAAAGCCTTGGACACCCATGGCAACCATCATTTTACAGACTTAAACAATTGGGGGCATGAAGACTACCTATCTAAATAATAAGGGAGCGCAATCTGGTCCTGAAGTCCAAAACATCCGGAACTGCAGCAGATGCCATCTAGGTCCCCAGGCTCTGGTACTACGAGAGGCTCCATCTTCTCTCAGACCAGACTGAGTCCAGGTTGTCACTCTCTTGTCTTCCTTGTACGCTTCCTTCCACGCCGTGGTGCTGGTGCTGGTGGGGTGGCAGAAGGAGGAGGAGGAGGCGGAGCAAGGTCACTCTCGCAAACATGTGTGAGGGGAGTCATCTCCCCAGCCATCCCCTCATTTAGTATTTTGAGGATGACCTCCTCACACATGCTGCGTTGCCCCGCCTCCATACCCGTAAATTTACTTGTAACCAAGGAGGCAAAGGCCTCCTCGTAGGTGGGTGTGGCATAGAGGGAGGCTGAGGCATCTTTTATCAGCTGGAGCGCTGACTCTCCCACCTCCCCCATGTTTTTTTTTTTTTTTTCGCCCTTCTGTAGGGAAGGCGGAGGGGAGAGACTTGGGAGACAGTCAGGCTCCTACGCCTACCCCCCTCTTGGCTGCCACTACCCCCTGCCTCCTCCTGACTGCCACCTTCCACAGCCACCTCCTGGCTGAGGTCTTCCTGTGTATGAAAAAGGGACATAGTTTCAGTTATTTGTTCATCAAACACACACAATTCTCATCTAGTGACTGTTGCAAAATGTTTTCAAATACAAAACCATACAATTCTCAGCCCTGCAGTTTAGATTCTTCCCAAAAATGTCTCCCACACCACTGTCTGTTGATATGTCAATCACGTTAGGAAATAAGCAATTGGGGATCCTGAATTAACTGAACATCATTCATTATTCAACAAACTGGTTCCAAAACTACTATACCTGGAACAAGCTGGGCACCTGCACATATTCCTGACTGGAAGGCCCAGGTTGGTCCTCGGAATCCTCATCAAGGGTGGCGTGCGTGGAAGGACGCGTGCAAGGAAGAGTCGAGAGTGACTTCCTGACAGTAGCCTGGTCTTTGAGAAAGTGGAGCCTGTCATAGTACCAGAGCGTGGGGACATGGACATCAGCTGCTGCAGCTCCAGATGCTAGTGACTTCAGGACCTTATTGCGCTCCCGGAAATAGGTAGTCTTCATGTTGGTGATCTTCACTTTTAAGTTTGCGACGGTTGCCATGGGCAGGGTAGGCTTTACAAATGCCACCAGTTTCAGCAGGGCTGCGTACCTCTTTGGTCTGTTGCTATAATCCCTGTGTTTTGCCTGCCATAAGAGGGGGAATTGCCGGTATTTATCAATGAAGTGTGGGAGAAAGCTCACGTTGTAGAAGGCATCCATCACCTCTGCAAGACACAACGCCACACAAAACAATATAAATAATGTCAGCCTAAACTCTCCTAATCTTCTCCATAAAGAAGCCTCAAGTTCTAATCAGTCTAGGCTAGTTATGTACCAACGTCAAATTGTACCTTCGTTTGTAGCGATCGTCTCGTGCGTGAGCTTTCTCTCCCCTCGTCTCCCAGATCGTGGCTACGACACAGGCGTGTGACGTTTTATATACACTGCGCATGCTTCAAACTCCGCCCGCCCCTGACGATCTTTCTCGTCTATTCCCCACCCCTTCTCTTTACGGCGTAGTGGGGAGAGCACATGGCGGGGACACAGCAGGTGCGCCACAAATATCCCACCAACGAGGAGGAGGACGAGGAAAGTCCGGAGGCAGAAACGTCCCGATCCCGGAACCTGAAATTCAAGGCCTCCAATATGTCATTTGGAGAAATGTTGGAGATGGTGGACATATTAAAGAGGAGCGACTATGATGGGAAGTATGGGCCTTACCTCAACCCCAATGTCCGCAAGGCCAAGATCATGTCTAAAGTTGTGAGAAGGCTGTACAATAATTTTGGGGTACAACGATCCAAGGAGCAACTCAGGAAACGCTGGTCAGACCTGAAACTGAGGGAGGCCGATCAGTACAGAAAGATCAAGAGAATTCTTCAAAAAAGTAAGTAGTTGTGTTTTGTGTTTGATTTCTTGCTTGCATACTGCTCCATTGTGTTTTGATTTTTACCAAGTTGTACATTCCAAAATGGCCACTTTCAGGTTCGTCTGTGCATTCGATCGTACTCAGCCTCGATCTTTCTGCCACTGTCATGGTCGTGTGTGTGTGCATTCGATCGTACGCAACCTCGATCGTTCGGCCACTTATAATACGATGTTTGGTGTTTTTTTGGGGAAAGGAAGTTTGTTCTCACTAGAAATGTCATCAAGAATGTAAAGCCAATTTATTCAATGTAAAGGAGAGGTCACTCAGTAGCTGTTTACCCATCTGGACTCTAGAGCACTAGTGCTGGGACACCCAAACCCCCTTTTTATTATGCTTTTCCACACATGTGCTCCAGTGGATACTAGAGGGGGGTCTCCATCACACAAACTTCTACCAAAAAGCTAGTCAGTTTAGCACCTTTACAAAGTGACTTCATTCATGTAGTTGACATTTGTAACTGGCCAAACTAAAATAGTGTCCGTCACTTTCAAGCAATGTTTGTCATTTCCTATTTCTGCCCTCAATAGCTTGTGTTGCTAAATCTTCCTTTTGGACATTCTCATAGGGGAGCGAAAACTTGGGCCGTCTGAGGAAACCCCCAAACCAACACCTACCAAAAAAGGGGAAAGAGCAGAAGCAGAGGAGGAGGAGGAGGAGGAAGGAGAGATCATCGAACTTGGAGAAATTGTCACCACCACAGGTGAGTGTGGGAGAACACAGCTACTGGTAAGCTAATCCATGTATGGCTGCCTCATTTCCAACACCCCATTTTTGTTTGTTTGTGGTTTTTAGGTGACGTGGATGTTGTGGAAGAAAAATCGCACTTTTCCACAGAGAGTGCCCACGTACTCATCGGAGAGATAATGGTCTGCAATAGAGATCTAGATTACATAAAGCAAAACATCAATGATGTTCAACAAAAATTGAAGAACATCATTGATATTTTAGGAAAAATATGAAAACGCACCAAGTAATTAACACACATTTGTGCCAGCTTCAGAACACATTTGCAACTTAAAAACTGTCTGAAATTTGGAACATGCACACATTGTGTCCACATGTGCTAGCTCCCACCATGGTGGATGAATGGCAACGTTTTTTTGGGGGTGCAAACACTTTACGAACTACGAAAGTGGTTGTGGTGAAGGGGTTGCACCCCCAAAAAACGTCCATTCATCCCCATGATGGAAAATGGCACTTTTGAAGCTTCTAGGCATGTGTTTTACCATCTATTGACCATTTTCAGTCCCAAATTGTGTGCATGTTCCAAATTTCCACTTTTCGGGGGTGACCCCCCCATGTGATGAAGGCAAGATCAAACACACTTTGAACATATAGTCATGTCTGATCTTGTCTTCACTTTACAAAGTTGAACTTTCCAAGTTCCTAGGTTCTGTTTTGCTCCATGCCTGGTTTTACCAATTGCGGAATGTTTGTAAACAATGTTGTAAATAACCAAGATGTTGTCAGTTTTGGCGTGAAGATTGTAAACGCACTTGGGAATGTTTTCCTAGTAAACTTTTATTTTTCTAAATGTGTGGCTTCCTTATTTAAAAAACACAATGCATTATGTATGTAAAATGAAAAGGATATGGGGGGCAATGGTTGTTATTTACTAAAGGCAAATCCACTTTGCACTCCAATTTTCTTTCCCGGGGAACTTTTTCAATGCACTTGTAGAGCATAGCGGATTTGACTTATGTAAATGACACCCACAGTGCTTTGTACGAAAACACGGAGCACAGCATTTTGGAGAATACCCACATGTCAGACCTGGTGATGAAAAGGAGTATTTTGGGTGTCAGTTATGCAGTACAAACCTTCTCTAGACCAAAGATTAGGTAGCAAACACACAACATGAGAATAATCTTTTTGGGAAGAAGAGACTGTTAACTCCTTTTGCCCAGAAAGTGCATTCCCACTGTCGAAGGCAAAGGGAAAAAATGTCAAAGTAAAATAAGCTAAAAAGAAGACTGAAATGACATGAAATCATAGGTTGGTTAAAATATCAGATTTATTAAAAAATGCCTCTCACACATCGTCAGGCAGAGCAATGGCCCCCCTACCCACAAAGTACTGCATATATTGGTCCCGGACCACACGGGCATTTAGAGGGGGCAAGCCTGGACGTGCCACTCGAAGGGCTGTGAGTTCGGCATTTGGAGGGCCCTCCACATCTGGGCCAACGGGCACCACATAGTTCCTGTTATGTCTTTTGAGGAAGTTGTGCAATATGCAACAGGCAAGAACTATGTGGTTCAGTTTGTATTCCGCCAAGTTAAATGCCGTCAGGAACAGGCGGAAGCGGCAGGCCAGGATGCCAAAAGCGTTCTCCACAACTCTTCTGGCTCTGGACAGCCTGTAGTTGAAGACCCTCTGGTCCGGGGTGAGGGTCCTCATCGGGAACGGCCTCATCACATGGGGAGTCAACGCAAACGCTTCCTCTGCGACAAAGACGAAGGGGAGTCCTTCGGCATTCTCCTCTGGAGGTGGCAAGCACAGACTGCCACTTTGGAGACGCCAGTAGATCTCCGTGTGCGTAATGGCCCCCCCATCCGATATCCGGCCGTTCATCCCCACGTCCACATACATAAACTCGTATGTTGCCGACACCACCGCCAACATCACTACACTATTAAACCCTTTATAATTATAATAGTAGGACCCCGAGTTGGGCGGTGGGACGATGCGGACGTGTTTCCCATCAATTGCCCCTCCGCAGTTAGGAAAGTCCCAACGGCTGGCAAAGTGGGAGGCCACAGTCTGCCATTCCTGTGGCGTGGAAGGGAACTGTGGAGTGAAACAAGAAAAAAAAATTAGTCACTTTGCACCTAAACATTGCAAGCAGATTAGACAATCAACATCTTGGAACAAGAGCATTGTCTAAAATTGGAGGCTGGAAAGTATTTGCACAGAAAAGTAGAGGCTCCCCTTCACAGATTACTCACCCCCCCATCAATCCCCCCACTTCTGATGGGCCATTGGCAATAACTAGGGGTTTTGGGGGGGGGGGGTGGACAGCTAACCCTCTGCACTTCATTGATTGGCAAATGGCTCAATAATGTGGGCTAGTTTGGCCAGACCCTCTGTAATTAACACTATTGGCAGGCCAATGTAAATATCAAATAAAATTTCAACCCCCCCCCCCCCCCCCAAAAAAAGGCAGGCACAGTGTGACATTATTAAATTACCAAGCAAGCTAATAGGAGGGAAAGAAGACAAAAAAATAGGAAATGGAATGTATGGAGGCAGTCCCTTGCACTACATGCTTTGCTGAATTCATCCCTAAAGATGCGCACTATAAAGAGGTAGGTATATAGTGTGTATGGACCTTGGGAAAGCCAGCAGATAAAGGATTGGTACCATCTGACAGAGCAGTTGGGGGAGGGGGTTCCTAATGAGTTTGCCCCCCCCCCCCCCAAAAAAACAAAAAAAGGGGGCTCTACATGAAGTAAACCACACAGCAAACATTTGTGCATATTTTAGGGGGTGTTTTGGGGCAAACAATACTATGCAGCAGACAAAAGACATTGCTTAAGTGACTAGGCCATAGGTGTCTATTGGGGCAGAAGAGCATGCTGGTGAGGTAAGTGAAGGGAAAATGCATGAAGGAGCAAAGGGGCACAGCATATTAGAACCTATTGCAATCATGGTAATTAGGGAAGGAGGTCAAAAATACAAGTCATTAGCAAACAGAGCATACATAGAAGGGAATAGTAAAGTAGAAATGTTACCTTAATATAGTCCTCCTGCAGGACCTGAATGATGGCAGAACAGGTCTCTGGAATAATGATTCCCAGGGCCTGGGGAGAGATACCTGAAGAGAACTTCAAATCCTGAAGACTTCTCCCTGTCGCCAAGTACCTCAACGTGGCAACAAGCCTCTGCTCCGGAGTAATGGCTTGTCTCATGCAGGTATCCTGCCGGCTGATAAAGGGGGTCAGCAAAGCCAAAAGACGGTGAAAATCGGGGTCCGTCATCCTGAGAAAGTTCCTGAAATCATCAGGATTATTCTCCCGGATCTCACGAAGCAAAGGCATGTGCGAGAACTGGTCACGCTGAAGCAACCAATTCTTGGTCCACATACTCCTCGTCACTCTGTTCATGGACGGGTCTTGGGTCAAAGCTAAAAGCCCGACACCAATTCCGCGTACAGCACGAACTCGGCGACGAGTACGCACGGGAAACATCGCTCAGAAGGTCACAAAAGGTCGGCTGGTCAGAACGGACAAACAGAAAGCACCGATAAACAGCAAGGCCTGAAAGAACGAAGTGAATACCAGCAACGAGCAGACAATAAGCAGTGCAAATCAAAGCGTCCTATATCAAGATATAGGCCGCAATGACCAACAAATGCGAACTGACTACACGCACTAATAAACAGATACGCACGACAAGCACAAACTGAAGAGCAGTAACGATCTGAGTCAGAAAACTGAGAAGCGCGAATCTTAAGTCACCAAACTTCCACTAACTCTCGATAAACACGGGATCAGCAGAAGGAGCCCAACGGGTGCCTGACGTGGTGCTGAACTTCCCTTTTGTAATCTCGTGGACGACGACTTACGTCACGACGTTCTTCCGGACCGGATATTCCGACAACGTAGTCCGACCGTGTGTACGCAACGCCAACATCGGACAAAGTACGTCGGACAAAGTCCGACTGACCTGGTCCGCGGATTGTCCGAGCGTGTGTATGGGGCTCCAGCTTTGCACATCTAGAGAGGACATTTCTGCCCCATTCTTCTTTGCAAAATCTCTCAAGCTCTGTCAGATTGGATGGAGAGCGACTGTGAACAGCAATTTTCAAGTCTTGCCACAGATTCTCAATGGGATTTAGGTCTGGACTGTGACTGGGCCATTCTAACACATGAATATGCTTTGATCTAAACCATTCCATTGTAGCTCTGGCTGTATGTTTCGGGTCGTTGTCCTGCTGGAAGGTGAACCTCCCCCCCCGGTCTCAAGTCTTTTGCAGACTCTAAAGCCCCGCACATACGGTCGGAAAATCCGACCACCAATTCCATCGGATTTGGTCCGACGGATTTAGTCCGACACTGGTGTTGCATACACACGGTCGGACAAAGTTGTCGGAAAATCCGATCATTCTGAACGTGGTGACGTTTGTTGCCTACGACGGGACTACGTAGAGGCTAGTAGCCAATAGCTTTGGTCTTGTAATGTGATCTGAGCATGCGTAGCACTTTGTCTGTCGGAATTCGCTACACACGATCGGAATTGGTGTGATCGGACTTTGTTGTCGGAAAATCTATCCAGCAGGAGATAGAACTTTGTCCGTAGGACAATCCGATGGAAACTGTCCGATGGTGCCTACACACGGTCGGAATTTCCGACAACATTGTCCGATAGGACAAAATCCATGGGAAAATCCGACCGTGTGTATGGGGCATAACAGGTTTTCTTCTAAGATTGTCCTGTATTTGTCTCCATCCATCTTCCCATCAACTCTGACCAGCTTCCCTGTCCCTGCTGAAGAAAACCATCCCCACCACATGATGCTGCCACCACCATGTTTCACGGTGAGGATGGTGTGTTCAGGGGGATGGGCAGTGTTAGTTTTCCACCACACATAGCGTTTTGCTTTTAGGCCAAAAAGTTGAATTTTGGTCTCATGTGAGCAGATCACCTTCTTCCACATGTTTGCTCCCCTCCCCCACATGGCTTCTCACAAACTACAAACAGGACTTCTTATGACTTTCTTTCTCCAATGTCTTTCTTCTTGTCACTCTTCCATAAAGGGCAGATTTGTGGAGAACACGACTAATAGTTGTCCTGTGGACAGACTCTCCCACCGGAGCTGTGGATCTCTGCAGCTCCTCCAGAGTTACCATGGACCTCTTGGCTCTTCGCTGATGAATGCTCTCCTTGCCCGGCCGGTCAGTTTAGGTGGACGGCCATGTCTTGGTAGGTTTGCAGTTGTGCCATACTCTTTCCATTTTCCGATGATGGATTGAACAGAGCTCCGTGAGATGTTCAAAGCTTGGGAGATTTTTTTATAACCTAACCCTGCTTTATACTTCTCCACAACTTTATCCCTGACCTGTCTGGTGCGTTCCTTGGCCTTCATGATGCTGTTTGTTCACTAAGGTTCTCTAACAAACCTCTGAGGGCTTCACAGAACAGCTGTATTTATACTGAGATTAAATGACACACAGGTGGACTCTATTTACTAATCAGGTGACTTCTGAAGACAATTGGTTCCCCTAGATTTTAGTTGGGGGTATCAGAGTAAAGGGGGCTGAATACAAATGCCCCCCCCCCCCCACACTTTTCACATATTTATTAGTAAAAAAAAATGGAAAACCATTTATCATTTTCCTTCCACTTCACAATTATGTGACACTTTGTGTTGGTCTATCACATAAAATCCCAATAAAATACATTTACGTTTTTGGTTGTAACATAACAAAAATTTGGAAAATGTCAAAGGGTATGAATACTTTTTCAAGGCACTGTAGAATAGAATAAAATAAAATAGAATGAATATAGCTGTCTTCTAAATTTAAAATTTCGAAAAAATTTGAATTTCTAGTTTTAATGATTGAAAGCCATTGTGCGTCCAAAATGAATGTTAAAGCGGTGTTCCGGCTGAAATTGTACTTTTTAAATAAAAATACCCCTATAATACACAAGCTTAATGTATTCTAGTAAAGTTAGTCTGTAAACTAAGGTCTGTTTTGTTAGTTTTTAGCAGTAGTTTGTTATTTTATAAACTTGCAGCAGGCCGTGGCCATCTTAAGTGTGGGCATCTGAAGCCAGACTGTATTTCTTCCTGGATCTCATCCTTGCAGATCTCGTACATGCTCAGTGCAGCATAAGCAGTGTAATAGGTTTCAGGTCAGGTTTCCATAGCAACGGCAGTTTGAGAGGAGGTTGCTGCGCCTTCCCAGGAGGCATTGCAAACAGGAAATGATGCGATGGGCCGCGGCCAGGGAGGAGGAAGTGAAAAATGAATACAGCAGATATACAGTCTGTGCTGAAAAAAAAATAAAAAAAATATCCAATTTGTTTACAGTGCACAGTTTAGTGAGGGATGCTGAAGAGTTGTAAAAGTGGGTGGAACTCCACTTTAATTTGTCTGCTCTATTAGAAAATCCAACTTTCCAAAGATGAATATTTGTAAAGGGAATTGTCCCGGTGTGGGGTCAACGCCGCCTTGTGTTGAGTTGAGTTGCGCTCTAGAAGGGAGCTGAGCAGATGTTGTTTAGGAGACTAATTAGGTCACCCATTGGCAGCCAGGTAAACCGACACATTACCTCCCCCCTTCTTCAGGCCTGGGAGCTCCTATGATCCTCTTATCTCCTTCTGTCAGATTAGCTGTAAACTAAAGGAATCAGCATTCCAGATTACAAGGAGACGCCATGGAGGGAGCCGAGTGGCCGGCAAGAACACAATTCACGTAAGTTACATTACATTACACCTTTTTTTGCGTTCCGTCATAACCATCCATCCATCCATCCATTGATGTCATAACCATCCATCCAACCATCCATTGATGTCATAACCATCCATCCAACCAACCATTGATGTCATAACCATCCATCCAACTATCAATGTCATAACCGTCCAACCATTGATGTCATAACCATCCAACCAACCATTGATGTCATAACCATCCATCCAACTATCAATGTCATAACCGTCCAACCATTGATGTCATAACCATCCATCCATTGATTGATGTCATAACCATTCATCCAACCAACTATGTCATAACCATCCATCGATCCAACCAACCATTGATGTCATAACAATCCATCCATCCAACCAACCATTGATGTCATAACCATCCATCCATCCATCCAACCAACCATTGATGTCATTACCATCCATCCATCCAACCAACCATTGATGTCATTACCATCCATCCATCCAACCATCCATCCATCCAACCAACCAACCATTGATGTCATAACCAACCATCCATTGATGTCATAACCATCCTTCCATCCAACCATCAATGTCATAACCATCCATTTATCCAACCATCAATGTCATAACCATCCATCCAACCATTGATGTCATAACCATCCATCCAACCAACCATTGATGTCATAACCAACCATCCAACTAATCATTGATGTCATAACCATCCTTCCATCCAACCATCAATGTCATAACCATCCATCCATCCAACCATTGATGTCATAACCATCCTTCCATCCAACAATTGATGTCATAACCATTGAGGTCATAACCATCCAACCATTGATGTCATATCCATCCATCCAACCAACCATTGATGTCATAACCATCCATCCCTCCATCCAACCATTGAGGTCATAACCATCCATCCAACCATTGATGTCATAACCATCCATCCATCCATCCAACCATTGAGGTCATAACCATCCATCCAACCAACCATTGATGTCATAACCATCCATCCATCCAACCAACAATGTCATAACCATCCATCCAACCAACCATTGATGTTATAACCATCCATCCATCCAACCATCGATGTCATAACCATCCAACCATTGATGTCATAACCATCCATCCAACCAACCATCAATGTCATAGCCATCCATCCAACCATCAATGTCATAGCCATCCATCCAACCATCCATCCATCCATCCAACCATTAATGTCATAACCATCCATCCAGCAATGTCATAACCATCCATCCAACCAACCATCGATGTCATAACCATCCATCCAACCAACCATCAATGTCATAGCCATCCATCCAACCATTAATGTCATAACCATCCATCCAACCATCAATGTCATAACCATCCATCCCTCCAACCAACCATCGATGTCATAACCATCCAACCAACCAACCAACCAACCATCAATGTCATAACCATCCATCCATCCATCTAACCATTGATGTCAAAACCGTCCATCCAACCACCAATGTCATAACCATCCAGCCAACTGTTGATCTTGTTGTCGTGTCCTTCTGATGGGTTGGGGGGGTTTCATTGATTGATTGTAGAAGAGCGAATATCGGAATATCCTTTTATATAGGACACGGCTCCCTTCCTAAACTGGGGAGTGGATTCTTCAAATGAGGGTCAAAGAAGTGCAAGGAGCAACTCTTGCGTGAATATCTCCCTCAAAATTACCAAATGTACGCACGTTACCGTATCTGTGTTGTGTATAATATTATGTTATTAAGGGATTCTGCAGCTGAGGCATAAGACCTCACCAGGGGGCAGGAAAGTTAGGACGTTGCGCTGCGGTTCTACTGCCCCCCAGCCGCCCATCTAAAGTCCACTGTACAGCCGGGAGGTGGCTATTATCATGTCGTAGCTGCCAAATTTTTTCATGTTGAGTTGACAAGCGGCAGTGCCTGTTCCGGTTAAGTTCACATCAATGTGTGTCAGAAAAATTGCATTGGGCGTGCCATTAAGAAGATTTGCACCCAAAACGTGTGCCGTGCCTTTTGCCACGATTCTGCCTGCAATTCCAAATCCCATAATGTGAGCGAGGGCCTTAGGCTGCTGCAACCCCAAAGTTGTGCCACTCGCTTGTGATCGCTTGGCCACTTCCCGCCGCGGATCTCTTTTTAGAGAATGGGCTGGTGGGAACCTGGCCTGACAGCACTGTGGCTTAGGGGTTGGTACTTCTGCCTTGGATAATATCTGCATGGAGTTTGCATGTTCTCCCTGGGCTTGTTTGTGTTTCCTTTGGTTGCTCTGGTTTCCTCTGTCAGATGTTTATGAGCTGAAGGGAGCCTCAAATGTGGCCATTGACATCCCCAAAGGGCCACACATAATGCTGAATACAGTAATACCTCGGATTGCGAGTTAACGTGCGTTTCGCAATACGAGCTATTACTTTCGAGGACTTCCGAGTGCATCCAAGCGGCTCTGAGTATTTCCGAGTCTCTCCTGCGCCCCCCCACCTCTGGCCAAATGCGGTCCTGCATACAATAGAAGTCAATGCGGAACAAATTATCTTCATTTCCATTGACTTCTATGGGGAAACTTGCTTTGATATGCGAGTGCTTTGGATTACAAGCATTCTCCTGCTCGTAATCCAAGGTTCCACTGTATATGTAATGCTGGAGGGGAGTGTCAGAGGCTGCAAACCTAATAGAGGAACTGAGGGTCAGAGAGTGAGGACAGGATACATTGATGGTGGGGAGATGCTGCAGAAGATAATACTAAACTGGGAAGAGGTTACATGAGAATAGTAGAGATCAATGCTTTTCCCCCAATCAATGTTCCCACCACAGACTGCTGAGGTCCGAGGGCCACATATCAGATACCAAAGGGCCACATGCTGGGCACCAGGGATCCAAAGAGGTTATTTGGTTCCTGTATAAATTGGCCCCAGGATATGTATGTGAGATAGAGACCTTAGATTGTAAGCTCCTAAGAGCAGGGACTGTATGAATGTACAATGTGTAAAGCGATGTGTAAATTGTTGCCGCCATATAAATACCTGGAATCATGGTGTCAGGAGTATTGTAAAATAATAGTATTTGGGCGTGTCAGTGATAAGCTTCTACCAAAACTTTATAGAGAATAATAATAACAATAATAATAATAATAATAATAATAATACCTGTTCCTGTCCATCACAACTCTGCATTGTACCATAAGCATTTCTGGAATCTGTATAAAAAAAAAAAATAATAATAATAATAATAATATTGATGCTATAATAATAAATAATACAAATAACAATACTAATAATATTGATGATAATAATAATAATAATAATAATAATAGAAATAAGAAGAAAAGTAATAAAAAATAATAATATTATTATTATTATTATTATAATAATAATAATAATAATAATAATAATAATAATAATGATGATGATAATGATAATAATAAGAAGAGTATTAAGAAAATAATAAAAAATGATGACGATGATGATGATAATACTACTACTAATAATATTAATACAAATAATAATACAATTAATAATAATTGTAATAAGAAGAAAAGTAATAAAAAAAAAAATAATATTAAAAATAATAATAATAATGCTAATAATGATGATGATAATAAGAAGAAGAAGAGTATTAATAAAAAAAATAAAAAATGATGACGATGATGATGATAATACTACTACTAATAATATTAATACAAGTAATAATAATGATATGAATAATAATAATACAAATAATAACATGAATAATAATAATACAACTAATAATAATAATAATATGAGTAATAATATTGATGATAGTAGTAATAATAATACAAATAATAAGAATATAAATAGTAAATAATTGTAATAATACGAAGAAAATTTATAAAAAATCATAATAATAATAATAATAGGAACATTAATAACAAATAATAAAATAATGATGATAATAATAATAAAAATATAAATATGACAAATAATAATAATAATAATAATGATAATAATAATTATAATTATAATAATATGAATACAAATAATATTAAATAATAATGATATGAATAAAAATAATAATATGAATAATAACACAACTAATAATAATAATGATATGAATAAAAATAAAAATAATAATATGAATAATAATACAACTAATAATAATAAAAATAATAATATTAATAATACTAGTACATTTAATTGTAAATATGTAAAAGTATAGTCAGGTTTTTCCCTCTGTCTGTATCCCTCCCATCAAGGAGGTTTTTAATCTGTTTATTTTTTGCCATTTTATGTGCCCCCCCCCCCTTTCATCAACATGATAATTAATTTTGTAAATAATACATTTCCATTTTCATTGCAGAAGCCCTCAGCCCTGATGCAAGCAGTGGACGGGCTCTTGGGAGGAGTTATGCAAATATCAAAATGCCTTGATGATTGGGTGTCAGTCTGGAGGAGGGGGCGTTCCTAGACTTGCTATACTTGCATAGGTAACACCCACATGTGATGCCTCCATGGTTAAGAGAACTGAAATACAATGGAAAGGGGCGTGGCCAGCGACAGTTAAGCTGGGGAGGAAAGGGCTATAGGACGCTGGGAGTCCTCCAGCCAGGAAATAAGGCGGGCTCTTTGCTGACGCTTCTAATGCAGAAAATAATTTTTCGCATTATTTCTGTATTTGGGGAAAGGATGAACAAGACATAATAAAATGTACATGTGCGGTTTCCATACACTTTATAAAATTGTCGCTGTATTGTACAATTCTTTCTATACAAGTGACAATACTGCAATAATACAACAATTATACAATACTATAACAATAATAATAATGCAAAATAATGCGAAAAGAAATAATGTGATACTATAATAATAATGAAAAATAATAATGCGAAAAATAATTATGTGAAATAATGCAATACTATATTATTAATAATAATAATAATGCAAAATAATAAGAAATTATACTAATGCAAAAAAGAATGCGCTATACTATAATGCAATACTATAATAATAATAATAATAATAATGCAAAATAATAATAATGAAAAATTATAATAGTGCAATACTATAATAATAATAATAATAATAATAATAATAATAATGCAAAATAATAATAATGGGAAAAAATAATGCAAAAAATAATAATGCAAAATAATAATAAAGCGAAAAATAATAATGCAAAATATTGCACAATACTATAATGCAATACTATAAAAAAAAATAATGCGAACTAATAAGAATACGAAAAATAATAATGCAAAATAATGCGCTATACTATAATGCAATACTATAATAATAATAATGAAAAAATAATAATGCAAAAAAATAATAATGCAAAATAATAATAAAGGAAAAAATACAAAAAATATTAATGCAAAATAATAATAATAATGCAAAATAATGCGCTATACTATAATTCAATACTATAATAATAATAATGCAAACTAATAAGAATACGAAGAATAATAATGCAAAAATATGCGCTATACTATAATGCAATACTATAATAATTCGAAATAATATTGTGAAATAATAATAATGAGAAAAATAATAGTGCAAAATAATGTGCTATATTATAATGCAATACAATAATAATATTAATATTAATGCAAAATAATAATAATGTGAAAAATAATTATGCGAAAAATAATAATGCAAAATAATAATACAAAATAATGCACTATACTATAATGCAATGCTGCAATGCTGTAATAATAATAACAATAATGCAAAATAATACAATGTACTATAATAATAATAATAATAATAATAATGATTATAAAATGTTGCTTTCTCTGATCAGGTATTGGAAGATGTTCCATCTCTTCTCCCATTGCTGGCACTGTATACAGAAGAAGCAGGAACCAATCAGGTGAGGCCAACACAATACGCCTTTTATATAGAAAATACATTTTCCTCATTACAAAACGTTCCTATGTGACCAAATCTGAGACTCTTAAAACCCATACCCTGCCCATGGGGTCTCTCGAGCGTGGACTGCCCAATCACGTGAGCAAATTTTGGGTTGTCACCAGAACAGGAGAGGATGAAAAATCTTTCAGAGGGGACAATGGTTTAAGATTTCCTCTCACTTCCTGTTTTGGCTATGGGACAGGAAGTGAATTGAAAGCTCCCCAATGGGGACACAGATTGGAAAATAGAACAGATTTTGCTAAATGTTGTCTTTTTGGTTGGTTGGTTTTGGAGTGATGATCACCAGTAGGAATCCATGATGAATGTTCTGATCCATAGGATGTGTTTTATGTAATGGGGTGACTTCGTCTTGCAGGAATGTGACGATCCTCTTCATGGGGCTGGAAGGTGCTGGAAAAACTTCGGTGATCAGAGTCATCAAGAGAGGTGAGAATATAGAATTCTCCAATCAGAGAAGAGCTTACCTTTCCCAAAAATCCATCCAATAGGTTTCATACATGGCACAGCTGGTACAATAAGAATTGGAATTGTGTGTGATATTTTTGAGTCTGGTGTCAGGGGTGGTAGGCATCAGTAGGTACAGGGTTCAGTGTCTGTGTGTAAGGGGGGGGGGCAGTTGCCTTGGTTTCAGTGTCTGTGTGTGTGTGTAAGGCGGGCAGGAGGGGCAGTTGCCTTGGTTTCAGTGTATGTGCGTAAGGCGGGCAGGAGGGGCAGTTGCCTTGGTTTCAGTGTCTGTGTGTGTTTAACGGGGCAGGAGGGGCAGTTGCCTTGGTTTCAGTGTATGTGTGTGTTTAAGGGGGGCAGGAGGGGCAGTTGCCTTGGTTTCAGTGTCTGTGTGTGTGTGTTTAAGGCGGGCAGGAGGGGCAGTTGCCTTGGTTTCAGTGTATGTGCGTAAGGGGGGCAGGAGGGGCAGTTGCCTTGGTTTCAGTGTATGTGCGTAAGGCGGACAGGAGGGGCAGTTGCCTTGGTTTCAGTGTCTGTGTGTGTTTAAGGGGGGCAGGAGGGGCAGTTGCCTTGGTTTCAGTGTGTGTGTGTTTAAGCAGGGCAGGAGGGGCAATTGCCTTGGTTTCAGTGTCTGTGTTTAAGGGGGGCAGGGGGGCAGTTGCCTTGGTTTCAGTGTATGTGTGTGTTTAAGGGGGGCAGGAGGGGCAGTTGCCTTGGTTTCAGTGTCTGTGTGCAATTAGGGGGGCAGGAGGGGCAGTTGCCTTGGTTTCAGTGTTTGTGTGTGTTTAAGGGGGGCAGGAGGTGAAGTTGCCTTGGTTTCAGTGTCTGTGTGTGTTTAAGGGGGGCAGGAGGGGCAGTTGCCTTGGTTTCAGTGTCTGTGTGTGTTTAAGGGGGCAGGGGGGAAGTTGCCTTGGTTTCAGTGTCTGTGTGTGTTTAGGGGGGAAGTTGCCTTGGTTTCAGTGTCTGTGTGTGTAATAGGGTGCAGGAGGGGCAGTTGCCATGGTTTCAGTGTCTGTGTGTGTTTAAGGGGGCAGGAGGGACAGTTGCCTTGGTTTCAGTGTTTGTGCATGTGTAAGGGGGGCAGTTATTGAAGTTGCCTTGGTTTCAGTGTCTGTGTGTGTTTAAGGGGGGGGGGGCAGTTGCCTTGGTTTCAGTGTCTGCGTGTGTGTGTGTAACGGGGGCAGGAGGGGCAGTTGCCTTGGTTTCAGTGTTTGTACATGTGTAAGGGGGGGGGGGGGCAGTTGCCCTGGGTTCAGTGTGTGTGTGTGTGTGTGTGTGTGTGTGTGTGTGTAAAAGGGGGAGGGGTTGCCCTGGGTTCAGTGTCTATGTGTGTGTAAGGGGAGGCAGTTGCCCTGGGTTCAATGTCTGTGTGTGTGTGTGTGTAAGGGGGGAAGTTGCCCTGGGTTCAGTGTCTGTGTGTGTGTAAGGGGGGCAGTTGCCCTGGGTTCAGTGTTTGTAAGGGGGGCAGTTGCCTTGGTTTCAGTATTTGTGTGTAAGGGGGGCAGTTGCCCTGGGTTCAGTGTCTGTGTGTGTGTAAGGGAAAGCAGTTGTCCTGGGTTCAATGTCTGTGTGTGTGTAACGGGGGCGCGAGGGGCAGTTGCCTTGGTTTCAGTGTCTGTGTGTGTTTAAGGGGGGGCAGGAGGGGCAGTTGCCTTGGTTTCAGTGTCTGTGTGTGTGTGTGTAGAGAGGCAGGAGGGGCAGTTGCCTTGGTTTCAGTGTTTGTGCATGTGTAAGGGGGGCAGTTATTGAAGTTCCCTTGGTTTCAGTGTCTGTGTGTGTGTAAGGGGGGGCAGTTGCCCTGGGTTCAGTGTGTGTGTGTGTGTGTGTGTAAAAGGGGGGGGGGGTTCAGGAGGGGCAGTTGCCCTGGTTTCAATGTCTGTGTGTGTGTGTGTGTGTGTGTGTGTATGTGTGTGTGTAAGGGGGGCAGTTGCCCTGGTTTCAGTGTCTGTGTGTGTGTGTAAGGGGGCAGTTGCCTTGGTTTCAGTATTTGTGTGTAAGGGGGGGGCAGTTGCCCTGGGTTCAGTGTCTGTGTGTGTGTAAGGGAAAGCAGTTGTCCTGGGTTCAATGTCTGTGTGTGTGTAAGGGGGGCGCGATGGGCAGTTGCCTTGGTTTCAGTGTCTGTGTGTGGGGGGGGGGGGGGGGCAGGAGGGGAAGTTTCCCTGGGTTCAGTGTCTTTGTGTGCACTGACACACAACATTTTGTGTTGGGGTACGGCAGGGGACAGCTCCAGACTGAAGGTGTGTATTGCGGCCAGGCTGCTTTTTTATTTTGTCCACAGGTCAGGGGACCTTTAAAAAAAAAATTTCCTGTAATTGGGCTTAAAGTCATCTTGGAGGTCAAACAACTTCAACTGAGTTTTGAGATATCGGCTTTGTAGTCCGAAAACCTGAATTTATTTTTCTTTCTTTCTAGTTTACCCATCTCAGGTCTTTCCTTCTTCTGATCCTCTGAAAACTCGCCTTCGACTTGACCACTTTGATCTCACTCTTCTCGAGCTACCCAGTGGACAAAAGGCAAGAGCCAACTGGAGATTATATTACCCCCAAGCCCACGCATTTGTCTTTTTAGTGGATTCTAGTGACCCCGGAAGCTTACAAGAAGTGGCGAGTATCCTCCCGTGTATCCTCAAACACCCGAAAGTGTCGGGGAAGCCGCTTTTAATGTAAGTTCTTCAATTTTGTAACGCTGTTATGTATTATGTACACTGCATGGGCAAAAGTTTGTGGACACCTGACCATTACAGCCTCTATGAGCTTGTTGGACATCCCGTTCCAAAACTGTGGCCATTAATATGGAGTTGGTCCCTCTTTGTGGCCATCGGATCTTCCACTCTTCTGAGAAGGCTTTCCATAAGTGTCTGAAGCGTGTCTGTGGCAATTTGTGCTCATTGGTGAGATCAGTTACTGATGTTGGATGAGAAGATCTGGCTCACAATCATCATTCCAAATCATCCAAAAGGTGTTCAGTAGGATGTCAGGGCTCTGTAGAGGACATTTGAGTTCCTCCACACCAAATTGGTCAAGCCATGTCTTTATGGAGCTGTCTTTGTAAACATGGGCACAGTCATGCTGGAACAGAAAAGGGTGTTCAGTAGGGTTGAGGTCCAAAGGTGTTTGGTAGGGTTGAGGTCAAGGCTCTGTACAGGACATTCAAGTTCCTCCACACCAAACTGATGAAACTATGGACTTTATGGAGCTGCATTTGTACACAGGGTGACAGTCATGCTGGAACAGTAAAGGGTGCTCAATAGGGTTGAGATCCAAAGATGTTCAGTAGGTCCTCGCTGCAGGGCGGAGGAGGGAGACTTCTTCCACATGATATGGAGGTGTCCGAAAATAACAATATACTGGAGATCGATATTAACATTTCTGGAGGATACTCTGGAGATCCCAAATATATATTCCCCAGCCAGGTGTCCATTGGGAGACCTGGAGGAGGAAGAGATATCCACATCACAGAAGACTGAGGATAGTATTCTGCTATGCTAAGAAAGCACTGGCCCTGAAATGGAAAAGCCAGATCCCCCCTACTGTAGGGGACTGGCTGAAACTGGTTAATAGTGCATTACCACTACATAAACCTACGTATCAGGCGAGAGGGAGTATGAAAAAGTTTGATAAAGTTTGGGGCAAATGGAACGAAAAAGGTGGCAGGAGAAACCTTAGAATAAGTAAGGATTATTATGTCATGTAAAATTGTACAGGGTGCCCCCACTGCGCAAGTGCACCGTGATTTGACGCTCGACACTCCCATCTGGGACACACGGACAGGAGCCGCTATGTACTGTGCGCCGGCCGAGGGGAAGTTGACGTTAATAGCCCCGGCCGAAGAAGGAGGCAAGACTACATATGGGACCCACCTTCAGCATACAGGCCATTTGGAGTAGGTGAGTAAAAAAAAAAAACTTTTTTTTTTTCCAATTATTTTTTTTTTAAATTTTTTTTATGATTTTTAAAGCCCCTTTCTTTTTTTTTTGACCGCAACCCCAACTCTAACCACTCCAGCACCCCGGCCCATATTTACCCCCTTCCTTACGAGATCAACTTTGTGCGATTACGGCAACTCTGCGTCGCTTTAACGAACAATTGCGCGTGTCGGGGCGACGTGGCCACCCCAACAAAATTGACGTTCCCCCCCTTTTTTATTTTTTTCCCACAAATAGAACTTTCTATTGGTGGTAAATTTGAATCACCGTCTGCGGTTTTATTTTTTTCGCTATAAAACAAAAGAAGAGCGACAATTTTGAAAAAAAACACAACAATAATTTTTTACTTTTTGCTATAATAAATATCCCATTTAAAAAAAAATAAAAAAAAAACGATTTTTTTACTCATTTTATAGGGCCCGAATACTTATTCTTCTACTTATTTTTTAGTAAAAAAAGTGCAATAAGAGCGTATATATATCGTTTGCGCAAAAGTTATAGCGTCCATACAAAATAGGGAAAGATTTTATTGCATAAGCCGAGTCGGCGGCCTCGCATATTCGTGTTTCAGTGTCAGCGTGTCAAGTGTGCTGCTGACAATATTTGCTGTATTTCTGGTGATATTTGTTCGTGCTGTTAGTACAGCATTGCAGTATCACATCTGGGGGTGTCTATTAGGTGGCCAGTTGAAGGGGCGCATGTTTTCCTGTGCTTAAACTGTCCCTGCAAAAAAGAGTGTCATTTTTGCAGGAAAAAAGCTATTTAAAGCGTTCTGCACACATTTCATTAGTAAATCTCTTTGCCTTCCAAATCATGTCAAAGAGTACTAAATGAAATTTTTTTTTTTTTTTTTTCACTTTACCTTGTAATCAGATGACTTCCTGTCTTTCTGTCTCTTCGGGGGTGGGCGGGTCTGTGCGGGGATCCTCGTCATGCCGCACTGTCTCTGGTATCTGGGGGAGGGGGGGGGGGGTGTCATTTGATCCCAGGAGTCTGTGCGCCCACACTTTCTTCCGACAATCTCGGCGAGATTTCGGCCACATCTTCCGAAATCTCGCGAGATTTCGGACACATATCTTCCGAAATCTTTTGCGAGATTTCGGACACATCTTCCGAAATCTCGCGAGATGTCGCAGATGTGCCGACATCTCTCGAGATTTCGCAGAACGTGAGCTGCACTTTGCCGTTACCTCTCTACTACTGCGCACAACTCAGCGCGAGCTCGGCGCAAGTAACGGCGTCGGTGCATGCTGGGCCATCTAAAGTGCCTGTGGGGGTTTCACATGCCCACAGCAAGATGACCCCCAGCAGAAAAGAAGAAGATAAAGAATTTTTATCGGAGGAAAACCGGCTGCGATCGAGAAGGAAGATGGAACAGAGTGAGTCCCCCCAATTTAACTATATGGCCTTGGCATATTCCCCCCCCAAAAAAAGCAAGTGCAGAACCGCTTTAAAAAAGCACTCGCGCTAATGAATTGATGGCCCTTCAGGTCTGGAATGGATATTAAGCCTAAAAAAAAAAATAAATGGCGTAGGTCCCCCTCAAAATCCATGCCCAGACCCTTGAGGTCTGGGATGGATTTTAAGGGGAAACCCTGCCAAAAAAAATGGCGTGGGGGTCCCCCTCAAAATCCATACCAGACCTGTATCCGAGCACGCAACCTGGCAGGCCGCAGAAAAAAGGGGGGACGAGAGCGCCCCCAATCCCGCCTGAACCGTACCAGGCCACATGCCCTCAACATTGGGGAGGGTGCTTTGGGGTCTGAGACCCCCAAAGCACCTTGTCCCCATGTGAATGAGGACAAGGGCCTCTTCCCCACAACCCTGGCCGGTGGTTGGGGGGGTCTGCGGGCGGGGGGCTTATCGGAATCTGGAAGCCCCCTTAAACAAGGGACCCCCAGATATCCCGCCCCCCCCTGTGTGAAATGGTAAGGGGGTACAAAAGTACCCCCTTACCCCCTGCTCCTGAAAAACGGCCGTTTTTTAAAAAAAAATTTGCAAATTGATAGCATGTCCCCTGGGGGGCAGACCCCCCAGGTCCCCAAACACTTTTTATGACAATAACATGCATATTAGCCTTTAAAATTAGCACTTTTGATTTTGAACGTTCGCATCCATTATAGAACTAATAGGGTTCGAAAGCTCGCACGGACTTTAGGTCTGTTCGCTGGGTTTCTGGTGTGAGCCGAACGGGGGGGTGTTCGGCTCATCCTACTTTCCAACACAGAACAAAGTCTCTTGTAACAGCTGATAGATCCCAACCGAGTAATAATTACGACAATGCTAGTTAATTATCGAGAGCCCCACTAGTACTCCATGTGACCTTGGTGCCTTCATAACCACACACCCAGAGAAAAACTGTTACCTGATCAGCTAGAATATCCGACTGAATCGGAATAACGCAAAGTTATATTTCAGCTGCAGTCCATAGACTGCCCTAATTTTGCATTCTTGCATATCAACATCAACAAGTCCCCTTTAATATGCTCAATTAGATTGACAGCCATACGCTTCACACACCTAGTTAGACTTGCATAAGATGTACACATCAAAGGGGTCTTCACTGTCTCTTTGATATGTTTAAATTCAGTTTGGCTTGGACAACTCAACTGATTTCTGGTCAATATGTCACTTTAACCACTTTCAGCCCCGCAGACCAAGGGCTTTGCAGCCAAAGGCACCAGGGGGGCCCCTTTTTGCGATTCGGCACTGCGTCGCTTTAACTGACAATTGCGTGGTCGTGCACGTGGCTCCCAAACTAAAATTGGCGTCCTTTTTTTTTCCACAAATTAGAGCTTTCTTTTGTGTATTTGATCGCCCCTGCGGTTTTGATTTTTTGCGCGATAAACAAAAATAGAGCGGACAATTTTTTGAAAAAAATGCAATATTTTTTGCTTTTGCTATAATAAATATCCCCCAAAAATTATACAAAAAAACAAAAAAAACATTTTTTTTTTCCTCAGTTTAGGCCGATACTATTCTTCTACATATTTTTTGGGATAAAAAAATTGCAATTAGCGATTATTGATTGGTTTGCGCAAAAAGTTAATAGCGTTTACAAAATAGGGATAGTTGTATAGCATTTTTATAAATTTTTTTTTTTACTAGTAATGGCGGCGATCAGCGATTTTTATTGTTGACTGCGACATTATGGCGGACACATTGGACATTTTTGACACATTTTTGTGACCATTGTCATTTATACAGCAATCAGTGCTATTTAAATGCATTGATTCCTGTGTAAATGTAAATGAAATGTAAATGAAAGAGTTAACCACTAGGGGGATGGGAGGGGTTATGGGCTGTGACGTGTTGTGTTTTTTTTTTTAACAGTAGAATGTGCTGGAGAGAAAGACCTGAAGATTAGAGAGGAAGCGATGTGCAGGAGGGGAAAGACCTGAAGATTAGAGAGGAAGGGATGTGCTGGAGGAGAAAGACCTGGAGATTAGAGAGGAAGTGATGTGCTGGAGGAGAAAGACCTGAAGATTAGAGAGGAAGTGATGTGCTGGAGAGAAAGACCTGAAGATTAGAGAGGAAGTAATGTGCTGGTGGAGAAAGACCTGAAGATTAGAGAGGAAGCGATGTGCAGGAGGAGAAAGACCTGAAGATTAGAGAGGAAGCGATGTGCTGGAGAGAAAGACCTGAAGATTAGAGAGGAAGCAATGTGCTGGAGGAGAAAGACTTGAAGATTAGAGAGGAAGAATTTGCAAGAGATAGATTTGAAGATTAGAGAGGAAGGGATGTGCAAGAGGAGAAAGACTTGAAGATTAGAGAGGAAGCAATGTGCAAGAGGAGAAAGACTTGAAGATTAGAGAGGAAGGGATGTGGTATGTGGTATGGATATGGTATGGTATGCAAACACAGTAGAACTAGCACTACAACATATCCAAATTTGGGGTTTCTATCACTAAGTGACCCTGAGAGATTTCGAATTTCGTCCGCGATTTTTCGATTCGAAAAAAATTCAGATTCGGTTAAATTCGTTAGTATTGTAATTCGGTAATTCGGATGCATCCGAATGGAGGAGAAAAACCCGAATTTCGATTCGGAACATAAGAGAGGCACATGTCTAGAAGTGATGTGCTGGACGAGAAAGACCTGAAGAATAGAGAGGAAGTAATGTGCTGGATGGAGAAAGACCTGAGAGATTAGAGAGGAAGCAAGATTGCAGGAGGGGAAAGACCTGAAGATTAGAGAGGAAGCGATTTGCAAGAGGAGAAAGATTGAAGATTAGAGAGGAAGGGATGTGCAAGAGGAGAAAGAGACTGAAGATTAGAGAGGAAGCGATGTGCAAGAGAAGAAAGACCTTGAAGATTAGAGAGGAAGGATGTGCAAGAGGAGAAAGACCTGAAGATTACAGATTAGTGAGGAAAGACCTGTAGATTAGAGAGGAAGCGATGTGGAGGAGAAAGACCTGAAGATTAGAGAGGAAGCGATGTGCAAGAGGAGAAAGACCTGAAGATTAGAGAGGAAGCGGATGTGCTGGAGGAGAAAGAAAGACCTGAAGATTAGAGAGGAAGCGATGTGCAAGAGGAGAAAGACCTGAAGATTAGAGAGGAAGCGATGTTGCTGGTGGAGAAAGACCTGAAGATTAGAGAGGAAGCGATGTGCTGGAGGAGAAAGACCTGAAGATTAGAGAGGAAGCGATGTGCTGGAGGAGAAAGACCTGAAGATTAGAGAGGAAGCGATGTGCAAGAGGAGAAAAGACCTGAAGATTAGAGAGGAAGCGATGTGCTGGAGGAGAAAGACCTGAAGATTAGAGAGGAAGCGATGTGCTGGAGGAGAAAGACCTGAAGATTAGAGAGGAAGCGATGTGCTGGAGGAGAAAGACCTGAAGATTAGAGAGGAAGCGATGTGCTGGTGGAGAAAGACCTGGAGGAAGGAAGCATGTGCTGGAGGGGAAGACCTGAAGATTAGAGAGGAAGCGATGTGCTGGAGGAGAAAGACCTGAAGATTAGAGAGGAAGCGATGTGCTGGAGGAGAAAGACCTGAAGATTAGAGAGGAAGCGATGTGCTGATTAGAGAGGAAGGGATGTGCAACAGGAGAAAGACCTGAAGATTAGAGAGGAAGCGGATGTGCTGGAGGAGAAAGACCTGAAGATTAGAGAGGAAGCGATGTGCTGGAGGAGAAAGACCTGAAGATTTAGAGAGAAGTGATTGGAGAGAGGAAGTGATGTGCTGGAGGAGAAAGACCTGAAGATTAGAGAGGAAGCGATGTGCTGGAGGAGAAAGACCTGAAGATTAGAGAGGAAGCGATGTGCTGGAGGAGAAAGACCTGAGATTAGAGAGGAAGCGATGTGCTGGAGGAGAAAGACCTGAAGATTAGAGAGGAAGCGATGTGCTGGAGGAGAAAGACCTGAAGATTAGGAGAGGAAGCGATGTGCTTGGAGGAGAAAGACCTGAAGATTAGAGAGGAAGTGATGTGCTGGAGACCTGTAGATTAGAGAGAGGAAGCAATGTGCTGGAGGAGAAAGACCTGAGATTAGAGAGGAAGCGATGTGCAGGAGGGAAAGACCTGAAGATTAGAGAGGAAGTGATGTGCTGGAGGAGAAAGACCTGAAGATTAGAGAGGAAGCGATGTGCTGGAGGAGAAAGACCTGAAGATTAGAGAGGAAGCACAAGGATGTGCAGGAGCTGAGCATGTGTTTTTCTGAAGAGGAAGCTACGTGGAGATCTGGTTTATAAAAGTCCTTCACCGAAGTCGCCATGAAACCTGCTCTGATCTGCATCTGGTATCTCCTCCAAGTTCCTGCTGCCCCCCAACTCATCTCGTGCTGCTTGTATGTTGATGGACAACGCTAAGCTTCCATAGATGGCTTAAAAAAGCACGTGAGCAACATGTTCTTCTGGTTCTGCTGGCTCACCTACACCACTCCACCAACCAGTGATGTAAGTAACTGAGTTAAAATAAACGGAGTTACCTAACGCAGTTACTTTAGAGGGTAACGAGTAATCTAACTGATTACTTTTCCCCTCATGGTAACTCAGTTCCCATTACTTGGGCGGCGTTACCCCAATTACATCTACCGCCACTAGATGGCAGTTGTGTAATTCCGGTGTCCTGCCGAAAAAGTTCCCCCGCCTGATAAGGACCCCCCTGTACTGCGCAGGCGCAGGGCTTGCGTAGTACGAAGGACTACGGAGCTTACGAAAATTGCCGAACCTAAACAGCTCCTGAGTGAACTCTACACCGTGCAGGCGCAGTTAACATGTAATTGTACGAGGCGATGCCGCACGCTCCCGATGCTTGTGCTACTCTGCAAGGGGCGTCTACCGTGTAACTAAGGGGCGGGTCTAGTATTACTGTAACCAAGGGCGCATTTATTATTATTGTTATATATCGAGCTCTGCCCATTAATTTAACATTCGACCCTCTTCTGTAGCCATCCGCCCTTACACGATATAATAATAGACCCGCCCCTTACACGATATAATAATAGACCCGCCCCTTACACGATATAATAATAGACCCGCCCCTTACACGATATAATAATAGACCCGCGCCCTTACACGATATAATAATAATAGACCCGCCCCTTACACGATATAATAATAATAGACCCGCCCCTTACACGATATAATAATAATAGAACCGCCCCTTACACCATATAATAATAATAGACCCGCCCCTTACACGATATAATAATAATAGACCCGCCCCTTACACGTTATAATAAAAATAGACCCGCCCCTTGCTTACACGCTATAACAGATCTGCCCCTTGGTTAGAGTAATAATAGAGCAGCCCCTTGGTTACACGATATATAACAATAATAATAATCGCGCCCCTTGGTTACAGTAATACTATACCCGCCCCTTAGTTACACGTATAGAATATAAAAAAAAAAGTCACAGTTACTTTGCTGCGTAACTAATTACTTTTTCCAATGTAGTAACTGAGTTACTAACGCAATTACTTTTTGGGAGAAGTAATTTTAACTTAACTAATTACTTTTTTAAAGTAAGATGACCAACACTGCACCCAACTCCGGGGAAAGGCGCGCCAATGTGTTGATGGGCTTTCTTTTTCTCTTCAAGCAGGTTCTGCCTCCCAATACAAGTCTATGGATGTGAGTAATGAGTGCCTAGTACAGAAAGTTTCAAAAAGTTTATTGGTGAAGAGCATTCAATGCCGCCCAACATTAGTTACATAGTTAGTTAGGTTGAAAAAAGACACAAGTCCATCCAGTTCAACCACAAATAAAAAAAAAAAATATATATATAATATATATATATATATCATACAATCCCATATACCCCATTCTATACCCACAGTTGATCCAGAGGAAGGCAAAAAAACCCCCAGCAGAGCATGCTCCAATTTGCTAAAGCAGGGGAAAAAATTCCTTCCTGATCCCCCGAGAGGCAATCGGATTTTCCCTGGATCAACTTTACCTATAAATGTCAGTACCCAGTTATATTATGTACATTTAGGAAAGTATCCAGGCCTTTCTTAAAGCAATCTACTGAGCTGGCCAGAACCACCTCTGCAGGGAGTCTATTCCACATTTTCACAGCTCTTACTGTGAAGAAACCTTTCCGTATTTGGAGATGAAATCTCTTTTCCTCTAGACGTAAAGAGTGCCTCCTTGTCCTCTGTGTTGACTGTAAAGTGAATAACTCAACACCAAGTTCACTATATGGACCCCTTATATATTTATACATGTTGATCATATCCCCCCTTAATCTCCTCTTATCAAGGGTGAATAAATTCAGTTCCTCTAATCTTTCCTCATAGCTGAGCTCCTCCATGCCTCTTATCAGTTTGGTTGCCCTTCTCTGCACTTTCTCCAGTTCCCCAATATCCTTTTTGAGAACTGGTGCCCAAAACTGAACTGCATATTCCAGATGAGGTCTTACTAATGATTTGAACAGGGGCAAAATGATATCTCTCTCTCTGGAGTCCATACCTCTCTTAATACAAGAAAGGACTTTGCTCGCTTTGGAAACCGCAGCTTGGCATTGCATGCTATTATTGAGCTTATGATCTACCAAAACCCCCAGATCCTTCTCCACTACGGATTCCCCCCAGTTGTACTCCCCCTAGCATGTATGATGCATGCATATTCTTAGCCCCCAAGTGCATAACTTTACATTTATCAACATTAAACCTCATCTGCCACATAGTCGCCCAATTAGACAGAGCATTGAGGTCGGCTTGTAAATTGGAGACCTCCTGTAAGGACGTTATTCCACTGCATAGCTTGGTGTCATCTGCAAAGACAGAAATGTTACTTTTGATCCCAGACCCAATATCATTTATAAAGATATTAAAAAGTAAGGGTCCCAGCACTGAACCTTGGGGTACACCACTGATAACCTTAGACCATTCAGAGTAAGAATCATTAACCACGACTCTCTGAATTCTGTCTTTTAGCCAGTTTTCTATCCATTTACAAACCGATATTTTCAAGCCTGTAGACCTTACCTTACACATGAGCCGTGTGTGGGGAACTGTATCGAACGCTTTTGCAAAATCCAAGTATACCACGTCCACAGCCACGCCTCTGTCCAAGGTTTTACTTACCTCCTCATAAAAAGAAATGAGGTTTGTCTGACAACTTCTGTCTTTCATGAATCCATGCTGTCTGTTGCTTAAAATATTTTTTTCCTGCAAGAACTCGTCTATGTGGTCTTTTATTAATCTCTCCAGTATCTTCCCAACTATAGAAGTTAAACTAACAGGTCTATAGTTACTTGGTAAAGACTTTGTTCCCTTTTTAAATATAGGCACCACGTTCGCCCTGCGCCAATCCAGTGGTACTATTCCTGTCATTAATGAGTCCCTAAAAATTAGATACAATGGCTTTGAAATTACAGAGCTCAATTCTTTTAGGATCCGTGGGTGGATGCCATCAGGTCCAGGTGCTTTATCCACCTTTATTCTGTCTAAATATTTCTGGACCATATCACTTTTGAGCCATTGTGGATTTGGGGCTGTGTCACTACCACCCCCATTATGGACATGAGCTCCCCCATGCTCCTTTGTATACACAGAGCTGAAGAAAGTATTTAATAAATTAGCCTTCTCTTTGTCCCCAGTCACCCACTCTAGATTATTTTGTAAAGGGCCTACATGCTCAGACTTGACCTTTTTACTATTAATATATTTGAAGAATTTTTTGGGGTTTGTCCTACTATCTTTTGCAATCTGTCTTTCGTTTTGAATTTTTGCATCCTTGATTTCCTTTTTACATATTCTGTTATGTTCTTTGTAACATTTAAATGACACTAGTGATCCTTCATTTTTATATTTTTTAAAAGCTCTTTTCTTATAGTTTATAGCTTTTTTAACTTTGGCCGTGAGCCACATAGGTTTTATTTTTAGCCTTTTAAATTTATTGCCCATGGGAATATACTTTGCAGTGAGTTCACAAACAGTCTTTTTGAAGAATCCCCATTTCTGTTCTGTGCCCATTGTTGCCAATATTCTCTCCCAGTCTAAGTTCTGGAGAGCAGCCCTCATCCTTGGAAAATTTGCTCTCTTGAAATTAAGTGTTTTTATCTTTCCTGTATGTGATTTTTGCTTACAGCTAACATCAAATGAAATCATGTTATGGTCACTGCTACCCAGATGTTCCTTTATCTGAACATTAGTAATATGCTCTGCATGGTTTGAGATTACCAGATCCAGCAGAGCATCATTCCTGGTTGGGGCCTCAATAAACTGGACCATAAAATTGTCCTGTAATAGGTTTATAAATTTTTGTCCTTTAACTGTCCCAGCAGTGCCATTATTCCAGTCAATTTCTGGGTAGTTAAAATCCCCCATTATTATCACTGTCCCAGCCCTTGCAGCCCTTTCCATTTGAGCAAGGAGCTGAGTATCCACCTCCTCATTAACATTGGGTGGTCTATAACAAACTCCAATGATTAACTTTGAACTACGCACATCTGTATGCAGTTCCACCCATAATGCTTCAGACTCATCACACTCTCCATCCCCCAGGTCCTCTTTCACACTCGCTTTGAGATCACTTCTCACATACAGACAGACCCCTCCACCTTTCCTTTTAACTCTGTCTTTCCGAAAGAGTGCAAAGCCAGGAATATTTATAGCCCAGTCATGTGAGGACTGCAGCCAAGTTTCAGCAATACCGATTACATCATAGCTCTCCTGATGCACCAGAGCTTCCAACTCACCTATTTTGCTTGGCAGACTTCTGGCATTGGTGAACAAACACTTTAATGCATTACTATATTTTGACCAGTCACATACTATTCCTCTTGGGTGTTCCGAGATTGCAACTAGGACTTGCTACTATACTTACCTTGGGTTTATGTGCTTTAGTTACCCTACCACCAATGTAAGGAACACTGATCACCAATGTAAGGGACATTCTTCTCACTGATCACTGATCACCAATGTAAGGAACATTCTTCCCACTGATCACCAATGTAAGGAGCATTCGTCTCACTGATCACCAATGTAGGAACATTCTTCCCACTGATCACCAATGTAAAGAACATTCTTCCCACTGATCACCAATGTAAGGAACATTCTTCTAACTGATCACCAATGTAAGGAACATTCTTCCACTGATCACCAATGTAAGGACATTCTTCTAACTGATCACCAATGTAAGGAACATTCTTCTTACTGATCACCAATGTAAGGAGCATTCTTCTCACTGATCACCAATGTAAGGAACATTCTTCTCACTGATCACCAATATAAGGAACATTCTTCCCACTGATCACCAATGTAAGGAACATTCTTCTCACTGATCACCAATGTAAGGAACATTCTTCTCACTGATCACCAATGTAAGGAGCATTCTTCTCACTGATCACCAATGTAAGGAACATTCTTCCCACTGATCACCAATGTAAGGAACATTCTTCTCACTGATCACCAATGTAAGGAGCATTCTTCTCGGCAATACAGGGGAGAGGCGTCATGACGTGACTGCGTGTGCGCCGCCCGTCGCAAGCCCGCGCTCAGACCTGCCCGGACCCGCCCCCGTCCCACCACCGCTCGCTCGCTCCTCCACGCTGAACGCGTTGGTTAGCCCGATACCCCACAGCCCGTGTGCGGTGGGGGGATGACCGACGAGGAGCGGAGCCGGCCCGCCCGCCACACAGTCCACTGGCACCACTGAGGGGCCTCTCCTCCCGCTCGCCTCCGGCCTCCGTCCGCTACCCGGGAACGGGGCAAAGTATCCATGTCCTTACCCGAGGTAGCGGGACCATGTCTTGCAGCCCCAGCCATAGACAGGTCTAGCCGAACCTGATGCCCACAAGGCGCCATGGAATGCAGATCCAGACCCTGAAGCAGAGGAAGAAACAAAGGGACAGCTTCCGGACAAGCACGCTCAGGAAGGACTGAATCTTGACCCCGCACCCGACGCTAGGAGCGGTGAGTGGCCCTCGGGCCAGCTATAATCTGTTCCCCTATTGTACTCTCACACCGGAGAGAGGCTGCCTAATGGATATGATCACGCACATATGTGCCTAGTGGGCCTGACGAATTTTCTTGTTTTTTTTTGCCCTACAAACCCCCTCGACAGTCAAACCCTGAATACGGAATATTAAATATGGTGGACATATGACAAAAGCCAAAAGCCAAAAGCCTGAGTAAGGCTGTCACCTTGTATTCGGGCAAAGACCGCTGGGAAGTTGTAGGGGTTCTCCCACCTGCCCCTCTAGTCACCCAATATACTATAAACGCCCGTGGAAGGGATTGGATCAAGGAGAGCCGCACAACAAGGCATAACAAAGAGATCTTGGCAAAGGGAAAAAAAAAAAAAAAAAAAGGGGGAATATAACATTTATCCTGACATCCAACCCAATGATGGGCACTATTTAACCTTTACACCAACCTCGCTTTACCGGGGGTCAGGAAGAGACTTGCGTACCAGGAGGTGAACTGACCCCACATATCCTGCACCCTACTTTTAAACAGACTGGGATCCCCGCTTATAACAAAACTGACCGGAGATATAGCCTTATGTGGAGATAGTTCGGGAGAGGCAGAGGTCGGTGGGTTGGATCGCCGGAAGGTGAAAGAGACAGCCCCACTGGGCCCCCAGGACACTACTTCAGCTCGGCAAATCCCAATAAACCCCAAATCGTCGGGACCCATCACAACAGGGACCGCTGAGAGTAACATACCTCTGGCAGACGCTAGAAAAGGGCACCCCACGGAGTAACCAAGCAGGCGTTCCCACAATCCCCTAGAATGGACCCCCAGGGGACCCTCAACCTCAACCTAGAGCCAGGAGAACGTGTATAGTGAATACGGAGTTGAGGCACCATTGGGGAGTGGACTTTCTCTCCCTCTTCGCCTGGACCCGCTTACACTCTTCTGTTTTTTTTTTTTTTTTTTTTTTTTTTTTTTTCTTTTTTTTTTTTTTTTTGGAGCCCCCCCAGTCCCTCCTGATACTTGTTGGTATCTGTTCTTGTCCCCATATTCGCCTCTCCCTCCTCTGAAAGAAGGAGCAAGTGACAAGGTTCAGAGACACTTCAAGCTGCCTGATTTAACTTTTTACACAAAATACAGTACAAATTATTTTGTGTGGGGTAAAGGTGGGGGTATATGCATTGTATCTGATTTGAGGTAGACAAACCCTAAAAGGAGGATTGGAATACCCAGGAGTGGGAAAAGGGTTTAGATAAGAAACATAGCAGGAAATTACACAATATATACCCTGCCCCCCCCAGGTAAAATAAATTAATTAAGAAATGGGCCTGTACCCCGTACCCCCCCAGGTCAATATAGATTAGCAAAGAAAGAGGTGTCAGTAAGGGGAATACAAGAGGAAGCATAGGACCTCGAAATCACCCTAAGTAGAAAACAAGGACGGCAAGGAGTATGAGGGGTAAAACAAGCAAGACAGGCAAAACCATACCACCAACTCAAAGCCCGGGAGGTATCCAGAGATATATGGCCACCAATACAGGCACGAGGGAGGAGGGACAGGGGGGCCCTAGATTGAGTCAAGGAGGAGCACCCCTAAGATCAGGTTTAAATAGGCAGAGAGGCCCGGAGGAAAGCAAAGGAGGGAAGGTAAATGGAGCAAAAATCCCGGGACCGAAGGTAGAGGACAGAACCCCACTAAATCCCACCCTAGGACATGAGGAAACACAGACTAGAGAGGAGGAGAGGGGAGCAGAGGGAGGAGACACGGAGATAGGTAGAACCACGCGGCCCACACCCACACCCCAAGAGGGGATGCCACAAATTAGAGAGATGCTTTCAGAGATGTTTTCAAACTTAGAAACATCTCTGAAAGGGGAAATTGCAGCCCTAAGGGGAGATATAGGATTAGTCCTGGGGAGAGTAGAAGAGGTGGAAGATAGGTTAGAGATATACGATCAAAAGCTAATGGAAATAGCAGAACAGATGAATACCCTCCATAGATCTAACAGGTTGTTGCTATATAAATTAGAAGACCAAGAGAATCGAAGCAGAAGGAAGAACCTCCGCATAAAAGGTCTCCCTGAGTTATATGGCAACATGGAATTGAGAAGTATTGCACAGCAACTATTTAATCCCCTCTTAGATAGAGAGGCTACAGATACTCTGAAAATAGATAGAATACATAGGTTGGTGCGAGCCCCGAGAGGACGCCCAGACGCCCCGAGGGACGTAATAATAAGGTTTCATTATCCGGAAGATAAGACCCGGATTATGAGCAAAATTAGAACACTTAAAGGGGTATCCTTCGGGGGAGTAGAGCTCCAGATCTATGCAGACCTTGCCCCTGAGACGTTGAGAAGAAGGTGGCGACTTAAACCCCTGACTTCATCGTTAAGGACAGCAGAGATCCCCTATCAATGGGGGTTCCCGGCATGTTTAGTGGGGAAAAGGGATGGACGATCCGCGGTCCTGCGCTTTCCGGAGGAAGTGGGAGGGTTCTGTGAACGCCTAGGGATTGACCCACCTCCAACCATGTTGGAGTGGGGAGTAGAGGAGGGCATCTGGCCCCCGCAATACGAACGACCTGGGAGGGGTGACGGGAGGGGGAGAGCCGGGGGGGAGAGAGGAAGTTGAGGATTCCCCAGAGGTCGGTGGGATTTAAGTAAAGAAAATAGTAAACTAAAGACGAAATACGGAGGGCGGAGGGGAGGGGGGGGGGGGTGGGGTGGGGGGGGAGCGGGGGGGGTGGCGGGGGGGTATACATAGTCACGGAATAAGCCCCAGGGAGAAGATGGAATGTAGGCGACACTATGAAAGAGTCTGCCTGCTCCATCCAACAAACGATTATGGGGGGTTCTGTCCAACCCGTCAGGGTGTATCGTTTCAGAAGGGGGGAGGGGGGAGGAGGGAGGTGGGGGGGTTATGTTTGGGGGTTTCTTTTTCTTTTCTTTTTTTTTTTTTTTTTTTTTTTTTTGGGTCTCGCTCACCCCCCCCCCGCCGACACAGTACAGAAATCGACCCTGGCTCCACAAGACGCTCTATAGGCTACCTCTCTAAAAAACTAATATGGAGGGGATAAATTTCATTACATATAATGTAAGGGGGCTAAATTCAAAAAAAAAAAAGGCATAGGGTAAATGACGAACTTCTCTTCCTGGAGGCAGGCATTGTATGCCTACAGGAGACACATATAACCTATAGTTCAGGTATTAGATTAAATTCGTTTAATTTCCCACTATGGTATTATGCGGATTCCTCATCGCCTTATTCGAGAGGTATAGCAATCGGTTTTAGTAGGTTAATGAAATTTAAGTTGGAGGAGCGTCTTGTGGACCCGGAGGGAAGATACTTATGTATAAAAGGTATGTTACACAATATGAAATGTACAATTGTGAATGTTTACGCACCAAACAAAAACCCGGATAAATTCCTCAGGAGAGTATTAAGCAAACTCGAGGGGTTTAAAGAAGGTAAACTTATTCTGGCAGGAGACCTTAATTGGAGCATAGACCCAAAATTAGATACTTCAGTAGGTAGGTCCCAAGCTACAGAACAAAGGAAGAAAAAAGTCATTGAAGCATTGGGTAATTGGCAGTTACAAGATACTTGGAGAATATTACATCCAAAAGATAGAGATTATACCTGTTTCTCCCAGGTCCACAGTTCCTTTTCCAGGATAGATTATATTTTCATAGAACATCAGCTGGTCCCGCTACTCAGGAAAGCAGAAATAAAAACAATGACTTTATCCGACCATGCCCCAGTGAAAATCCATCTGGATATAAAGGGGGACTGTGGACCTGGAACAAACTGGAAACTTAACGTCACATTGTTGCAAGACCAAGAGTCAATTAGTAAGATAGAACATGAATTAGAAACTTTCTTCACTTTAAATGAGTCACCAGAGGTCTCGGCCTCAACAGTTTGGGAAACTCATAAAGCGGTGATAAGGGGAAGCTTAATAGGCATCGGAGCAGGAAAAAAAAAAAGCAAGGGTAAAAAGGAAAAGGGAGTTATATAAGGACATACAAGAGCTAGAGCAGAAAACAAGACCTAAAGGAATCCCGGAGAAACAAGACCTGATTGCCAAAAAAAGAGAGCTAGCAGAATACGTTGAGCAAGAGAGGATTGCCGCAATTCACATTTTAAAGAGAGAGAGATATCAGTGGGGGAATAGAGCAGGTAAATGGCTGGCCAATATGGTCAAGGAAAAAAAGAACAGGACGTTCATAGAGAAGATTAGAGATACAAATGGCGAGATCTTGATATCATCCCCGGAAATAGCAAATACATTCCACAAATACTACAGTACTCTATATAATATCGAACATAAACAAAACGAAGGGAAACGGCGGGAGGAAATCAGGGAATACCTTCGGCACATAGACTTCCCAAGGGGTAAAAAGGTAGAAATGGAGGCACTTGGAGTACCGATATCGGTAGAAGAAGTAGAAAGAGCAATAGCCAATACAGCCCCGGGAGGTAGCCCAGGTCCGGACGGATTCTCTATTATATATTATAAAAAGTTCTCCAAGCAGTTAGCACCTAGACTATGCAAATACTTTAATGCAATAGGGATAAGTGAGAAATTTAGAGACGAGACATTACTGGCACATATTACTCTGATTTTAAAGGAGGGGAAAGACCCGATGGCAGTAGAAAGCTATAGGCCAATCTCCTTATTAAACTCGGACATAAAGCTATTTGCAAAAATAATTGCCGAAAGATTGAAGTCATATCTGCCAGAATGGATACATAACGACCAAGCTGGGTTCGTGCAGGGGAGGGAAGGTAGAGATAACTCCTTGAAAGCAATAATGCTGATTCAAGAAGCCGTTAGAAGGGGTGAGCCTTCAGTCCTAATGTCAATTGATGCCGAAAAGGCCTTTGACCGGGTCAATTGGGTATTCTTGCTTGAAACATTGAATTATATGGGACTGTGCGATAGGATGATGAAATGGATCGGGGCCCTCTATCAGCAGCCGACAACAAAAATAAGAGTCAATGGGACCCTGTCTTCTCCCCTCGACTTGTTTAATGGGACAAGACAGGGGTGCCCACTTTCCCCTCTTTTATTCATAATTACCCTAGAACCCCTATTGTCAGCGATTCGTAAGAATCCTGATATCCGGGGAATTCGAGCTGGAGATAGGGAGTACAAGGTATCGGCGTTTGCGGATGACCTGTTGCTTTATATCTCCAACCCCAGAATATCTATCCCAGTGGCTATGAAAGAATTAAAACAATACGGTAAACTGTCGAACTTTAAAGTTAACATGTCTAAATCCGAGATATTAAATCTAACCCTACCAATACAAGAACAGAGTGCCATACAATCTAGATTCCAATTTAAATGGTGCAAAAAGGAGCTTAACTATTTGGGAATAAAATTAACGTCTCAAGTAGATGACCTCTTTAACCACAACTATATCCCGCTGATCAATAAAATCAAAAAGCAACTTAGAGGAATGCAATATAAAGTCCTCTCGTGGATGGGGAAGATAAACGCGGTCAAGATGTTCACCCTCCCTTTATTCATTTATACCTGCCAAATGATCCCAATTTCCCTCCCACAGCCATACCTGAAGAAAATAAAGTCAATAATAACAAAATTCATTTGGGCGGGTAAACGGGCGCGCATCGCATACGATACATTAGTAAGAGAAAAAGGAAGAGGGGGGCTTGCTGCTCCGGACTTTAAAAAGTATTACGAAGCGGTCGCAATCGCTAGAATAATAGACTGGAGCCACAATTATGAGGATAAAAGTTGGGTGGAACTCGAAAGAAAGTTAAGCAGAACAAGATTAGGAGAAATTATATGGATACCCCCTCACTATAGACACTTAGCACCAAATACAACAGCACTCACAAGGCACTCACTAAAAATCTGGGATGCTATCCATAAAAGGCACAATTGGGATTATAATTCTCCACTAATTCCATTATTAGACACAAATTTTTTTTCTCCAGGTAAGGAGGAGTTTATATATTTTAGTAGATGGTCCAATAAAGAGAATTTAAGGTTGATAGACGTGATGGAAGGGAATAGAATTAGCACTTACAATGAGATTATCACGAAATGGGGACATAGAGCACTAGACAAATGGCGCTACACCCAAATACAACACTTCACACAGACACTCCCAAAACCTTTACGCGGTAAGAGAGAATTTAGGCCCTTAGAAAAATTAATGGATTCCCCCAACAACCGCGAGAAAAGAATCTCAAAGACGTACAAAATCTTGTTGCGAGCAGCGGAACATGAATATCCCACGTATTTAGGCAAATGGGAAGGTGAGATCGGCCCACTAAATAGCGAGGACCAGAAGACCAAGATCCTAGGACGGGTTTTCTCAACAGCAAAAGATATACATTCAGTAGAAATGTCCTATAAACTCCTAGCTAGGTGGTATGTAACCCCTCAAGCAGCGAACGCTTACAACGGAGACATTTCTCCTAATTGTTGGCGAGGGTGCGAGGTAGTAGGTTCCTTCTCACACCTGTGGTGGTACTGCCCGAAAATAAAGGAATATTGGGAGCAAATAATAGAAATAATTTTTAAAATAACACAAGTAAGGGTGAAGAAGCTGCCATGGGTATGCTTATTCCATGATACAGAGAGTGGAGAGGGAAGACACTCTAGGAACCTCACCCCCTATCTATTAAATGCAGCCAAAGCCCTAATTCCCTGCTACTGGAAACTTCAGGAGACACCCTCAATGAAAGAGTGGGTAGAGAGGGTGGAGAGGACAAGAATAATAGAACTCTCGCTATACACTTTAGAGAATCTAGAAGAAAAATATCAGAGGACATGGCAACAATGGATTGAGTTCAGGGAAACAGAACAATGTTTTAGGATAATGGAAGGAAGTACTGTGGGGAATGGGGGAGGGTGAGCGAGACGGGGTAGGTTTTTTTCTCTTTTTTTTTTTTTTTTTTTTTTTTTTTTTTTTTTTTTTTTTTTTTTTTTTAGAGGTGGGGGGGGGGAAAATATAATTCGAATTTGAATAGAAGCACTTGTCTAAATACTTGATTATAAATGTGATGAATTTTGTATATGAAGAAAACTCTGAAAATAAAGAATATATAAAAAAAAAAAGGAGCATTCTTCTCACTGATCACCAATGTAAGGAACATTCTTCCCACTGATCACCAATGTAAGGAGCATTCTTCCCACTGATCACCAATGTAAGGAACATTCTTCCCACTGATCACCAATGTAAGGAACATTCTTCATTCTTCTCACTGATCAACAATGTAAGGACATTCTTCTCACTGATCACCAATGTAAGGAACATTCTTCTCACTGATCACCAATGTAAGGAACATTCTACCCACTGATCACCAATGTAAGGAACATTCTTCTCACTGATCACCAATGTAAGGAACATTCTTCTCACTGATCACCAATGTAAGGAACATTCTTCTCACTGGTAGGAACATTCTTCTCACTGATCACCAATGTAAGGAACATTCTTCACCACTGATCACCAATGTAAGGAACATTCTTCTCACTGATCACCAATGTAAGGAACATTCTTCCCACTGATCACCAATGTAAGGAACATTCTTCTCACTGATTCTTCTCACTGATCACCAATGTAAGGAACATTCTTCTCACTGATCACCAATGTAAGATCACCAATGAAAGGAACATTCTTCTCACTGATCACCAATGTAAGGAACATTCTTCTCACTGATCACCAATGTAAGGAACATTCTTCCCACTGATCACCAATGTAAGGAACATTCTTCTCACTGATCACCAATGTAAGGAACATTCTTCCCACTGATCACCAATGTAAGGAACATTCTTCTCACTGATCACCAATGTAAGGAACATTCTTCCCACTGATCACCAATGTAAGGAACATTCTTCTCACTGATCACCAATGTAAGGAACATTCTTCTCACTGATCACCAATGTAAGGAACATTCTTCCCACTGATCACCAATGTAAGGAACATTCTTCACACTGATCACCAATGTAAGGAACATTCTTCTCACTGATCACCAATGTAAGGAACATTCTTCCCACTGATCACCAATGTAAGGAACATTCTTCCCACTGATCACCAATGTAAGGAACATTCTTCTCACTGATCACCAATGTAAGGAACATTCTTCCCACTGATCACCAATGTAAGGAACATTCTTCTCACTGATCACCAATGTAAGGAACATTCTTCTCACTGATCACCAATGTAAGGAACATTCTTCTCACTGATCACCAATGTAAGGAACATTCTTCTCACTGATCACCAATGTAAGGAACATTCTTCTCACTGATCACCAATGTAAGGAACATTCTTCCCACTGATCACCAATGTAAGGAACATTCTTCCACTGATCACCAATGTAAGGGACATTCTTCCCAATGATCACCAATGTAAGGAACATTCTTCCCACTGATCACCAATGTAAGGAACATTCTTCCCACTGATCACCAATGTAAGGGACATTCTTCCCACTGATCACCAATGTAAGGAACATTCTTCCCACTGATCACCAATGTAAGGAACATTCTTCTCACTGATCACCAATGTAAGGAACATTCTTCTCACTGATCACCAATGTAAGGAACTTTCTTCTCACTGATCACCAATGTAAGGAACATTCTTCTCACTGATCACCAATGTAAGGAACATTCTTCTCACTGATCACCAATGTAAGGAACATTCTTCTCACTGATCACCAATGTAAGGAACATTCTTCTCACTGACTGACCACCAATGTAAGGAACATTCTTCCACTGATCACCAATGTAAGGGACATTCTTCTCACTGATCACCAATGTAAGGAACATTCTTCTCACTGATCACCAATGTAAGGAACATTCTTCTCACTGATCACCAATGTAAGGAACATTCTTCTCACTGATCACCAATGTAAGGAACATTCTTCTCACTGATCACCAATGTAAGGAACATTCTTCTCACTGATCACCAATGTAAGGAACATTCTTCTCACTGATCACCAATGTAAGGAACATTCTTCTCACTGATCACCAATGTAAGGAACATTCTTCTCACTGATCACCAATGTAAGGAACATTCTTCTCACTGATCACCAATGTAAGGGACATTCTTCTCACTGATCACCAATGTAAGGAACATTCTTCTCACTGATCACCAATGTAAGGAACATTCTTCCCACTGATCACCAATGTAAGGAACATTCTTCTCACTGATCACCAATGTAAGGAACTTTCTTCTCACTGATCACCAATGTAAGGAACATTCTTCTCACTGATCACCAATGTAAGGAACATTCTTCTCACTGATCACCAATGTAAGGAACATTCTTCCCACTGATCACCAATGTAAGGAACATTCTTCTCACTGATCACCAATGTAAGGAACATTCTTCTCACTGATCACCAATGTAAGGAACATTCTTCTCACTGATCACCAATGTAAGGAACATTCTTCTCACTGATCACCAATGTAAGGAACATTCTTCTCACTGATCACCAATGTAAGGAACATTCTTCTCACTGATCACCAATGTAAGGAACATTCTTCTCACTGATCACCAATGTAAGGAACATTCTTCTCACTGATCACCAATGTAAGGAACATTCTTCTCACTGATCACCAATGTAAGGAACATTCTTCTCACTGATCACCAATGTAAGGAACATTCTTCTCACTGATCACCAATGTAAGGAACATTCTTCTCACTGATCACCAATGTAAGGAACATTCTTCCCACTGATCACCAATGTAAGGGACATTCTTCCCACTGATCACCAATGTAAGGAACATTCTTCTCACTGATCACCAATGTAAGGAACATTCTTCTCACTGATCACCAATGTAAGGAACATTCTTCTCACTGATCACCAATGTAAGGAACATTCTTCTCACTGATCACCAATGTAAGGAACATTCTTCTCACTGATCACCAATGTAAGGACATTCTTCCCACTGATCACCAATGTAAGGAACATTCTTCTCACTGATCACCAATGTAAGGAACATTCTTCTCACTGATCACCAATGTAAGGAACATTCTTCTCACTGATCACCAATGTAAGGAACATTCTTCTCACTGATCACCAATGTAAGGAACATTCTTCTCACTGATCACCAATGTAAGGAACATTCTTCCCACTGATCACCAATGTAAGGAACATTCTTCTCACTGATCACCAATGTAAGGAACATTCTTCTCACTGATCACCAATGTAAGGAACTTTCTTCTCACTGATCACCAATGTAAGGAACATTCTTCTCACTGATCACCAATGTAAGGAACATTCTTCCCACTGATCACCAATGTAAGGAACATTCTTCCCACTGATCACCAATGTAAGGAACATTCTTCTCACTGATCACCAATGTAAGGAACATTCTTCTCACTGATCACCAATGTAAGGAACATTCTTCTCACTGATCACCAATGTAAGGAACATTCTTCCCACTGATCACCAATGTAAGGAACATTCTTCTCACTGATCACCAATGTAAGGAACATTCTTCTCACTGATCACCAATGTAAGGAACTTTCTTCTCACTGATCACCAATGTAAGGAACATTCTTCTCACTGATCACCAATGTAAGGAACATTCTCCTCACTGATCACCAATGTAAGGAACATTCTTCCCACTGATCACCAATGTAAGGGACATTCTTCCCACTGATCACCAATGTAAGGGACATTCTTCCCACTGATCACCAATGTAAGGAACATTCTTCCCACTGATCACCAATGTAAGGAACATTCTTCCCACTGATCACCAATGTAAGGAACATTCTTCTCACTGACCACCAATGTAAGGAACATTCTTCTCACTGATCACCAATGTAAGGAACATTCTTCTAACTGATCACCAATGTAAGGGACATTCTTCTCACTGATCACCAATGTAAGGAACATTCTTCTCACTGATCACCAATGTAAGGAACATTCTTCTCACTGATCACCAATGTAAGGAACATTCTTCCCACTGATCACCAATGTAAGGGACATTCTTCCCACTGATCATCAATGTAAGGAACATTCTTCTCACTGATCACCAATGTAAGGAACATTCTTCTCACTGATCACCAATGTAAGGAACATTCTTCTCACTGATCACCAATGTAAGGAACATTCTTCTCACTGACCACCAATGTAAGGAACATTCTTCTCACTGATCACCAATGTAAGGAACATTCTTGTCACTGATCACCAATGTAAGGAACATTCTTCTCACTGATCACCAATGTAAGGAACATTCTTCTCACTGATCACCAATGTAAGGAACTTTCTTCTCACTGATCACCAATGTAAGGAACATTCTTCCCACTGATCACCACACTAATATATCATGAGTTGTAGATTTAATAATTTCTTTCAGGGTTTCCCTGAGACCAAAAAGTTGTTTCAAGGGTTCCTCCAATCAGGAGGCAGCACCCAGCAGGAAAAGGGTTAATAGAAGCCTTTACCAGTTCTCAGTATTGAACAGCCGGCGGTTTTGCATAATGGAAAAGTGATTCATGCCAGCTAGACGCCACCTGATCAGTTCTCCGAGTATTCAAATGTATGAATGTATTAGCGCGACACAATTTCACCTTCCACGTCTGACGGAAATAATAACGATCGTCTCATAATAATCGTGTGTTTAATTAAACATTTTCCAAAGCTTTATGACATTATAAATATTTTGAGGATTAATCACAGCGCGCGGGTTAATGTGCGCACGCTCGCTGGTGTCTGTGCTTTATCTTGTACTACAACCCACATCGGACGCTTTCGCCATCTCTCATAGACACCTTTGTTTCTGGGAGCAACATTTTGGCAGAAACACTTGTAAGCGCGTGTAATGCGATTAGACGTGTTTTTTTTTATTGGTGCGTCAAGCGCTTGGACATTAATTCATTTTGTAGGCCAGATAAATATTTTATTCTGACCACCGATGTGTGCATGGGCGTGCATGGGAGCATAGACTGGCTTCCCCACCACCATGTAGCCCCAGAAATACCTGCAGTACCACAACCGCATTTGGTGGCAGTGATGCCCGCTGTACAAGGCCTGTGCTATAATATCTGCCGTGCTGCACTGTCACAGTGTCAGTGTGAACTACCATGTCATGTGCTGTGCCCACCATGTCATGTGCTGTGCCATGCCTACCATGTAATGTGCGGTGCAGTACCCACCATGCAACGTGCTGTTCCCACATTATAATGTGGTGTGCTGTAATTGATTACATTCTGATAATTTTGTTTTTCGAATTTTCTATTATATTGAAATTATTAACTATTATAGTTTTTATTACTATTAAAAATAAATAATATAATTTT
>CM053033.1:15467666-15477666 GCA_028564925.1 Lithobates sylvaticus | reverse complement strand
CCCCTTCTACATGCCTGAAAAATTTGGGGTCTCTAGACCAAAAGGGGCGAAAAATCACTTTTTTCAGAACTCACTGCAGATCGACCATCTCCCTAACTTTCATAGTTGGCCTGTTTTCTGGGTCTGAGAAAGAAAATTTGAGAACCACAAATTTGGGGTTCCTAAGTCCAAGGGGACCCGAGATACGAGCCCCCAAAGTGGTTCCGCCGGAGCAAAATCGCTCTAGCGGCTTTCCGGTACCGGAAAACAGACCAAAATCGGTATGAATGTAGCCTAGAGTGTCCTCTACAAGTGGAGTCTCTAACTATAAAGGGCTCCGAGATAATGCACCGTAAAGCGTCCTCCCCCTCCTTTCAGGCCACTTTTCAAATGTCTATTTTTCCGGGTACGCATTTGGGTTTCCCGGTCCCTTTGGGGAGTCGGCACCGGCCGCCCTTTGGTCCTTTGGACCCCAAATTTTTACCAGATGTAGCCCAACTCTTCATCTACTGACCAACCGATTTTGGTGACCATACACCATAAGACCGGTGAGCACCGGCGACCGCTTCCATAGACTCCAATGTTAAACGGTCATTTTTTGGGGACCCGGTACCGGCCGACCGTGGGTCACAGCGACTCAAAAACCGTTATGAATGTAGCCCAGAGTGTCCCCTACCTACTGTGCTAGGTTTGCCAAAACCGCGCCAAGCTTGCCAGCTTTTTCAAAGGTCTCTTTTTTTCGGGTAGGCATTTTGGTGCTCCCGGTCCCTTTGGGGACCCGGTACCGGCCGTCCTTTGGACCCCAAATTTTTACCAGATGTAGCCCAACTATTCCTCTACCATCAAACCGAGTCTGAGGACCGGGGAGCACTGATTTGTTTCAAGCCGGGGAGCGGTTCCATAGACTCCAATGTTAAATGGTCATCTTTTGGGGACCCAGTACTGGCCGATCATAGGTCCCCTGGACCCCAAATTTGGTACACTTGTAGCCCATCACTTCCTCTACCGATTTTTGAAGCCGAATCTTCAGCGCCATAGACTCCAATGTTAAACCGGTGGTTCTGTCGGTTGTGCTTGGGCTACCGGTACCGACCGACCATCGGTCCCCTTGACTATTCCTTTGGAACTTAAGTACTGGAGGAGTGTGGCTATCACCTCCAGTTGTCTGTGTGTTTTTAAGACCCGTAGACGCAGAGATCGGTGTACTTGTCTTTGACGGTTCACCGGTTACCGATTTTCGCTGTCTAAAAATACAAATGAGGTGTCATTCGATTGGAAAGCGATGGGGAAATCTTTTGAGACCCCCCAGAGCTTTGTGCGGTGAACAGTTTTCGAGCTATACCGGTTCAAAGTGCGGTTTTCCGGTTACCGGAACCTTCCGGTTGAGGTACCGGGTCCAAACTCGGTATGGGGGTTCCCCTAGACGAGCCCTACAGCACCAAGAAGTTTGGTGTCTCTGTGACTCATGGTCCCGAATCGCGGTTACCCTGAATGGAGGGTCTCCGGTAACACCCCGGTAAAAGGTCCCCGAAACCCCAAATTTTTATCATGGGCCCGTGTTGCAGCCAAATGGATGTGTGCCAAGTTTGAAGTTGCTGTCTCATTCGGTTCGGGAGTTATTCACCGAAAACCGGTTTTCAGCACCCCAGGCTGGACGGTTTGGGGAGTGCTGTCTTTGGGGAGTCGGTACCAGCCGGCCATCGGTCCCCTGGACCCCAAATTTCGTCCACATGTAGCCTAACTCCTCCTCTACCTGCACACCGAATCTTAGGACCGGGGAGCACCGAATTTCTGATCCGACCCCAAATCGCCATAGACTCCCATGTTAACCGGTGGTTTCTGTCGGTTGTATTTGGGCTACCGGTACCGGCCGGCCATCGGTCCCCTTGACTATTTCTTTGGAACTTAAGTACTGGAGAAGTGTGGCTATCACCTCCCGCTGTCGGTGTATTTTTAAGACCCGTAGACGTGGAAATCGGTGTACTTGTCTTTACCGGTGCACCGTTTACCGATTTTCGGTGCCTAGATATGCAAATTATGTGTCATTCGACTGGAAACCGATGGGGAATTCTTTTGAGACCCCCCAGAGCTCTGTGCGGTGCATAGTTTTTGAGCTATACCGGTTCAAAGTGCGGTTTTCCGGTTACCGGAACCTTCCGGTTTGCACGGTCGGTACCGGCCGGCCATCGGTCCCCTGGGGACCTAAGACCGGGGAGCACCGAATTTTTGATCCGACCCCAAATCGCCATAGACTCCCATGTTAACCGGTGGTTTCTGTTGGTTGTGTTTGGGCTACCGGTACCGGCCGACCATCGGTCCCCTTGACTATTCCTTTGGAACTTAAGTACTGGAGGAGTGTGGCTATCACCTCCAGTTGTCTGTGTGTTTTTAAGACCCGTAGACGCAGAGATCGGTGTACTTGTCTTTGACGGTTCACCGGTTACCGATTTTCGCTGTCTAAAAATACAAATGAGGTGTCATTCGATTGGAAAGCGATGGGGAATTCTTTTGAGACCCCCCAGAGCTCTGTGCGGTGCACAGTTTTTGAGCTATACCGGTTCAAAGTGCGGTTTTCCGGTTACCGGAACCTTCCGGTTTGCACGGTCGGTACCGGCCGGCCATCGGTCCCCTGGGGACCTAAGACCGGGGAGCACCGAATTTTTGATCCGACCCCAAATCGCCATAGACTCCCATGTTAACCGGTGGTTTCTGTCGGTTGTGTTTGGGCTACCGGTACCGGCCGACCATCGGTCCCCTTGACTATTCCTTTGGAACTTAAGTACTGGAGGAGTGTGGCTATCACCTCCAGTTGTCTGTGTGTTTTTAAGACCCGTAGACGCAGAGATCGGTGTACTTGTCTTTGACGGTTCACCGGTTACCGATTTTCGCTGTCTAAAAATACAAATGAGGTGTCATTCGATTGGAAAGCGATGGGGAAATCTTTTGAGACCCCCCAGAGCTCTGTGCGGTGAACAGTTTTCGAGCTATACCGGTTCAAAGTGCGGTTTTCCGGTTACCGGAACCTTCCGGTTGAGGTACCGGGTCCAAACTCGGTATGGGGGTTCCCCTTGACGAGCCCTACAGCACCAAGAAGTTTGGTGTCTCTGTGACTCATGGTCCCGAATCGCGGTTACCCTGAATGGAGAGTCTCCGGTAACTCCCCGGTAAAAGGTCCCTGAGACCCCAAATTTTTATCATGGGGCCGTGTTGCAGCCAAATGGATGTGTGCCAAGTTTGAAGTTGCTGTCTCATTCGGTTCGGGAGTTATTCACCGAAAACCGGTTTTCAGCACCCCCAGGCTGGACGGTTTGGGGAGTGCTGATTTGGGGAGTCGGTACCGGCCGGCCATCGGTCCCCTGGACCCCAAATTTCGTCCACATGTAGCCTAACTCCTCCTCTACCTGCACACCGAATCTTAGGACCGGGGAGCACCGAATTTCTGATCCGACCCCAAATCGCCATAGACTCCCATGTTAACCGGTGGTTTCTGTCGGTTGTATTTGGGCTACCGGTACCGGCCGGCCATCGGTCCCCTTGACTATTCCTTTGGAACTTAAGTACTGGAGAAGTGTGGCTATCACCTCCAGTTGTCTGTGTATTTTTAAGACCCGTAGACGCGGAGATCGGTGTACTTGTCTTTGACGGTGCAACGGTTACCGATTTTTGGTGTCTAAAAATACAAATGAGGTGTCATTCGATTGGAAAGCGATGGGGAAATCTTTTGAGACCCCCCAGAGCTCTGTGCGGTGAACAGTTTACGAGCTATACCGGTTCAAAGTTCGGTTTTCCGGTTACCGGAACCTTCCGGTTTAGGTACCGGGTCCAAACTCGGTATGGAGGTACCCCTAGACGAGCCCTACAGCACCAAGAAGTTTTGTGTCTCTGTGACCCATGGCCCCGAATCGCGGTTACCCTGAATGGAGAGTCTCCGGTAACTCCCCGGTAAAAGGTCCCTGAGACCCCAAATTTTTATCAGGTGCCCCGTGTTGCAGCCAAAGGTGTGCCAAGTTTGAAGTCTCTGTCTCATTCGGTTCTGGAGTTATTCACCGAAAACCGTCCAAAATGGCTGCTGGCCTTTGTGGTGAAAATGGAGCCCCGGATAGTTTTTTGGTCATTTTCGGGGAGTCGGTACCGGCCGGCCATCGGTCCCCTGGACCCCAAACTTGGTACACCTATAGCCCAACCCCTCCTCTACGTGCACACCAAATCTGAGGACCGTGGGACCTAAGACCGGCGAGCAGCGAATTTTTGATCCGACCTCAAATCGCCATAGACTCCCATGTTAACCGGTGGTTTCTGTCGGTTGTGTTTGGGCTACCGGTACCGGCCGACCATCGGTCCCCTTGACTATTCCTTTGGAACTTAAGTACTGGAGGAGTGTGGCTATCACCTCCAGTTGTCTGTGTATTTTTAAGACCCGTAGACGCGGAGATCGGTGTACTTGTCTTTGACGGTTCACCGGTTACCGATTTTCGGTGTCTAAAATTACAAATGAAGTGTCATTCGATTGGAAACCGATAGGGAAATCTTTTGAGACCCCCCAGAGCTCTGTGCGGTGAACAGTTTTCGAGCTATACCGGTTCAAAGTGCGGTTTTCCGGTTACCGGAACATTCCGGTAAACTTTAACTCCCCGGTAAAAGGTCCCCGAAACACCAAATCTTTATCAGGAGCCCGTGTTGTATTCAAATGGATGTGTGTCAAGTTTGAAGTCTCTGTCTCATTCGGCTCGGAAGTTATTGACCGAAAACCGATTTCAGCACCCCCAGGCTGAAGGCCCAAAAAGAGACTTACTTTCTTCGACAGATTGCAGCCACATATTTTGTGAACATGCAAGCCAATTTGTGGGTCGCTGTGATCCATGGGCGTGGAGAAATCGAGCCCCAAGCTGACCCTGTTTTCCCATAGGCTCCCATGTTAAACGGTCCTTTTTTTTTGGGGACCCGGTACCGGCTGACCATCGGTCCCCTGGAATTTGATAGCAAGCTTAATAAAGCCATCGAATTTGGTTACCCCTCCCAATATAGCTTCCATAGCATTTCAAGGGTTACAAACACAGGGGGGGGGGGGGTGGTGGGGGCTCAGGCGGACAGATTTTTGGCCAGCTTGGCGCGCAGAGGCGATCCGAGTGACCCACTTTGGGCTCCTGTTTCCGGCGAGCCACCAAACTACATGAGCGTGCAGTATCGCGGGAGCACTACCAGCACACCAAATTTGGGGGTCGTGGGCCCACGGGAAGTGCCCGAAACCGGTCCCTGAAGTGCGCACAGTAGCCGATTTGGTCAAAAACTGGATTTCGGGCATTTGGTCCTGGGACCTCGAAATTTCATACAGTTGTAGGGGAGGCTGGTTGAAACCGGTGTGCAAAATCTGGGGTCACTGGGACCCCCAGTCGGCCTGTACCGGGTCACCGAATTTCGCAAAACGAGCATTCGGTGGGGACTTTGAAACCCTTGGCCAGCTTGGCGCGGAGTGTTTTTTCAAATTTTGAGCTAGGACCTCCAAATTTTGCACACTTGTAGGGGAGACTCTTGGCTACCTGTGTGCAAAATTTGGGGTCACTGGGACCCACAGCCGGCTGGTACCGACTCCCCAAATGCAGTGCCCCTAGGACACCGATTTAACATTGGCGCCTATGGGAAAACAGGGTCTACTTGGGACACAATATCTCCACGGCCATAGGTCACAGTGACCTAAAAATTGGCATGCATGTTCACAACATATGTGGCTACAAAGTACGTTTCTACCGGTTGCGGTTCCAGAGAACCGACCGTCCAAAGTCGGGTGTCTTTGGGCCTTCAGCCTGGAAGTGGTTTTCGGTCAATAACTTTCGAACCGAATGTGCCAGTGACTTAAAACTGGGGGCACATAAACTTGAATACCACACGGAGGCCTGATAAAAATTTGTGGTCCAGGGGACCTTTTACCGGGGATTTACCGGAGACACCAAATACCCTCTTTTCAGGGTAACCATGATCCGAGGCCATGGGTCCCAGAGACACCAAACTTCTTGGTGCTGTAGGGCTCGTCTAGGGGTACCTCCATACCGAGTTTGTACAGCACAGCGACCCACAAATTGGCATGCATGTTCACAAAATATGTAGCTACAATCTGGCGAAGAAAGCAAGTCTCTACCGGTCGCGGTTCCGGAGAACCGACCGTGCAAAGTTGGGTGTTTTTGGGCCTTCAGCCTGGGGGTGCTGAAATCGGTTTTCGGTCAATAACTTCCGAACCGAATGAGACAGAGACTTCAAACTTGACACACATCCATTTGAATACAACACGGGCCACTGATAAAGATTTGGGGTTTCGGGGACCTTTTACCGGGGAGTTACCGGAGACCACCATGTACCCTCCATTCAGGGTAACCGGGATCCGGGGCCATGGGTCCCAGAGACACCAAACTTCTTGGTGCTGTAGGGCTCGTCTAGGGGTACCTCCATACCGAGATTGGACCCGGTACCTCAACCGGAAGGTTCCGGTAACCGGAAAACCGCACTTTGAACCGGTATAGCTCAAAAACTATGCACCGCACAGAGCTCTGGGGGGTCTCAAAGGAATTCCCCATCGGTTTCCAGTCGAATGACACATAATTTGCATATCTAGGCACCAAAAATCGGTAAACGGTGCACCATTAAAGACAAGTACACCGATTTCGATGTCTACGGGTCTTAAAAATACACCGACAGCGGGAGGTGATAGCCACACTTCTCCAGTACTTAAGTTCCAAAGGAATAGTCAAGGGGACCGATGGTCGGTCAGTACCGGTAGCCCAAGCACAACCGACAGAACCACCGGTTAACATTGGAGTCTATGGCGCTTAGGGGTCGGCTTAAAAATTCGGTGCTCCCCGGTCTTTGGTTCCCTGGTCCTCAGATTTGGATGGTTGGTAGAGAAAGGGTTGGGCTACAAGTGTACCAAGTTTGGGGTCCAGGGGACCGATGGTCGGCCGGTACCGGGTCCCCAAAAAAAGGACTGTTTAACATGGGAGCCTATGGGAAAACAGGGTCAGCTTGGGGCGCGATTTCTCCGCGCCCATGGGTCACAGCGACCCACAAATTGGCATGCATGTTCACAAAATATGTAGCTACAATCTGGCGAAGAAAGTAATTCTCTACCGGTCACGGTTCCGGAGAACCGACCGTGCAAAGTTGGGTGTTTTTGGGCCTTCAGCCTGGGGGTGCTGAAATCGGTTTTCGGTCAATAACTTCCGAACCGAATGAGACAGAGACTTCAAACTTGACACACATCCATTTGAATACAACACGGGCCCCTGATAAAGATTTGGGGTTTCGGGGACCTTTTACCGGGGAGTTACCGGAGATCACCATGTACCCTCCATTCAGGGTAACCGGGATCCGGGGCCATGGGTCCCAGAGACACCAAACTTCTTGGTGCTGTAGGGCTCGTCTAGGGGTACCTTCATACCGAGTTTGGACCCGGTACCTCAACCGGAAGGTTCCGGTAACCGGAAAACCGCACTTTGAACCGGTATAGCTCAAAAACTATGCACCACACAGAGCTCTGGGGGGTCTCAAAGGAATTCCCCATCGGTTTCCAGTCGAATGACACATAATTTGCATATCTAGGCACCGAAAATCGGTAAACGGTGCACCATTAAAGACAAGTACACCGATTTCGACGTCTACGGGTCTTAAAAATACACCGACAGCGGGAGGTGATAGCCACACTTCTCCAGTACTTAAGTTCCAAAGGAATAGTCAAGGGGACCGATGGTCGGTCGGTACCGGTAGCCCAAGCACAACCGACAGAACCACCGGTTAACATTGGAGTCTATGGCGCTTAGGGGTCGGCTTAAAAATTCGGTGCTCCCCGGTCTTTGGTTCCCTGGTCCTCAGATTTGGATGGTTGGTAGAGAAAGGGTTGGGCTACAAGTGTACCAAGTTTGGGGTCCAGGGGACCGATGGTCGGCCGGTACCGGGTCCCCAAAAAAAGGACTGTTTAACATGGGAGCCTATGGGAAAACAGGGTCAGCTTGGGGCGCGATTTCTCCGCGCCCATGGGTCACAGCGACCCACAAATTGGCATGCATGTTCACAAAATATGTAGCTACAATCTGGCGAAGAAAGTAATTCTCTACCGGTCACGGTTCCGGAGAACCGACCGTGCAAAGTTGGGTGTTTTTGGGCCTTCAGCCTGGGGGTGCTGAAATCGGTTTTCGGTCAATAACTTCCGAACCGAATGAGACAGAGACTTCAAACTTGACACACATCCATTTGAATACAACACGGGCCCCTGATAAAGATTTGGGGTTTCGGGGACCTTTTACCGGGGAGTTACCGGAGATCACCATGTACCCTCCATTCAGGGTAACCGGGATCCGAGGCCATGGGTCCCAGAGACACCAAACTTCTTGGTGCTGTAGGGCTCGTCTAGGGGTACCTCCATACCGAGTTTGGACCCGGTACCTCAACCGGAAGGTTCCGGTAACCGGAAAACCGCACTTTGAACCAGTATAGCTCAAAAACTATGCACCACACAGAGCTCTGGGGGATCTCAAAAGAATTCCCCATCGGTTTCCAGTCGAATGACACATAATTTGCATATCTAGGCACCGAAAATCGGTAAACGGTGCACCGGTAAAGACAAGTATACCGATTTCCACGTCTACGGGTCTTAAAAATACACCGACAGCGGGAGGTGATAGCCACACTTCTCCAATACTTAAGTTCCAAAGGAATAGTCAAGGGGACCGATGGTTGGTCAGTACCGTTAGCCCAAACCCAACCGACAGAACCCCCATTTAACATTGGAGTCTATGTCGCTGAAGATTCGGCTTCAAAAATCGGTTCTCCGCGGGCCTCAGATTTGGATGGTTGGTAGAGGAAGTGATGGGCTACAAGTGTACCAAATTTGGGGTCCAGGGGTCCCGGTACCGGGTCCCCAAAAGATGACCATTTAACATTGGAGTCTATGGAACCACTCCCCGGGTTGAAAAAAAACGGTGCTCCCCGGTCCTCAGACTCGGTTTGATGGTAGAGGAATAGTTGGGCTACATCTGGTAAAAATTTGGGGTCCAAAGGACGGCCGGTACCGGGTCCCCAAAGGGACCGGGAGCACCAAAATGCCTACCCGAAAAAAAGAGACCTTTGAAAAAGCTGGCAAGCTTGGCACGGTTTTGGCAAACTTAGCACAGTAGGTAGGGGACACTGTGGGCTACATTCATACCGGTTTTTGAGTCGCTGTGACCCACGGTCGGCCGGTACCGGGTCCCCAAAAAATGACCATTTAACATTGGAGTCTATGGAAGCGGTCGCCGGTGCTCACCGGTCTTATGGTGTATGGTCACCAAAATCGGTTGGTCGGTAGATGAAGAGTTGGGCTACATCTGGTAAAAATTTGAGGTCCAAAGGACCAAAGGGCGGCCGGTGCCGACTCCCCAAAGGGACCGGGAAACCCAAATGCGTACCCGGAAAAATAGACATTTGAAAAGTGGCCTGAAAGGAGGGGGAGGACGCTTTACGGTGCATTATCTCGGAGCCCTTTATAGTTAGAGACTCCACTTGTAGAGGACACTCTAGGCTACATTCATACCGATTTTGGTCTGTTTTCCGGTACCGGAAAGCCGCTAGAGCGATTTTGCTCCGGCGGAACCACTTTGGGGGCTCGTATCTCGGGCCCCCTTGGACTTAGGAACCCCAAATTTGTGGTTCTCAAATTTTATTTCTCAGACCCAGAAAACAGGCCAACTATGAAAGTTAGGGAGAGGGTCGATCTGCAGTGAGTTTGGAAAAAAGTGATTTTTCGCCCCTTTTGGTCTAGAGACCCCAAATTTTTCAGGCATGTAGAAGGGGTCCTAAAACCCTTAACTACCAAGTTTCTGGGACTTATGGTTCCGGAGATATTCGCGGTTTTGTCCGACTCAGAGGCCAAAGTCCATACCGACCAAGGGGCACTTTGGGTCGGTTTGCGGTCTAGCGACTTCTCGGTACCACCCCCCCGTACTGGACCGACCAGGGTAGGTAATTTGGATGGTCCATATCTCCCCCATACTTTGAGCTA
>CM053033.1:15430850-15462214 GCA_028564925.1 Lithobates sylvaticus | reverse complement strand
TTTGTTGATGCCCAGCGCTGCACTAGAAGTCACTGCAGTATGAATATAGTGCTGATCTTCACTGCACATGTGCCTACTGAGCACATTTTTTTTCTTTGTGAATGGTAAATAATTCACAGCATAAAATTGGGTTTCTGAGTTCCTTTTATAATTCTACAACCCACCCCGGAGCCTTTCGATGATTAAAATAACAAAAAGTGCCGACCCCTATACTTTCCGCAGTCCCCCCCCCCCCCCCATAGCTTCTGTCCCTTACAAAGAAATTGGAAAGCCATCAAAGAACCGGCAACCCACCGAGTGCGCTGCTGACTTGACTTTTACTGTCTGATGCTTAATCAATATGCTGACCGCGTGGGACTTATTGTTTCTGAACAGCTCCTACCGCCAGATGGAGGGGGTCACATGGGGCCACTTCATGGCTGCAGATTACAAAACGCACATCAATCTCTGGCCTGCAAGCTCTAAAAGCCTAATATTATCAGAACATCGGAATGGTCCGCATTATTGCTTGAGTTCCTAATCTTAAAGAAACCCTTTCACCAGACCATTCATTCCAACTCCAATCCTCCCATTCTATTACCTGTAAATGCCATTCATAAGCCCAGAGACTGCTGGAGGGCACCGCCATCTTGGATGTGATGTCGGCAACCCCAGCTGGCTCGGATTTGTCACTCCATTGACATTCTGTAATAATACTGTAGTAGTTCTCCTCGCCCCAACAGCTACAGAGAAGGTTATGTAGGGAGGTGAAGGCGGGGTGTAGGAGCTGGGCCAGCACAGGCAATAATTAGAGACTCTGAAAAGTAAGGAGGACTGTGATATGGAAGGAGGAAGGAGGCTGTGGATTGACCCTTCATAATCACATTTTATAGAAAAGTTTAGAGGTCCGCCAAGAGTACAGCACTATCTATAGCAGGGTCCTCCAAATTTCCTAAATAAAGGGTCAGTTTACTGTCCTTCAGGCTTTCAGGGGGGCCGGATTGTGGCCAGTGGGAGTAGAAAATGCCCAAATGTTAATAAGAGAAAAAAATGCCCCATCATTGGTATCAGTGGGAGGAATAGTGCCCCATCATTGGTATCAGTGGGATGAATAGTGCCCCATCATTGGTATCAGTGGGAGGAATAGTGCCCCATCATTGGTATCAGTGGCAAGAATAGTGCCCCGTTATTGGTGTCAGTGGGAGGAATAGTGCCCCATCATTGGTGTCAGTGGGAGGAATAGTGCCCCAATATTGGTATCAGTGGGAGGAATAGTGCCCCATCATTGGTATCAGTGGGAGGAATAGTGCCCCATTATTGGTATCAGTGGGAGGAATAGTGCCCCATCATTGGTGTCAGTGGGAGGAATAGTGCCCATCATTGGTATCAGTGGGAGGAATAGTGCCTCATCATTGGTATCAGTGGGAGGAATAGTGCCCCGTTATTGGTGTCAGTGGGAGGAATAGTGCCCCATCATTGGTGTCAGTGGGAGGAATAGTGCCCCATTATTGGTATCAGTGGGAGGAATAGTGCCCCATCATTGGTATCAGTGGGAGGAATAGTGCCCCATATTGGTATCAGTGGGAGGAATAGTGCCCCATCATTGGTGTCAGTGGGAGGAATAGTGCCCCATTATTGGTATCAGTGGGGGGAATAGTGCCCCATCATTGTTATCAGTGGGAGGAATAGTGTCCCATCATTGGTATCAGTGGGAAGAATAGTGTCCCATCATTTGTATCAGTGGGAGGAATAGTGCCCCATCATTGGTATCAGTGGGAGGAATAGTGCCCCATTATTGGTATCAGTGGGAGGAATAGTGCCCCATCATTGGTGTCAGTGGGAGGAATAGTGCCCCATCATTGGTATCAGTGGGAGAATAGTGTCCCATCATTTGTATCAGTGGGAGGAATAGTGCCCCATCATTGGTATCAGTGGGAAGAATAGTGCCCCATCATTGGTATCAGTGGGAAGAATAGTGCCCCATCATTGTTATCAGTGGGAGGAATGGTGCCCATCATTGGTATCAGTGGGGGGAATAGTGCCCCATCATTTGTATCAGTGGGAAGAATAGTGTCCCATCATTGGTATCAGTGGGAGCAATAGTGCCCCATCATTTGTATCAGTGGGAAGAATAGTGTCCCATCATTGGTATCAGTGGGAGGAATAGTGCCCCATCATTGGTATCAGTGGGAGGAATAGTGCCCCATCATTGGTATCAGTGGGAGGAATAGTGCCCCATCATTGGTAACGGTGACAGCAATAGTGCCCCATCATTGATATCAGTGGGAGCAATAGTGCCCCATCATTGGTATCAGTGGGAGGAATAGTGTCCCATCATTGGTATCAGTGGGAGGAATAGTGTCCCATCATTGGTATCAGTGGGAGGAATAGTGCCCCATCATTGGTGTCAGTGGGAGGAATAGTGCCCCATCATTGGTATCAGTGGGAGGAATAGTGTCCCATCATTGGTATCAGTGGGAGGAATAGTGCCCCATCATTGATATCAGTGGTATCAGTGGGAGGACTAGTGCCCCATCATTGGTAACAGTGACAGCAATAGTGCCCCATCATTGATATCAGTGGGAGGAATAGTGTCACATCATTGGTATCAGTGGAAGGAATAGTGCCCCATCATTGGTATCCGTGGGAGGAATAGTGTCCCATCATTGGTATCAGTGGGAGGAATAGTGCCCCATCATTGGTAACAGTGACAGCAATAGTGCCCCATCATTGATATCAGTGGGAGCAATAGTGCCCCATCATTGGTATCAGGGGAGGAATAGTGTCCCATCATTGGTATCAGTGGAAGGAATAGTGCCCCATCATTGGTATCAGTGGGAGGAATAGTGTCCCATCATTGGTATCAGTGGGAGGAATAGTGCCCCATCATTGATATCAGTGGGAGCAATAGTGCCCCATCATTGGTATCAGTGGAAGGAATAGTGCCCCATCATTGGTATCAGGGAGGAATAGTGCCCCACCATTGGTATCAGTGGGAGGACTAGTGCCCCATCATTGGTAACAGTGACAGCAATAGTGCCCCCTCATTGATATCAGTGGGAAGAATAGGTGTGGGTAATGTACAGAGTGTGGGGTCAGGTGTGGGTAATATACAGAGTGTAGGGGTCAGGGGTGGGTAATGTACAGAGTGTAGGGGTCAGGGATGGGTAATGTACAGCGTGTATGGGTCAGGGGTGGGTAATGTACAGAGTGTAGGGGTCAGGGGTGGGTAATGTACAGAGTGTAGGGGTCAGGGATGGGTAATGTACAGCGTGTGGGGTCAGGGGTGGGTAATGTACAGAGTGTGGGGGGGGTAATGTACAGAGTGTGGGGTCAGAAGTGGGTAATATACAGAGTGTGGGGTCAGGGGTGGGTAATGTACAGAGTGCGGGGGTCAGGAGTGGGTAATGTACAGAGTGTGGGGTCAGGAGTGGGTAATATACAGAGTGTGGGGTCAGGGGTGGGTAATGTACAGAGTGTGGGGTCAGGGGTGGGTAATGTACAGAGTGTGGGGTCAGGGGTGGGTAATGTACAGAGTGTGGGGTCAGGGGTGGGTAATGTACAGAGTGTGGGGTCAGGGGTGGGTAATGTACAGAGAGTGGGGTCAGGAGTGTGTAATGTACAGGGGTCAGGGGTGTGTAATGTACAGAGTGTGGGGGTCAGGTGTGTAATGTACAGAGTGCGGGGGTCAGGGGTGTGTAATGTACAGAGTGTGGGGGTCAGGTGTGTAATGTACAGAGTGTGGGGTCAGGGGTGGGTAATGTACAGAGTGTGGGGGTCAGGTGTGTAATGTACAGAGTGTGGGGGTCAGGTGTGTAATGTACAGAGTGTGGGGTCAGGGGTGTGTAATGTACAGAGTGCGGGGGTCAGGGGTGTGTAATGTACAGAGTGTGGGGTCAGGGTGGGTAATGTACAGAGTGTGGGGTCAGGGGTGGGTAATGTACAGAGTGCGGGGGTCAGGTGGGTAATGTACAGAGTGGGGGGTCAGGGGTGTGTAATGTACAGAGTGCGGGGGTCAGGGGTGGGTAATATACAGAGTGTAGGGTCAGGGGTGGGTAATATACAGAGTGTGGGGTCAGGAGTGGGTAATATACAGAGTGTGGGGTCAGGAGTGGGTAATATACAGAGTGTGGGGGTCAGGGTGGGTAATGTACAGAGTGTGGGGTCAGGAGTGGGTAATATACAGAGTGTGGGGTCAGGGTGGGTAATGTACAGAGTGTGGGGTCAGGGCTGGGTAATGTACAGAGTGTGGGGTCAGGGGTGGGTAATGTACAGAGTGCGGGGGTCAGGGGTGTGTAATGTACAGAGTGTGGGGGTCAGGTGTGTAATGTACAGAGTGTGGGGGTCAGGTGTGTAATGTACAGAGTGTGGGGTCAGGAGTGGGTAATATACAGAGTGTGGGGTCAGGAGTGGGTAATATACAGAGTGTGGGGGTCAGGTGTGTAATGTACAGAGTGTGGGGTCAGGAGTGGGTAATGTACAGAGTGTGGGGTCAGGGGTGGGTAATGTACAGAGCGTGGGGTCAGGGGTGGGTAATATACAGAGTGTAAGGGTCAGGGGTGTGTAATGTACAGAGTGTGGGGTCAGGGGTGGGTAATGTACAGAGTGTGGGGTCAGGAGTGGGTAATGTACAGAGTGTGGGGTCAGGGTGGGTAATGTACAGAGTGTGGGGTGGGGGGTGGGTAATGTACAGAGTGCGGGGGTCAGGTGGGTAATGTACAGAGTGTGGGGTCAGGAGTGGGTAATGTACAGAGTGTGGGGTCAGGGGTGGGTAATGTACAGAGCGTGGGGTCAGGGGTGGGTAATATACAGAGTGTAAGGGTCAGGGGTGTGTAATGTACAGAGTGTGGGGTCAGGGGTGGGTAATGTACAGAGTGTGGGGTCAGGAGTGTGTAATGTACAGAGTGTGGGGTCAGGGGTGGGTAATGTACAGAGTGCGGGGTCAGGAGTGGGTAATATACAGAGTGTGGGGGTCAGGTGTGTAATGTACAGAGTGTGGGGTCAGGGGTGGGTAATGTACAGAGTGTGGGGTCAGGGTGGGTAATGTACAGAGTGTGGGGTCAGGAGTGGGTAATATACAGAGTGTGGGGTCAGGGGTGGGTAATGTACAGAGTGTGGGGTCAGGGGGTGGGTAATGTACAGAGTGCGGGGGTCAGGTGGGTAATGTACAGAGTGTGGGGTCAGGGGTGGGTAATGTACAGAGTGTGGGGTCAGGAGTGGGTAATATACAGAGTGTGGGGTCAGGGGTGGGTAATGTACAGAGCGTGGGGTCAGGGGTGGGTAATGTACAGAGCGTGGGGTCAGGGGTGGGTAATGTACAGAGCGTGGGGTCAGGGGTGGGTAATATACAGAGCGTAGGGTCAGGGGTGGGTAATATACAGAGCGTGGGGTCAGGGGTGGGTAATATACAGAGTGTAAGGGTCAGGGGTGGGTAATGTACAGAGTGTGGGGTCAGGGGTGGGTAATATACAGAGTGTGGGGTCAGGGGGTGGGTAATATACAGAGTGTGGGGTCAGGGGTGGGTAATATACAGAGCGTAGGGTCAGGGGTGGGTAATATACAGAGTGTGGGGTCAGGGGTGGGTAATGTACAGAGTGTAGGGATCAGGGGTGGGTAATATACAGAGTGTGGGGTCAGGGGTGGGTAATGTACAGAGTGTGGGGTCAGGGGTGGGTAATATACAGAGTGTGGGGTCAGGGGTGGGTAATATACAGAGTGTGGGGTCAGGGGGTGGGTAATGTACAGAGTGTGGGGTCAGGGGGTGGGTAATATACAGAGTGTGGGGTCAGGGGGTGGGTAATATACAGAGTGTGGGGTCAGGGGTGGGTAATATACAGAGTGTGGGGTCAGGGGTGGGTAATATACAGAGTGTGGGGTCAGGAGTGGGTAATATACAGAGTGTGGGGTCAGGGGTGGGTAATATACAGAGCGTGGGGTCAGGGGTGGGTAATATACAGAGCGTGGGGTCAGGGGTGGGTAATATACAGAGTGTAAGGGTCAGGGGTGGGTAATATACAGAGTGTGGGGTCAGGGGTGGGTAATATACAGAGTGTGGGGTCAGGGGTGGGTAATATACAGAGTGTGGGGTCAGGGGTGGGTAATGTACAGAGTGTGGGGTCAGGAGTGGGTAATATACAGAGTGTAAGGGTCAGGGGTGGGTAATATACAGAGTGTGGGGTCAGGGGTGGGTAATATACAGAGTGTGGGGTCAGGGGTGGGTAATATACAGAGTGTGGGGTCAGGGGTGGGTAATAGGGACGGCTTAAAGTCGTGTTGTAAAGTCACCCCAAGTTGTGCTGCCCCTGTGTGAATGGACTGGTAATGATAACAGTGTGCGCTATTATCAATGGCATATTATTATCGCGGTGTGCCGGCATATTATGTGTTGCGCTTATTCGTGCGCCGGTTCATGCGCTCAATTAATTATTTCTCTGGCGCACCGATTGAGGTCTGAACCGGCGCAGCGCATTCATCTTAGTAAATCAGAACGATAGTGTTGTCACCCTGTTAAAGGAAGTGGAAAAATAATGGCTCCGCTGGCGGGATCAACAGGCAATAAACCTATGTTACAGCGGGAAAAGCAAAAATGAAATGTGTTAATACTATGATGGCAACATACGTGTCAATTTTTTTAGATTTTTGCCCACAGGTCCCATATATAGATATATATATATATCTATATATGGGGATATAAAGATATATGGGTATATATTATATAACGGTATTGTTCTCTGTATAAGTAAAGATTTCTTACAACATACAAATCTAATTCTGCTTTTCCCCCTCTTAGGTTGTGCATCGAACTCACTATCAGGGGATGAAATGTTTGTTTCGAATCTGTTTTTTCCCTAAAGACCCGGCCGACATTCTGCATTCTGATCCGGCTGCATTCGAGTATCTGTACATTCAGGTAACAGAAAAACAGATATGCAATAAATTACAATGTTTCAATCAGTGATGACGTTGTTCTTTATAGTCCTATTGTAGCCCCCCACCCCCGCCCCCGTCCTCCGTCCCCCATCCACCCAGCAGTGGTCACTCCTTGCCTTTAGCCCGGCTCCGCCTTGCAGAAGTCGTTCCTGGTGAATAGTGCCAGCTGGGTTCTGCCTGCACTGTCTGGCAGAAGGTCCCCGGAGATGAACTTTAGTATATCGTAAATGTCACCTACATGTTGAAATATTCTAACATCAATCATTTGAATCAATTAATATTACATATACAGTTATACATAATATAATGTCCCTTCATATTTCCATGCCCTAATAAGGAAATATGTCCTGGACCATGGATGCTCAGCATGTTGGCATTCCATAGGGGTGGTCTGCCTAGAAACACCCCCTTGCTCCAGACTGATACCCACCCATCCAGGCATTTTGATATTTGCATAACTCCTCCCAAGAGCCAGCCCCACTGCTTACATCAGGGCTGAAGACTTTTGAGAGGCAGGGTGCTGATTTCAAGAAGCTATGTACAGCAGTGGTCATCAACTCTTTTCCTCAGGGCCCCACTAACAGGCCAGGTTTGCAAGATAACTGAAATACATCACAGGTGATAGCATTTGTTACTTAGTGATTGCCGTATTCTAGTCTGCATCTCCCCCAAGGTAATACATAAAACCTGGCCTGTTAGTGGGCCCTGAGGACAGGAGTTGATGACCACTGATGTACAGCACCCTGTTGCCCCCCCTCCCATCCCATCAGATATGGTCTGCCTGCATTGCATAGAGAAGCACAGAGACATCACTTGGCCTAAAATAAGGTACCGTATATACTCGAGTATAAGCCGACCCGAATATAAGCCGAGGCACCTAATTTTACTACAAAAAACTGGGCAAACCTATTGACTCGAGTATAAGCCTAGGGTGAGAAATGCGCAGCTACTGTAAGTGGAAAAGAGGGTCAACAATGCCCATTTGCAGCCTCTCTGTGCCCATTTGCAGCCTCTCTGTGCCCATTTGCAGCCATAGGTCCCCCAAACTTCTTTAGTTAAGGGTTCCTAGATGCCCCCCTAGCTGCAGCCAAAATTTGGGGTCTCTGAACCCAAAGGGTCCCGAAATGACATTGCTGTAGATGGACACAGTTGACCGACTTTGGGGCCCCGTATCTCAGGGCCACTTAGTGCTAGGAACCCCAAATTTGATGTGCAAACCCAGTGGAACTAGCACTACAACATATCCTGATGGGGTTCCTAGCAGCAAGTAGCCCCAAGATATGGGGCCCCAAAGTCGGTTCGGAAAATGTCAAGCACTTTTCTGCAGCAGAGAATGACATTTTCCGAACCGACTTTGGGGCCCCGTATCTCGGGACCACTTGCTGCTAGGAACCCCATCTTATGTTGTAGTTCTAGTTCCACTGGGTTTGCGCACCAAATTTGGGGGTTCCTTGCACTAAGTGGCCCCGAGATACGGGGCCCCAAAGTCAGTCAACTGTGTCCATCTGCAGCAATGTCATTTTGGGACCCTTTGGGTTCAGAGACCCCAAATTTTGGGGCCCCAAAGTCGGTCAACTGTGTCCATCTGCAGCAATGTCATTTTGGGACCCTTTGGGTTCAGAGACCCCAAATTTTGGCTGCAGCTAGGGGGCATCTAGGAACCCTTAACTACCGAAGTTTGGGGGACCTATGGCTGCAAATGGGCCCCAAAGTCGGGTCGGAAAATGTCATTCTCTGCTGCAGAAAAGTATAAGAGTATAAGGCGAGGGGGGGCATTTTCAGCACAAAAAAATGTGCTGAAAGACTCAGCTTATACTCGAGTATATACGGTATGTATTTAACCAGTAAAAAAAAAAAGATTAATGCATTCATTCTCATGTTTTCTTAGAGCCGTAACGATGTGATAAGAGAGAGGCTGGGATCAGAACTGAAGCCAGAATTGCTCCTGGGCCTGTGTGCTCTGCATATATACATCAGTGTCAGCTCCTCTCATCCAGGTCAGAAGATTTCACTACGAGGAGTCGAGTAAGGACAATATAATTCCGCAGTTCTTCTACTATATTCACTGTCACACCTTCACCCTGTACTGGACGCTAGCCCCGGCTTATGCATGAAATAGTCGCAATACAGCATGAATCCTCAACGCTTCCCATCCGGGCCAATTCTGGCACTTCGCTCCCACATGTAAAAATCATCATTTTTTTTTTGGTAGAAAATTACTCAGAACCCCCAAACATTATACAGTGGAACCTCGGATTACGAGCATAATCCGTTCCAGGAGTATGCTCGTAATCCAAAGTACTCGCGTATCAAAGCGAGTTTCCCCATTGAAGTCAACGGAAACAAAAATAATTTGTTCCGCATTAACTTCAATGGCATGCAATACCTCATGCGGCCAGATGTGTGGGGGGGAGCCGGAGAGCCTCGGAAATGGCTGACCTCGGCAAACCTCGGAAAGACTCCGTTCCCAAGGTTTGCCAAGGTCAGCCGAGCTGTCCTCTGGCCTTTCTGTGCATTTCCGAACGGCGGCGAGCGGCGCCGCTCAGCTCCAGCGCCCCCCCCCCCACCTCATGCCAAACGAGGTACTGCACAAGCTTTGGCCTGAATCATGCTCGTTTTGCAAGAAAGCACTCGCAAACCGAGTTACGATTTTTATACAGTGCTCGTATTGCGAAACGCTCGTTAACTGCGTTACTCACAATCCGAGGTTCCACTGTTTATGTTTTTTTTTTAGCAGAGACCATAGGGAATAAAATGGCGGTTGTTGCTACTTTTTATGTAACACGGTATTTGCGCAGCAATTTTTCTATTTTTTTTTTTTTTTTTAGAAAAAAAAAGAGTTTCATGAATTAAAAATAAAATTAAAAAAAATTGTAAAATGTGAAAGATGATGTTACGCCGAGTAAAAAGATACCTAACATGTCATGCTTGAAAATTTGCGCTCGCTCTGGGAATGTCGCCAAGCTTCAGTACTCAAAAATCTCCATAGGCAACGCTTTAATTTTTTATTTTTTTACAGGTTACCAGTTTAGAGTTACAGAGGAGGTCTTGGTATAGAATTATTGCTATGACTAAGCACTGTTAAGTGTGAAACGCGTCAGTTCTTTTGTCCCATTTTTTCCTGTGGCTTGTATCTGTTGGACTTTTCACAAATAAAGGCTATATTCTGGCTATAGGCTGTCCAGAACTTCCTTTTTGCCTCATATAGAATTATTGTTCTCGCTCTAACGTTCATGGCGATACCTCACATGTGTGATTCGAAAGCCGTTTACATATGTGGGCGCGACTTGCGTATGCGAGCTTGCGGGGATGGGGGAGATTAACCACTTCAGCCCCGGACCAATTTGCAGCTGAAGGACCAGGCCCCTTTTTGCGATTCGGCACTGCATTGCTTTAACTGACAATTGCGCGGTCGTGCGACGTGGCTCCCAAACAGAATTGGTGTCCTTTTTTTCCCACAAATAGAGCTTTCTTTTGGTGGTATTTGATCACATCTGCGTTTTTTATTTTTTGTGCTAAAAACAAAAAACTTTTTGCTATAAAAAATATCCCGAAAAAAGACCCACGGCTGGGCTCTTAAAGAGCAACGTACCTGTACGTTGATGTGCCCAGCCGTGCCATTCTGCCGACGTAAATGTGCAGGAGGCGGTCCTTAATAGCTTCCCGACCGCCTCCTTTAGATATATACGTCTACAGAATGGCACGGCTGGGCAAAAAGACGTATATATACGTCCCCTTTAATTGCCTAGCCGTGGGGTCACGCGCGGGCGCGCACGCGACCCGGTGGGGAGCTCCGTGACAACGGCCGCGGGAACAGCGGACCCAATCGCCGCTGGTGTCCCGCGATCGGGTCACAGAGCTGAAGAACAGGGAGAGGTCTGTGTAAACAAACCTCTCCCCGCGCTTCCTACGCTGCCTGTCATTGGGAACAGCCGATCAGTGACGTCAGACGTACAGCCACGCCCCCCTACTGTAAAAAAAAACACAACACGTCACACTAACTCCTCCCCGCCCCCTAGTGGTTAACTCCTTCACTGCCACTGTCATTTACATAGGAATCAGTGCTATTTAAATATCACTGATTGCTGTATAAATAACAATGGTCCCAAAAATGTGTCAAAAATGTCCGATGTGTCCGCCATAATGTCGCAGTCACAATAAAAAATCGCTGATCGCCGCCATTACTAGTAAAAAAAAAATATTAATAAAAATGCTATAAAACTATCCCCTATTTTGTAAACGCTATAACTTTTGCGCAAACAAATCAATAATCGCTAATTGCGATTTTTTTTTACCAAAAATATGTAGAAGAATACGTATCGGCCTAAACTGAGGAAAAAAAATGTTTTTTTATATATTTTTGGGGATATTTATTATAGCAAAAAGCAAAAAATATTGAATTTTTTTCAAAATTGTCGCTCTATTTTTGTTTATAGCGCAAAAAATAAAAACCGCAGGTTCGATCAAATACCACCAAAAGAAAGCTCTATTTGTGGGAAAAAAAGGACGCCAATTTTGTTTGGGAGCCACGTCGCACGACCGCGCAATTGTCAGTTAACCACTTCAGCCCCGGACCAATTGTCAGCCAAAGGACCAGGCCCCTTTTTGCGATTCGGCACTGCGTCGCTTTAACTGACAATTGCGCGGTCGTGCGACGTGGCTCCAAAACAAAATTTTTTTCCCACAAATAGAGCTTTCTTTTGGTGGTATTTGATCGCCCCTGCGGTTTTTATTTTTTGCGCTATAAACAAAAATAGAGCGACAATTTTGAAAAAAATGCAATATTTTTTGTTTTTTGCTATAATAAATATCCCCAAAAAATATATAAAAAAACATTTTTTTTCCTCAGTTTAGGTCGATACGTATTCTTCTACATATTTTTGGGAAAAAAAATCGGAATTAGCGATTATTGATTGGTTTGCGCAAAAGTTATAGCGTTTACAAAATAGGGGATCGTTTTATAGCATTTTTATTAATATTTTTTTTTTTACTAGTAATGGCGGCGATCAGCGATTTTTATTGTGACTGCGACATTATGGCGGACACATCGGACATTTTTGACACATTTTTGGGACCATTGTCATTTATACAGCAATCAATGCTATTTAAATGCATTGATTCCTGTATAAATGACAGTTGTAGTGAAAGAGTTAACCACTAGGGGGAGGGGAGGGGTTATGGGCTCTGACGTGTGTGTGTTTTTTTACATTAGGGGGCGGGGCTGACGTCTGACGTCATTGATCGGCTTTCCCGATGACCGGGAACAGCCAATCAATGACAGTCAGTGTAGGAAGCGCGGGGAGAGGTTTGTTTACACAGACCTCTCCCCGTTCTTCAGCTCTGTGACCCGATCGCGGGACACCAGCGGCGATCGGGTCCGCTGGTCCCGCGGCCGGGGTCACGGAGCTCCCGACCGGGTCGCGAGCGCGCCGCTGGCGGCGCGCGCGCGACCCACGGGCAGGCATTTAAAGAGCCACGTACAGGTACGTGGTTTTGCCTGCCCGTGCCATGACCAAGTACGACATAGCTACATCTCAGTGCTGCCCAGCTGTACACTCCCACCCTTACCTTACCCAGTAATGGAGACCACACCGTGCTGGAGTGTAAAATATGCCGTAGCAGCTCCTTTATTAAATAACAAAATATATATATATAAATAACTTTATAAATAACTTTTATAACCAATAAACAACAAATAAACAACAAATAAACAACATCAAGAAAAAACGTGACGTAGGCCTATAGTAGTACATTACCCCCCCCCCCCCCAAATTACCATAATAAACAGCTCGTGCACTGCGGTCAACTCAACTGTAACTAGGCCTCAAGCTGACATACTAGCTCAGAGACAAAACTATTCCCGCAGTGCAGTCATCCACCATATACCCTACATCACTTATAGGGAATATACCAAACGGGCCCATATCTCCAATGGGTCCCGCATCAAGTTTCCTGTGGGGAGGGGGTTTCTTCTCTATGCCTACGTCACACAACGTCCGCCACCGCAAACAAGGTTAAAACCTTAACCTTGAGCGCACATCCACACCCTAAGTGCTCGCTCAATACCATCCTGAATACCGATGGCCCACATATCTGTGCCAACTGGGTTCAGATGAACACCATCAGCCCTCAGATAACGCCAAGTGTCTACCTCCAACTCCCTGTGCCTGATGGCCAACCCCCCGTGTTTAACAAAAAATCTACTGACCTCTTGATTAACCTTCTTCCGAGCTTTGTTAATTAGGTCCACTGACCTGGCAAAACGCCATGAAGTCCTGGCGATCATGTCTGACCAAACCAGGACTGTGTTGGGGAAAGCCGCCTGAAGTCGGCAAAAGTCATATTTTATATCCCTAGTGACGTCTAGTTTGGTCCTAAGCCCCAAATCGTTGCCCCCAACGTGAATAACTAAAACTTCAGGAGGCCTATCCCATCTCGCAAACTTGAGCGCTTCCGGGATAAGACGGCTCCAGAGCATACCCGGGAAACCCAACCACTTTATGTAGGCCTCCCTCCTAGAAAAACCCAGCTGTCTACCATCCGGTCTGTCATCTCCCCTTCTGGCTCCCCAGCAGACATAAGAGTGCCCTATAATCCAAACGAGCCTCGGTGGTGCATCTGAAAGAAAAACAGCAAGAAAAATCCGGTCAACTTCAATTAGTGTACCACACGAAACCATGTCGGCACTTCACACAGCCCTCTCCGTCAGCAAACCCTTATGCAATCAAATCCATCCTAACATATGACCTGAAACGCCTTGACTCCCACCTCCCAATTTGCTTCACCGCTTCTTCCGATAAACCCCACCTGACCGCCTCAGTGGCCGCCCCAATCCTGAAAGAATGCGAGGAAAATCTCAATTCCCCCATATTCATAACTCGTAAACATTTCCGGAAAACTCCTATGAATTGAAAGCGCGATAGCGCCTCGCCATTCTGATGCAACAACAGGGGGCCCTCCCCAGCTGGCCTCCCCTGTAAGAAAACACTCGTCACCAAGACGGGGCAGAGTTTGGCGTCTGGAATGGCGAAAACCACCACCTCCTTGCCTCGGCCCTGCTGGTCCGTCTTTGATCTTCGCAGATGTAAAACCAACCTGTCCTCACCGCCAATCCATCCCTCTTTTTCTTCGAGGAACTCACCAGCTCCCCAATCCGAAAAGCCCCGAAGAAAGCTAAGACGAAGGCCGTGCGGAAAAGTCCCACCTCATACCCGGACGAGCAAACCCCACGCAGAGTGTCCACCACTCTGCCCAGCAGTTCGAACGTCACCGGTCGTCGCTCGTCCCGTAACAACTTCCCTTTCTTGTAACCCTTCACTGCTTGACGCGCCCAGAACTCCTTGGTCCAGTCGCTCCCCCCCCCAAGCTTACACCAAAAAGCCATGGCCGCCATAACTTTCTCCAGCCTCGACACAGAAATACCGCTCTCCATGTGCCTGGCGATAAAATAAATAAAAAGCAGCCTAGGTTCCCTTTCTCCCCTTGCGGTCTGAACCTGGAAAGCAACCCATTCGTCCCATACTTTCCTGTATGCTTTCCATGTCCCTTCGCTCACCGACCGCTGAATCCATCCCGCTAGTCTTCCAGTGCAATCTTCCACATCTCCACCGGACACTGGATTCCCTGATGCTCTGCCTCCGGCGCCAGCTCCCGAAACTTCTCCCACTGAAACCGAGAGAGAGCATCAGCGACCACGTTCTCCACGCCCGGCAAGTGCACCGCATGCATGAAGATGTTCATCTGCATGCACCGCAGTACCAGATGTCTCAACAATCGTATCACCGGTGGTGATGCCGCCGATACCTTGTTGATCACCTGAACTACCCCCAGGTTGTCTATGTGGAAGCGAACTTTCCGATCCCGGAAGAATTCACCCCACAGCTCAACCGCCAACACTACCGGAAACAATTCTAGTAGCAACATGTTCCTGAGCAACTCTTCCCGCTTCCAGCTTTCCGGCCAAAGGCCCGCACTCCAGCGCCCCTTGAAGAAAGCCCCATAACCCGCCGACCCCGCGGCGTCTGTGAACAACTCAAGATCAAAGTTGCTCACCGGCCCCGTCATCCATAACGCTCTCCCATTGAAATTGTCCAGGAATACGTGCCACATTCGCAGATCACTCTTATGTTCCTTCGAGAGTGTCACGTAATGCCTGGGCGACTCAATCCCCCCAGTACTTGCTGCCAATCTCCTGCTAAAAATCCGCCCCATCGGGATAATCCTGCAAGCAAAGTTAAGCTTCCCCAACACTGACTGTAGGGCTCTCAACTGCACTTTGCGCCGCCCCACCAATGCCCGCACTTCCGTTTTCAATGCTACCAATTTAACCTCCGGCAACCTGCATTCCATTGCTACTGAATCAAGTACTATCCCCAAGAAACTGATCTCTGTCCTGGGCCCTTCCGTCTTGTCAGGTGCAAGCGGAATGCCGAAATCCCCTGCAATCCTTTCCAATGTTGTAAGTAACACCGCGCAAACCTTGGATGCGGGCGGGCCGACACACAAAAAGTCGTCCAAATAGTGGATCACTGAGTTCAAACCAGACACGTCCCTCACCACCCATTCTACAAACGAGCTGAAACATTCGAAGAATGCACACGAGATAGAGCAACCCATCGGTAAACACTTATCCACGTAGTATTCCTCCTGCCACCTGCAACCCAATAAGTAAAAGCTATCGGGGTGAACAGGTAACAAACGAAAAGCCGCTTCGATGTCTGTCTTTGCCATCAGAGCCCCTCTACCATACTTACGCACCCAAAAGACCGCTGCATCAAAGGACGTGTAATGGACCGCGCAAGCCTGGGGATCAATGGCATCGTTCACCGACCCCCTTTCGGGTAAGAAAGGTGGTGAATAAGCCTAAATTTGTTAAGTTCCTTCTTGGGGACCACTCCCAAAGGAGAAACCACTAGTTCGGGGATTGGCATTACCGGGAAGGGGCCCGCCATCCTGCCCAGAGCTACCTCTTTTTGCAATTTTTCCGTTACTACCGCCTGGTGTTTCAGAGCCGACCTCAAATTGTCTGCTCCTGGTGGCACCGAGCCCAGTACCGCAGGAATTACAAAACCCTCCCCAAAACCCGAAGCCAACAAATGAGCCACGTCCCTGTCCTGATACCTACCTAGAAAAGGCAGCATTCTTTCCACTCTCACCGGCGTCTTCCCATTTGTTTGCAGACTCGCTGGCCTTGCCTTTTCCCTGCTTAAAACACCGTGACCCAGGGTGAGATCCCCCACACCCGGAGCACTCGTGTTTGTACTTACATCCCGTTCCGAATTTGCAAGTGCCCTCATTGTACTGCCAACAGACTCCCTTCTTTTTAGCGGCCGATTGACCTGAAGCCCCCGATCCACCGCCCCCCCCCCCCCCCCCCCTGAAAAAACTGCCCCGCCGGTTTCGCTGCTGCCATCAAGCGCATCCACAGACTGATGTCCTTGTGGTCCCAGCGAAGCGCCGGCCTGACTGCCCTCCTCTGGCGAAATTGTTCGTCATAGCGCAGCCACGACATTCCCCCATAAGTCCGATGGGCCTCCCCGATGGCGTCCAGGTAGCAGAAAAGCGCCGAGCAGTGCTCCGGCTCTTTTTCCCCTATTACGCTTGCCAGGATTGCAAACGCCTGAAGCCAATTTTGGAAAGTCCTGGGAATCAACCTATAACGCCTCTTCTCCTCGTCCTCCTTTTTGCTGTCATCAGGTTTCACCCTATCCAGATTAAACTTTTCAAGGGGAAGCAGCGAAAATATCTCCACGTACTCCCCCTTCCAAATTTTTTCCCTGACCTCTTGCTTTAAATGAGCCCCTAGGGGCCCCTCAAAACACACGTAAACCTCGCACCGTGCGGAGTCCGCCAATCGTACAATGTCCTGTTTTTTGGTTTTGTCCCCCCCTTTCTCCCCCTCTCCCGCCGCTGGGTCCGTGGGCGGACCCGCCTCCACTGTGCCCCCCGCCCCTACCTCCCCCACCCCCGGGGCTAACGCGGGCGGAATCGCCACCGCCGTTTCCCCTGTTTGCTCGTTTGTCCCCACCCTGCCTGGCATTGCCCCCGCCTGCCCCACCCCAATACTTTCCCTCCCGAGCGGAACCCAGGCTCGGACCGGCCCCGTCGGGGCCATTGGAGCCGCGTCAAACCTGCCCACTAAGTCCCTGAGCCCTGCTAAGAGAACCCTGAGGCCGTCTCCCGACAAGGCGGGATCGGGGCCACTGCTGCCCAAGAAAGGAGCCCCCTGAACGGCCCCGGGGCCGCAATCCCCCCCTCCCCTCCGTGTCTCCCAACCCGGAAGCGCCTCCCCCCCACCGAAACCCGGAAATGAAGAGAACTTACCAGGCTGCCTGGAAATGTTCCCACCAGCCGTTGTTCCCGAATCCACCGCCACCACTCGTCCCTCCGCGATGTCGTCCTCGGACCTGGACAGCTCTCCCTCCGACAGCTCCGGCTCCTCCTCCGTCAAATCCGCAGCCTGCCCCCCAGGGGATTCGCCCCCGGAGGCGGACGAGCTCCGTTCCCTCATGCTCCTCTTCCGTCCCTCTGCCGACTTACTGGCAAACTTCCGAGGGGTCTGGGCACTTGTTCCCGCTGCTGGATCCACCGCCATGGGGTTAGGCCGCACGCCTCTGTGCCCCTGCTGCGGTTTAGTAGGCCTGGGCCGTACGCCCCCAGCCCCCGCTGACTGCGGTTCCCGACCGGTTCTGGCGTCGCTCCTCCCCTTCGGGTGCACCCGTGCAGACGGACCGCCTGTACCCCGGGTGGTCGCCCGGTAGCTGCCGGGCCGACTAGTCCTGGCCCCCCCGGCCGCCGATCGCAGGCTGGGCCGAACGCCACCCGCCTGGGCCCTCTGTCCCCCATCAATGGGCGGATCGCCCCCTTGTTGGTCTTCCTCCCTCTCCTCCTCGTCCTCCAGGCCCGACTGCTGCGTCCCCCCCCCAGCTCCTGTTGCTCCTCCTCACCCCCCCCCTGGCGGGCCGCCGAGAAGGGCGGCCGCCCTGTATGTACTGGGCCTGAGAGCCTGCTGGCCGTTAGCCGCCATGGCGCCCCCCCCTCCCCCTCTTGGTGCCTGGGGAGCTCCTGAGCCGTCCGCCTGTCCCAAGATGGCCGCCCGCCGCGGCCGCCACGAGGCCTGAGGCCTGGGCACGCTGCCGGGTGCTGAGTGATGCCTGGGTCTCGCTGGGCCCCCCCGTGGACTTTACCCCTTTAAGCTGTTTACCCGCGGGTGCTCTGGCCCCCCTCGCCGACCGCTTAGCTGGCGGTTCGGCGTCTGCAACGGCCCCCATGTCCCCCTGTCTGCACGTGGCCCGGCGCCACTCGGGCGAATAGCGCTCCGGCGGGCGGATCTGCCGTGCCCGGCTGCCGTGCACCGCCCCCCCCCCCTCCGCTCTCACCCCCGAGGGCTCGCTCGATCTGCTCCCTCATCCACGCTGCCCCGTTCGCCGCCGCTGCCGCCCGGATATTCCCCAGGAGCTCCTCCATGCTTCCTGCTTGAAACTTTTCACCTAACAGACTGACTCAGGGGAGGATTGTTCCTCCCTTTCCTGTTGCCCAGCTCCACCCCCTGGCTAATCCTTAAACGGCCATGCACCTTAATGGCATGTGGACTTTACTCATGTCAGCCCTGCGCTGATCACTTTATTCAAAGCTGCGGGCTGTTCTTTCTGCTGACGTATATATGCAGTGGGCGGTCGGGAAGCGGTTAAAGCGACGCAGTGCCGAATCGCAAAAAGGGGCCTGGTCCTTTGGCTGCAAATTGGTCCGGGGCTGAAGTGGTTAAGTGGTTGAAAAATCTTTTTTTTTGTTTATTTTATTTTTTTTCATTTTTTGATTTTTACACTTTCCCTTTAAAAAAAATGTATTTGATCAATTTTATTCCTATTATTAGGGAAGGTAAACATCCCTTGTAATAGGAATAGTGCGTGACAGGTCCTCTTTATGGAGAGATGTGGGGGGGTCTATAAGACCCCACATCGCTCCTCCAGGCTGGAAAGCCTGAGATCAAAAAAACAGGACGATCTCGGCTTTCCAGCTGGATAAATGGGGTATTTACAACTGCCAGGCTGGGCGTGACATCATAACGTCACACCCAGACCTTCGAGAGTCATAGAGATGACCGGGGACCATCTGTTCCCCGGAAATCTGTATGGCCAACTTCCACCACCATTGGATACCTTCTCTGGATCGCTGATCGCACGGGCGAGCCCGGAGAAGCACCGGAGGGCGGCGGGAGGGGGGAAGTTCCCTCCCGCCACCTGGAAGAATGATCAAGCGGCTGAACCGCCATGATTCTTATGGTGAGGGGAATCGCCGGCTGAAGAGAATGATACCAGGTTGATGCCTGTAGGTGCTGGCATCATCCCGGTATAACCTTCAAGTTAACATGACTGTATTGTGTAGTGACAGAGTATTATTTAGAGGTCATACACCAACCATTTGATCCCCAGATCCCCATTGGGTATAGATACCCCTGGTTAAGAACCCCTGCCAGGGGAGGGCTGGCAGCCTTAGGCCTGGGGGGGAAGTCCAGTCAAGTGGCCCATTGAACTACCGAATCAGCTCACCATCCATGCCCAGCTGGTTTTTCAATGCAGCCTCACCAGTGCCCCTCAATGCAGCCTGATCAGTGCCCATCAATGCCGACTAATCAGTGCCCATCAATGCAACCTCACCAGTGTCCATAAATGCAGTCTCACCAGTGCCCATCCAATGCAGCCTGATCACTGGGGCAGGGAAAATGGGGTGTATGGGGGGATGGGGTCAGCTGGGGGTGTCAGGGTCTCTTACTTGGCAGCTCAGGTTGCACGCCACGGCCAGCGCAAGCCAGCACCCAGCCCCACAGCCCGAGCCAGTCACGGGCACCCTGGTCTCTGAGGGTGGTAGATTCCTCTGCGCTGCTTGGGAGCTTGAGTGTGGACTACAACTCCCGGAATGCAACAGTGGCCGACTGCCGCAGCTGTAAAAATAGCAGCGGGCGCCAGCCATTTTCAACGTAAGTTAGGGCGGCCTGGGGGGCAATTGCCACTCTGCCCCCCAGCCCTCCCCTGACCCCTGCCCTAGAGCATAATACGTTTTGCCAAATCCACAACTCTCCATCAATCTAGGAAAAGGCCAAAGTAATAGAGGGACCCCATATTTGTCAGTACCAGAACCCCGGCACTTGCACATTATTCTCTCCAAAGATATTTCCGGAAGAAAGAAAATGTTGACAATACTCATATATATAGTTTTAGGTTTTGGGTTGACTTCTTCTCATTTAGCTTCCTTTCCATTTCAAATTGTCTTTCTAGGAAAGAGTGGGGCTTGGATCCTTTTCTTCCGCAATCCCTCCTGCAGAACTACAAGGAAAAGACCTTGCGTAAAGCGTTAGCGCAGCACCTCAAGATCCACCAAAACCAGTTATCTGGCAACAAGGTAAGAGAGATCTGTCTGACCTTCTACACCCACTTACACTGTGCCAAGACTCCTCTGACACAGAGACATCTAAGTCTACCTTTGTATTGCCGTAGGCATCCATCATTCAGGCCAAACTTCGCTACCTTCGTATCCTTAACGAGCTGCCGACTTTCGCCGGTGTCCTCTTCAACACGGTTGCCGTGGTAACGTAGTTTCTTGCAATCTCAGCCATGCCACAACGTGAGACGAAGATCAGATTCCATATCTCATACTTTCATTTTGAGGTCTGTTATGAGTTCGCTCTTCCATTTCATGTTTTAGATGAAAACTACAGTGTATTCTCTGCTAAACATATACTGTACAAGTGATAGAGGCAGATGTATAAGACATAAATTAATGCAATTCAAAATTCACTGAACATTCTGAATTAACCCCTCTGCACACTGCTGTACACCCTCATTCCCTATACACCATATTTCTAACAAACCTTTGCATAAAAGGAGGGATTTTCAGTTTGCATACAATGCATGCTCCAGATGGCCAACTGCATCAAAATGACCCCTCTCTGGCCAACTGAGTCAAAGTGATCCCCCTCTCTGGCCAGCAGTGATGTAAGTAACTGAGTTAAAATAAACTGAGTTACGTAACTCAGTTACTTTAGAGGGTAACTAGTAATCTAACTAATTACTTTTCCCCTCATGGTAACTCAGTTACCATTACTTTGGCTTAGTTACCCCAATTACATCTACCGCGCCACTAGATGGCAGTAGTGTAATTCCGGTGTCCTGCCGAAAAAGTTCCCCCGCAGGATAAGGACCCCCTGTACTGTGCAGGCGCAGGGCTTGCGCAGTACGAAGGACTACGGAGCTTCCCGAAAATTGCCGAACCTAAACAGCTCTGAGTGAACTCTACACCGCGCAAGCGCAGTTAACATGTAATTGTACGAGGCGATGGCGCACAGTCCCGATGCTCGTGCTACTCTGCAAGGGGCGTCTATCGTGTAACTAAGGGGCGGGTCTAGTATTACTGTAACCAAGGGGCGCATTTATTATTATTGTTATATATCGAGCTCTGCCCATTAATTTAACATTCGCCCTCTTCTGTAGCCATCCGCCCCTTACACGATATAATAATAATAGACCCGCCCCTTGCTTACACGCTATAACAGATCTGCCCCTTGGTTAGAGTAATAATAGAGCAGCCCCTTGGTTACACGATATATAACAATAATAATAAATGCGCCCCTTGGTTACAGTAATACTAGACCCGCCCCTTAGTTACACGTATAGAATATTAAAAAAAAATAAGTCACAGTTACTTTGCTGTGTAACTAATTACTTTTCCAATGTAGTAACTGAGTTACTAACGCAATTACTTTTTGGGAGAAGTAATTTGTAACTTAACTAATTACTTTTTTAAAGTAAGATGACCAACACTGCTGGCCAGCTGTGTCAAAGTGACCCCTCTCTGGCCAGCTGTGTCAAAGTGACCCCTCTCTGGCCAGCTGTGTCAAAGTGACCCCTCTTTGGCCAGCTGTGTCAAAGTGACCCCTCTTTGGCCAGCTGTGTCATATTGAGCATGCATTGATATTGCAATGCATGCTCCAGATGGCCAAATGCATCAAATCGACCCCTCTCTGGTCAATTGTGTCAAAGTGACCCCTCTCTGGGTCAACTGTGTCAAATTGATCCCCTCTTGCAAACTGTATCAAAGTGACCAGTCTCTGGCCAGCTGTGTCAAAGTGACCAGTCTCTGGCCAGCTGTGTCAAAGTGACCAGTCTCTGGCCAGCTGTGTCAAAGTGACCCGTCTCTGGCCAGCTGTGTCAAAGTGACCCCTCTCTGGCCAACTGTGTCAAAGTGACCCCTCTCTGGCCAGCTGTGTCATATTGAGCATGCATTGATATTGCAATGCATGCTCCAGATGGCCAACTGCATCAAAGTGACCCATCTCTGGCCAACTGAGTCAAAGTGACCCCTCTCTGGCCAGCTGTGTCAAAGTGGCCCCTCTCTGGCCAGCTGTGTCAAAGTGACCCCTCTCTGGCCAGCTGTGTCAAAGTGACCCCTCTCTGGCCAGCTGTGTCAAAGTGACCCCTCTTTGGCCAGCTGTGTCAAAGTGACCCCTCTTTGGCCAACTGTGTCATATTGAGCATGCATTGATATTGCAATGCATGCTCCAGATGGCCAAATGCATCAAATCGACCCCTCTCTGGTCAATTGTGTCAAAGTGACCCCTCTCTGGGTCAACTGTGTCAAATTGATCCCCTCTTGCAAACTGTATCAAAGTGACCAGTCTCTGGCCAGCTGTGTCAAAGTGACCAGTCTCTGGCCAGCTGTGTCAAAGTGACCAGTCTCTGGCCAGCTGTGTCAAAGTGACCCCTCTCTGGCCAGCTGTGTCAAAGTGACCCCTCTCTGGCCAACTGTGTCAAAGTGACCCCTCTCTGGCCAGCTGTGTCATAGTGAGCATGCATTGATATTGCAATGCATGCTCCAGATGGCCAACTGCATCAAAGTGACCCATCTCTGGCCAACTGTGTCAAAGTGACCCCTCTCTGGCCAGCTGTGTCAAAGTGGCCCCTCTCTGGCCAGCTGTGTCAAAGTGACCCCTCTCTGGCCAGCTGTGTCAAAGTGACCCCTCTCTGGCCAGCTGTGTCAAAGTGACCCCTCTTTGGCCAGCTGTGTCAAAGTGACCCCTCTTTGGCCAGCTGTGTCATATTGAGCATGCATTGATATTGCAATGCATGCTCCAGATGGCCAAATGCATCAAATCGACCCCTCTCTGGTCAATTGTGTCAAAGTGACCCCTCTCTGGGTCAACTGTGTCAAATTGATCCCCTCTTGCAAACTGTATCAAAGTGACCAGTCTCTGGCCAGCTGTGTCAAAGTGACCAGTCTCTGGCCAGCTGTGTCAAAGTGACCAGTCTCTGGCCAGCTGTGTCAAAGTGACCCGTCTCTGGCCAGCTGTGTCAAAGTGACCCCTCTCTGGCCAACTGTGTCAAAGTGACCCCTCTCTGGCCAGCTGTGTCATATTGAGCATGCATTGATATTGCAATGCATGCTCCAGATGGCCAACTGCATCAAAGTGACCCATCTCTGGCCAACTGTGTCAAAGTGACCCCTCTCTGGCCAGCTGTGTCAAAGTGGCCCCTCTCTGGCCAGCTGTGTCAAAGTGACCCCTCTCTGGCCAGCTGTGTCAAAGTGACCCCTCTCTGGCCAGCTGTGTCAAAGTGACCCCTCTCTGGCCAGCTGTGTCAAAGTGACCCCTCTCTGGCCAGCTGTGTCAAAGTGACCCCTCTCTGAACAGCTGTGTCAAAGTGACCCCTCTCTGGCCAGCTGTGTCAAAGTGACCCCTCTCTGGCCAGCTGTGTCAAAGTGACCCCTCTCTGAACAGCTGTGTCAAAGTGACCCCTTTCTGGCCAGCTGTGTCAAAGCGACCACTCTCTGGCCAGCTGTGTCATATTGAGCATGCATTGATATTGCAATGCATGCTCCATATGGCCAACTGCATCAAAGTGACCCATCTCTGGTCAATTGTGTCAAAGCAACCCCTCTCTGGCCAACTGTGTCAAAGCGACCCTCTCTGGCCAACTATGTCAAAGTGATCCCCCTCTTGCAAACTGTATCAAAGTGACCAGTCTCTGGCCAGCTGTGTCAAAGTGACCAGTCTCTGGCCAGCTGTGTCAAAGTGACCAGTCTCTGGCCAGCTGTGTCAAAGTGACCCGTCTCTGGCCAGCTGTGTCAAAGTGACCCCTCTCTGGCCAGCTGTGTCAAAGTGACCCCTCTCTGGCCAGCTGTGTCATATTGAGCATGCATTGATATTGCAATGCATGCTCCAGATGGCCAACTGCATCAAAGTGACCCATCTCTGGCCAACTGTGTCAAAGTGACCCCTCTCTGGCCAGCTGTGTCAAAGTGGCCCCTCTCTGGCCAGCTGTGTCAAAGTGACCCCTCTCTGGCCAGCTGTGTCAAAGTGACCCCTCTTTGGCCAGCTGTGTCAAAGTGACCCCTCTTTGGCCAGCTGTGTCAAAGTGACCCCTCTCTGGCCAGCTGTGTCATAGTGAGCATGCATTGATATTGCAATGCATGCTCCAGATGGCCAAATGCATCAAAAAATGACCCCTCTCTGGTCAATTGTGTCAAAGTGACCCCTCTCTGGCCAGCTGTGTCAAAGCGACCCCTCTCTGAACAGCTGTGTCAAAGTGACCCCTCTCTGGCCAGCTGTGTCAAAGTGACCCCTCTCTGGCCAGCTGTGTCAAAGTGACCCCTCTCTGGCCAGCTGTGTCAAAGTGACCCCTCTCTGAACAGCTGTGTCAAAGTGACCCCTCTTGCAAACTGTGTCAAAGTGACCCCTCTCTGGCCAGCTGTGTCAAAGTGACCCCTCTCTGGCCAGCTGTGTCAAAGTGACCCCTCTCTGGCCAGCTGTGTCAAAGTGACCCCTCTCTGGACAGCTGTGTCAAAGTGACCCCTCTCTGGCCAGCTGTGTCAAAGTGACCCCTCTCTGGCCAGCTGTGTCAAAGTGACCCCTCTCTGGCCAGCTGTGTCAAAGTGACCCCTCTCTGGCCAGCTGTGTCAAAGTGACCCCTCTCTGGCCAGCTGTGTCAAAGTGACCCCTTTTTGGCCAGCTGTGTCAAAGCGACCACTCTCTGGACAGCTGTGTCATATTGAGCATGCATTGATATTGCAATGCATGCTCCATATGGCCAACTGCATCAAAGTGACCCATCTCTGGTCAATTGTGTCAAAGCAACCCCTCTCTGGCCAACTGTGTCAAAGCGACCCTCTCTGGCCAACTATGTCAAAGTGATCCCCCTCTTGCAAACTGTATCAAAGTGACCAGTCTCTGGCCAGCTGTGTCAAAGTGACCAGTCTCTGGCCAGCTGTGTCAAAGTGACCAGTCTCTGGCCAGCTGTGTCAAAGTGACCCCTCTCTGGCCAGCTGTGTCAAAGTGACCCCTCTCTGGCCAACTGTGTCAAAGTGACCCCTCTCTGGCCAGCTGTGTCATATTGAGCATGCATTGATATTGCAATGCATGCTCCAGATGGCCAACTGCATCAAAGTGACCCATCTCTGGCCAACTGTGTCAAAGTGACCCCTCTCTGGCCAGCTGTGTCAAAGTGGCCCCTCTCTGGCCAGCTGTGTCAAAGTGACCCCTCTCTGGCCAGCTGTGTCAAAGTGACCCCTCTCTGGCCAGCTGTGTCAAAGTGACCCCTCTCTGGCCAGCTGTGTCAAAGTGACCCCTCTCTGGCCAGCTGTGTCATATTGAGCATGCATTGATATAGCAATGCATGCTCCAGATGGCCAAATGCATCAAAAAATGACCCCTCTCTGGCCAACTTTGTCAAAGTGACCCCTCTCTGGCCAGCTGTGTCAAAGTGACCCCTCTCTGAACAGCTGTGTCAAAGTGACCCCTCTCTGGCCAGCTGTGTCAAAGTGACCCCTCTCTGGCCAGCTGTGTCAAAGTGGCCCCTCTCTGGCCAGCTGTGTCAAAGTGACCCCTCTCTTGCCATCTGTGTCAAAGTGACCCCTCTCTGGCCAACTGTGTCAAAGTGACCCCTCTCTGGCCATCTGTGTCAAAGTGACCCCTCTCTGGCCAGCTGTGTCAAAGTGACCCCTCTCTGGCCAGCTGTGTCAAAGTGACCCCTCTCTGGCCAGCTGTGTCAAAGTGACCCCTCTCTGGCCAGCTGTGTCAAAGTGACCCCTCTCTGTCCAGCTGTGTCAAAGTGACCCCTCTCTGAACAGCTGTGTCAAAGTGACCCCTTTCTGGCCAGCTGTGTCAAAGCGACCACTCTCTGGCCAGCTGTGTCATATTGAGCATGCATTGATATTGCAATGCATGCTCCATATGGCCAACTGCATCAAAGTGACCCATCTCTGGTCAATTGTGTCAAAGCAACCCCTCTCTGGCCAACTGTGTCAAAGTGACCCCTCTCTGGCCAACTGTGTCAAAGTGATCCCCCTCTTGCAAACTGTGTCAACGTGACCCGTCTCTGGCAAGCTGTGTCAAAGTGACCCGTCTCTGGCCAGCTGTGTCAACGTGACCCGTCTCTGAACAGCTGTGTCAAAGTGACCCCTCTCTGGCCAGCTGTGTCAAAGTGACCCCTCTCTGGCCAGCTGTGTCAAAGTGACCCCTCTCTGGCCAGCTGTGTCAAAGTGACCCCTCTCTGGCCAGCTGTGTCAACGTGACCCCTCTCTGAACAGCTGTGTCAAAGTGACCCCTCTCTGGCCAGCTGTGTCAAAGTGACCCCTCTCTGGCCAGCTGTGTCAAAGTGACCCCTCTCTGGCCAGCTGTGTCAACGTGACCCCTCTCTGAACAGCTGTGTCAAAGTGACCCCTCTCTGGCCAGCTGTGTCAAAGTGACCCCTCTCTGGCCAGCTGTGTCAAAGTGACCCCTCTCTGGCCAGCTGTGTCAAAGTGACCCCTCTCTGGCCAGCTGTGTCAAAGTGACCCCTCTCTGGCCAGCTGTGTCAAAGTGACCCCTCTCTGGCCAGCTGTGTCAAAGTGACCCCTCTCTGGCCAGCTGTGTCAAAGTGACCCCTCTCTGGCCAGCTGTGTCAAAGTGGCCCCTCTCTGGCCAGCTGTGTCAAAGTGACCCCTCTCTGGCCAGCTGTGTCAAAGTGGCCCCTCTCTGGCCAGCTGTGTCAAAGTGACCCCTCTCTGGCCAGCTGTGTCAAAGTGACCCCTCTCTGGCCAGCTGTGTCAAAGTGACCCCTCTCTGGCCAACTGAGTCAAAGTGATCCCCCTCTGGCCAACTGAGTCAAAGTGACCCCTCTCTGGCCAGCTGTGTCAACGTGACCCCTCTCTGGCCAGCTGTGTCAACGTGACCCCTCTCTGGCCAGCTGTGTCAACGTGACCGCTCTCTGGCCAGCTGTGTCAAAGTGACCCCTCTCTGGCCAGCTGTGTCAAAGTGACCCCTCTCTGGCCAGCTGTGTCAAAGTGACCCCTCTCTGGCCAGCTGTGTCAAAGTGACCCCTCTCTGGCCAGCTGTGTCAAAGTGACGTCTCTCTGGCCAGCTGTGTCAAAGTGACCCCTCTCTGGCCAGCTGTGTCAAAGTGACCCTCTCTGGCCAGCTGTGTCAAAGTGACCCCTCTCTGGCCAGCTGTGTCAAAGTGGCGTCTCTCTGGCCAGCTGTGTCAAAGTGACGTCTCTCTGACCAGCTGTGTCAAAGTGACGTCTCTCTGGCCAGCTGTGTCAAAGTGACCCCTCTCTGGCCAGCTGTGTCAAAGTGACCCCTCTCTGGCCAGCTGTGTCAAAGTGACCCCTCTCTGGCCAGCTGTGTCATATTGAGCATGCATTGATATTGCAATGCATGCTCCAGATGGCCAAATGCATCAAAGTGACCCCTCTCTCTGTGTCAAAGTGACCCCTCTCTGGTCAACTGTGTCAAAGTGACCCCTCTCTGGCCAGCTGTGTCAAAGTGACCCCCCTCTGGCCAGCTGTGTCAAAGTGACCCCTCTCTGGCCAGCTGTGTCAAAGTGACCTCTCTTTGGCCAGCTGTGTCAAAGTGACCCCTCTCTGGCCAGCTGTGTCAAAGTGACCCCTCTCTGGCCAGCTGTGTCAAAGTGACCCCTCTTTGGCCAGCTGTGTCAAAGTGACCCCTCTCTGGCCAGCTGTGTCAAAGTGACCCCTCTCTGGCCAGCTGTGTCAAAGTGACCCCTCTCTGGCCAGCTGTGTCAAAGTGACCCCTCTCTGGCCAGCTGTGTCAAAGTGACCCCTCTCTGGCCAGCTGTGTCAAAGTGACCCCTCTCTGGCCAGCTGTGTCAAAGTGACCCCTCTCTGGCCAGCTGTGTCAAAGTGACCCCTCTCTGGCCAGCTGTGTCATTGTATTTTGCAGAGTGCATGCTCCAGATGGCCAAATGCATCAAAAAATGACCCCTCTCTGGCCAGCTGTGTCAAAGTGACCCCTCTCTGGCCAACTGTGTCAAAGTAACCCCTCTCTGGCCAACTGTGTCAAAGTGACCCCTCTCTGAACAGCTGTGTCAAAGTGACCCCTCTCTGGCCAGCTGTGTCAAAGTGACCCCTCTCTGGCCAGCTGTGTCAAAGTGACCCCTCTCTGGCCATCTGTGTCAAAGTGACCCCTCTCTGGCCAGCTGTGTCAAAGTGACCCCTCTCTGGCCAGCTGTGTCAAAGTGACCCCTCTTTGGCCAGCTGTGTCAAAGTGACCCCTCTCTGGCCAGCTGTGTCATATTGAGCATACATTGATATTGCAATGCATGCTCCAGATGGCCAAATGCATCAAAAAATGACCCCTCTCTGGTCAATTGTGTCAAAGTGACCCCTCTCTGGCCAACTGTGTCAAAGTGACCCCTCTCTGGCCAACTGTGTCAAAGTGACCCCTCTCTGGCCAACTGTGTCAAAGTGACCCCTCTATGGCCAACTGTGTCAAAGTGACCCCTCTCTGGCCAGCTGTGTCAAAGTGACCCCTCTCTGGCCAACTGTGTCAAAGTGACCCCTCTCTGGCCAACTGTGTCAAAGTGACCCCTCTCTGGCAAACTGTGTCAAAGTGACCCCTCTTGCAAACTGTGTCAAAGTGACCCCTCTCTGGCCAGCTGTGTCAAAGTGACCCCTCTCTGGCCAGCTGTGTCAAAGTGACCCCTCTCTGGCCAGATGTGTCAAAGTGACCCCTCTCTGGCCAGCTGTGTCAAAGTGGCCCCTCTCTGGCCAGCTGTGTCAAAGTGGCCCCTCTCTGGCCAGCTGTGTCAAAGTGACCCCTCTCTGGCCAGCTGTGTCAAAGTGACCCCTCTCTGGCCAACTGTGTCAAAGTGATCCCCCTCTGGCCAACTGAGTCAAAGTGACCCCTCTCTGGCCAGCTGTGTCAACGTGACCCCTCTCTGGCCAGCTGTGTCAACGTGACCCCTCTCTGGCCAGCTGTGTCAACGTGACCGCTCTCTGGCCAGCTGTGTCAACGTGACCCCTCTCTGGCCAGCTGTGTCAACGTGACCCCTCTCTGAACAGCTGTGTCAACGTGACGTCTCTCTGGCCAGCTGTGTCAAAGTGACGTCTCTCTGGCCAGCTGTGTCAAAGTGACGTCTCTCTGGCCAGCTGTGTCAAAGTGACGTCTCTCTGGCCAGCTGTGTCAAAGTGATGTCTCTCTGGCCAGCTGTGTTAAAGTGACGTCTCTCTGGCCAGCTGTGTCAAAGTGACGTCTCTCTGGCCAGCTGTGTCAAAGTGACGTCTCTCTGACCAGCTGTGTCAAAGTGACGTCTCTCTGGCCAGCTGTGTCAAAGTGACGTCTCTCTGGCCAGCTGTGTCAAAGTGACCCCTCTCTGGCCAGCTGTGTCATATTGAGCATGCATTGATATTGCAATGCATGCTCCAGATGGCCAAATGCATCAAAAAATGACCCCTCTCTGGCCAATTGTGTCAAAGTGACCCCTCTCTGGCCAGCTGTGTCAAAGTGACCCCTCTCTGGCCAGCTGTGTCAAAGTGACCCCTCTCTGGCCAGCTGTGTCAAAGTGACCCCTCTCTGGCCAGCTGTGTCAAAGTGACCCCTCTCTGGCCAGCTGTGTCAAAGTGACCCCTCTCTGGCCAGCTGTGTCAAAGTGACCCCTCTCTGGCCAACTGTGTCAAAGTGACCCCTCTCTGGCCAGCTGTGTCAAAGTGACCCCTCTCTGGCCAGCTGTGTCATATTGAGCATGCATTGATATTGCAATGCATGCTCCAGATGGCCAAATGCATCAAAAAATTACCCCTCTCTGGTCAATTGTGTCAAAGTGACCCCTCTCTGGCCAACTGTGTCAAAGTGACCCCTCTCTGGCCAACTGTGTCAAAGTGACCCCTCTCTGAACAGCTGTGTCAAAGTGACCGCTCTCTGGCCAGCTGTGTCAAAGTGACCCCTCTCTGGCCAGCTGTGTCAAAGTGACCCCTCTCTGGCCAGCTGTGTCAAAGTGACCCCTCTCTGGCCAGCTGTGTCAAAGTGACCCCTCTCTGGCCAGCTGTGTCAAAGTGACCCCTCTTTGGCCAGCTGTGTCAAAGTGACCCCTCTCTGGCCAGCTGTGTCATATTGAGCATGCATTGATATTGCAATGCATGCTCCAGATGGCCAAATGCATCAAAAAATGACCCCTCTCTGGTCAATTGTGTCAAAGTGACCCCTCTCTGGCCAACTGTGTCAAAGTGACCCCTCTCTGGCCAACTGTGTCAAAGTGACCCCTCTCTGGCCAACTGTGTCAAAGTGACCCCTCTATGGCCAACTGTGTCAAAGTGACCCCTCTCTGGCCAACTGTGTCAAAGTGACCCCTCTCTGGCCAACTGTGTCAAAGTGACCCCTCTCTGGCCAACTGTGTCAAAGTGACCCCTCTCTGGCCAACTGTGTCAAAGTGACCCCTCTCTGGCCAACTGTGTCAAAGTGACCCCTCTCTGGCCAACTGTGTCAAAGTGACCCCTCTTTGGCCAACTGTGTCAAAGTAACCCCTCTGGCCAACTGTGTCAAAGTGACCCCTCTCTGGCCAGCTGTGTCAAAGTGACCCCTCTCTGGCCAGCTGTGTCAAAGTGACCCCTCTCTGGCCAACTGTGTCAAAGTGACCCCTCTCTGGCCAACTGTGTCAAAGTGACCCCTCTCTGGCCAACTGTGTCAAAGTGACCCCTCTCTGGCCAACTGTGTCAAAGTGACCCCTCTCTGGCAACTGTGTCAAAGTGAACCCCTCTTGGCAACTGTGTCAAAGTGACCCCTCTCTGGCCAGCTGTGTCAAAGTGACCCCTCTCTGGCCAGCTGTGTCAAAGTGACCCCTCTCTGGCCAGCTGTGTCAAAGTGACCCCTCTCTGGCCAACTGTGTCAAAGTGACCCCTCTCTGGCCAACTGTGTCAAAGTGACCCCTCTCTCTGGCCAGCTGTGTCAAAGTGACCCCTCTCTGGCCAACTGTGTCAAAGTGACCCCTCTCTGGCCAACTGTGTCAAAGTGACCCCTCTCTGGCCAACTGTGTCAAAGTGACCCCTCTCTGGCCAACTGTGTCAAAGTGACCCCTCTCTGGCCAACTGTGTCAAAGTGACCCCTCTCTGGCCAACTGTGTCAAAGTGACCCCTCTCTGGCAACTGTGTCAAAGTGACCCCTCTCTGGCCAACTGTGTCAAAGTGACCCCTCT
>CM053033.1:15213777-15430350 GCA_028564925.1 Lithobates sylvaticus | reverse complement strand
TTCCTCTCTTCAGGCTTCAACCTGTCCAGGTTGAACTTCTCCAGGGGCAATAGGGTGAAGAGCTCGATATACTCACCCTTCCAAATCTTCTCTTTCACCTCCGGCTTCAGATGCGCTCCCAGCGGGCCCTCAAAGCAGACGTAGACCTCGCTCTTCGCCGCATCTGCCAACCGCACGGAGTCCGCGCTCTTTTCCCCCGACTTAGTTGTCTCCCCGTCTGCCTGAGCGACCGCCGGCGTTGCCGGCGCCTCGGTGATCGATGACTGCTCCGGGGCGGGCGAAGGTGCCTGCGCCCCACTAACCCCTACCTGCGGGACCGAGACCGGCCCCGCCACCGGAAGCCATGCTTGCGCCGGCCCGTTCGCTCCCCCCTGCTCAAACCTTTGAACCAGCTCCTTGAGCCCCAACAACAGGCCCCCCAGGCGATCCCGCTCTGCCCGCGATTCTTGTTCCCTTGGAACCTGGATGTCCTCCACTACGCCCCCGGCCCTCTCTCTCCCCTTACCGGTGCCTAAACCCTGCGGACTACCCCGTTTCAACAAGTCATGTAAAAAAGATGAAATTGAAGCAGAAGAATCACACTCACCGGGCTGCCCAGGACCGGGCCTCACAGCCGCCTCCCTCGGACCCAACGCTGATGGCTGATCGAGTTCTTCTCCGCCCTCGGACTCCGACAATTCACCCTCGGATCTTCCTTCGTCAACCACCTGCTGGATGTGTGGACTGCGACTCCCTGATGGGCCCGCTTCCGCGGCCAATGGTCTGCGGTGCTGTGAACGAGAGTCCCTGCTGCCTTGCCTTCCGTCCCTGCTCTCCCGCCGCGGCGAGGGGCTCCTGCGTCTCCGGTCTATCCCTCCGTCTCCCTGGCTGCCCATCTGCCCGCTACCGGTCTGTCTGGGACAGGGGGGCGTGACCGCTGACTGTACCCCCACCCGCTGTGCCGCCTGACCCCGCCGTCCACTGCCTCCTGTCTCTCTTGCGCCCAATGGCCGCCCCGTACCTCGGCGATGAAAAGGGGGCGCCGATCCATGTGTGGTGCCTGGCTCCTCCTGGACACTGCTCTGTCTACGTCTTGTTACCCGGGGACTGGGGGCCGTGCCTGACGTCCGGACCCCCACCCGCTGGACCTCCTGCCCCCGCTGACTGCCTTGGCCTTGCACCTCTTCCTCTCTTGGGCCTGTGGGCCGCCCCATGCGTTGGCGCCGAGCCGGGGGGGGGGGCGATCCCTGCGCGTTGTCTGACCCTCCTAGTGCTGCATCCTGGCCTCTCCTCCTCACCCCACTCCTGGTGCCGTACCTTCCTCTCCCTGCCCCGGCGGGGGTGGAGGCTGGGGATTCCTGACGCCGAGCTCCGGTCTCCTCCACGCCGTGGCCTCCGGATGTCCCTGGAGCCGCTCTCTGAGGGCCCCCCGGGCCTGCCTCCGGGCTGTACCGTTCGGGCGGCCTGGATCGTCGAGCCCGAGGTGTCGCTCCTGCTCCCCTGCCGGCCGCTGCGTCTTCGTCTGCCGCCATGGCCGCGATCTGCCCCTGTAGCCATGCGGCGCCCTGAGTGGCGATCGCCGCGCGCAATTGCGCCAAGAAGCCGTCGTTCGCCGCCATTACTGCTGCTGTATACGGAGCGGGAGGGTGCGACTGCTTCCTTCCTTCCCCGCTCCTCGACTGACCACGTTGAGCGGCGCTCTCTCGTCAGAGCGCCGTGACTCCGCCCCCGGGCTCCTCCCACCCCTCGCCTTAAAGCGGCGCTGGAGCTTAAGGCGGCGACTGTGCAGTCAAGCACAGGTCATGCCGTCCCTCCGCCTACCCCCCTTTGGCTGTGGGCTCCGGGACTCCCTTTTCTCTCCTACATGTAACAATCAGTATTTTTTTGCTAGAAAATTACTTAGACCAACCAAAAAAAATACTCTACACTTATGCCGCGTACACACGGTCGGAATTCTCGTCGGAAAAAGCTCTGATGGTTTTCCCTTCGGAATTCCGACGGAATTTCGCTCAAACTGTCTTGCCTACACACGGTCACACCAAATTCCGACGGTCAATAACACAGAGGCATAAAACACGTTCAACATTACTATAAAAGGGAAGTTTAATGCTTCCGAGCATGCGTCAAATTGTTTCCGAGCATGCGTCGGAATTTTGCGTGTCGGAATTGCATACACACGATCGGAAAATCCGATAGAAAGGTTTTCCGTCGGAAAAATTGAGAACAGGTTCTCAATCCAAAGTCCGTCGGAAATTTCGACAGAAAAAGACCGATGGGCATACACACGGTCGGAAAATCCGTGGAACAGCTGCCACCGGAAATTCCGACCCTGTGTACGCGGCATAAAATGAATTTTAATGCAGAAAAAAACACAATATATAACACTATTATTAAAATATAAAAGTTGATGTTATGCTGAGTAAATAGATACCAAACATGTCACACTTCAAAACTGCACTCGTGGAATGGCGCCAAACTTCAGTACTTTTTTTAGTTTTTAAATGTCAGCAGCTACAAATACTGCAGCTGCTGACTTAATCGGACACTTACCTGTCCCAGGGTCCAGCGATGCGAGGGAACGAAGCCCCCCCCCTCGTTCCCCGCTACGCTGGCGGTGCCAGCATTCTTACTGTGGGCACCCGGCTGTGGCTTCACAGCTGTGCACCCACTGCGCATGCGGGAGAGGTGCCGCGCGCCGTGATACGCCGCACAGTCAATCTATGACCTGTCATGTGTCCCAGATGACTGACTGCGCCGAGGGGAAGTGATGCCAGTGCCCGGGCACTGAAATAGGCAGACTACGAGGGACCCCCTAGCAACAGGCATTTAGAGGTGAGTTAAAAAAAAAAAAAAAAATCCAATTATTTTTTTTTTTTATATTTTTAGGATTTTTAAGCTATTTTTTATTTTTTGGGGGAAACACCACTTTAACAATCTCCACAGGCGACACTTTTTTTTCAGGTAGCATATTTAGAGTTACAGAGGAAGTCTAGTGCTAGAATTATTGCTCTCACTATAACGTTCATATTTTTTATTTTATTTTATTGATATTTTTTATTTTAATGATATTTTTTATTTTAATGATATTTTTTACTTTAATGATATTTTTTATTTTATTGATATTTTTTATTTTAATGATATTTTTTATTTTATTGATATTTTTTATTTTATTGATATTTTTTATTTTAATGATATTTTTTACTTTAACCGCTTCCCGACCGGCCACTGCATATATACGTCAGCAGAATGGCACGGGCAGGCAGAATCACGTACCTGTACATGATCGTGCATGTGCCTGCCCATGGGTCGCGCGTCTACAGAATGGCACTGCTAGGCAAAAGCACGTATATATACGTCCCCTTTAATTGCCTAGCCGTGGGGTCGCGCTCGTTCGCGACCCGGTCGGGAGCTCCGTGACCCCGGCCGTGGGACCAGCGGACCCGATCGCCGCTGGTATCCCGCGATCGGGTTACGGAGCGGAAGAACGGGGAGAGGTCTATGTAAACAAACCTCTCCCCGCGCTTCCTACACTGACTGTCAGTGATCGGCGGTTCCCTGTCATCAGGAACGCCGATCAATGACGTCAGACGTACAGCCACGCCCCCCTACTGTAAAAAAAAAACACAACACGTCACACTGACTCCTCCCCGCCCCCTAGTGGTTAACCCCCTAACTACAACTGTCATTTACATAGGAATCAGTGCTATTTAAATAGCACTGATTGCTGTATAAATGACAAATGTCCCAAAAATGTGTCAAAAATGTCCGATGTGTCCGCCAAAATGTCGCAGTCACAATAAAAATCGCTGATCGCCGCCATTACTAAAAAAAAAAAAATATTAATAAAAATGCTATAAAACTATCCCCTATTTTGTAAACGCTATAACTTTTGCGCAAACTAATCAATAATCGCTAATTGCGATTTTTTTTACCAAAAATATGTAGAAGAATACGTATCGGCCTAAACTGAGGAAAAAAAAAGTTTTTTTATTATATTTTTTGGGGATATTTATTATAGCAAAAAGTAAAAAATATTGCATTTTTTTTCAAAATTGTCGCTCTATTTTTGTTTATAGCGCAAAAAATAAAAACCACAGGGGCGATCAAATACCACCAAAAGAAAGCTCTGTTTGTGGGAAAAAAAGGACGCCAATTTTGTTTTGGAGCCACGTCGCATGACCGCGCAATTGTTAGTTAAAGCGACGCAGTGCCGAATTGCAAAAAGGGGCCTGGTCCTTTGGCTGCCAATTGGTCCGGGGCTGAAGTGGTTAATGATATTTTTTTATTTTATTTATTTATTTTTTATGGTTGAACTGGATGTCTTTTTTCTATGGAAGAGCCCATTGGTCCTAAAATCTTCCTAATAGAGACTAGAGAATGTCCGATGGAAACAGTCTGATGGGAGCTTTTCATCAAATTTTCCGACCGTGTGTACGCCCATTGGCCTTTTTCTGTCGGCATTTCCGACGGACTTTGGATTGAGAACCTGTTCTTAATTTTTCAGACGGAAAACCTTTCTATCGGATTTTCCAATCATGTGTATGCAATTTCCGACACGCAAAATTCCGACGCGTGCTCGGAAACAATTTGACGCATGCTCGGAAGCATTAAACTTCCCTTTTATAGTGCCGTCGAACATTTTTTAACCACTTCAATACAGGGCTTTTAAACACCCTTCCTTACCAGAGCACTTTTTGCGATTCGGCACTGCGTCGCTTTAACTAACAATTGCGCGGTCGTGCGACGTTACACCCAAACAAAATTGACGTCCTTTTTTTCCCACAAATAGAGCTTTCTTTTGGTGGTATTTGATCGCCCCTGCGGTTTTTAATTTTTGCGCTATAAACAAAAGAAGAGCGACAATTTTGAAAAAAAACACAATATTTTTTACTTTTTGCTATAATAAATATCCCATTTTTTTTAAAAAAAACGATTTTTTTCCTCAGTTTAGGCCGATACGTATTCTTCTACATATTTTTGGTAAAAAAAATCGCAATAAGCGTATATTGATTGGTTTGCGCAAAAGTTATAGCGTCTACAAAATAGGGGATAGATTTATTGAATTTTTTTTTTTTTTTTTTACTAGTAAATGGCGGGGATCTGCGATTTTTTTTTTTCGTGACTGCGACATTGCGGCGGACACTTCGGACACTTTTGACACATTTTTGGAACCATTCACATTTACACAGCGATCGTTGCTATAAAATTGCAATGATTACTGTGTAAATGTGACTGGCAGGGAAGGGGTTAACACTAGAGGGCGCTGGAGGGGTTAATGTGTGTCCCTATAGGAGTGATTCTAACTGTAGGGGGAGGGGACTCACAAGGGGAGGAGACCAATCATGTGTTCCTCCGTACTGGGATCACATGATCGGTCTCCTCCCCGCTGACAGGACGTGGAGCTGTGTGTTTACACACACAGCTCCACGGTCCCGCCCGGTCCCGTTGTTTTACCGGGCAATCGCGGGTGCCCGGGGGACATCGCGGCCGCCGGGCACTCGCACCGGGTCCCGAGCGATGCCGCGGGCGCGCGCGCGCGCCCCCCAGGCGGCCGGGAATCCGAGGACGTCATATGACGCCCACCCAGGATGGTAGATCCACCTTGTGGGCGTCATATGACTATGGGCGGGTATTGAAGCGGTTAAGGCGCGGTGTTATTGACCATCGGAATTTGGTGTGACCGTGTGTAGGCAAGACAGTTTGAGCGAAATTCCGTCGGAATTCCGACGGGAAAACCATCAGAGCTTTTTCCGACGAGGATTCCGACCGTGTGTACGCGGCATAAGAATTCTGACTTTGAAACTCAGAATTCTGACTTTGAATCTCAGAATTCTGACTTTGAATCTCAGAATTCTGACTTTGAATCTCAGAATTCTGACTTTGAATCTCAGAATTCTGACTTTGAATCTCAGAATTTGTTTTTTAAGGCGTGGTGTTATTGACCGTCGGAATTTGGTGTGACCGTGTGTAGGCAAGACAGTTTGAGCGAAATTCTGTCGGAATTCCGACGGGAAAACCTTCAGAGCTTTTTCCGACGAGAATTCCGACCGTGTGTACGAGGCATAAGAATTCTGACTTTGAAACTCAGAATTCTGACATTGAATCTCAGAATTACGACTTTGAATCTCAGAATTCCGACTTTTAATCTCAGAATTACATACATAGCGCGGAGACTGGTGGGAGACGGAGAGTAGGGAAACCGGCGGCCTGGGTGCCCTAGGCGGCTGCCTAGTTTGCCTAGTGGTAGAGCCGGCCCCGAGTAGATAAGAAAACATAAAACTGAATTTTTTCTTTTGTCGAGCAGAATTACATTTTGGACCGTCCTTCGTGATTTTGTTCCGCCAGGATGGATATAATAATGAAATGTGGGGGAAATAGCTCTAACTATATTAGTCATTTCCCATCCTGCAAGGTTACACGGCACTCATGAGAACAATTGTCTAATAGTTTTACTGGAACAAACAGAAATATAAAAATATCTAATAAAATACATCTAAAGCTTTTTTTCCAAGTCTATGTCTAGTCAAAATCCGAAATGTGGCTACAGGACTGTTAGATGTACAGAAGTGCGATTTCTTATCTCTTTATTCATACCTGTTGATCCTGCCAGTAGGAAAGACAGTGGGCCAGTTCCTGCGAACGGGTGACAACGCTGGGACACAGCTGTGTTTGCATTGGAAGGGAAGCGATGCCTAATATGGAGACTAGACCTGTCCAGTCTCTCCTTGCAACAATAGATCTCTGCTATAGTCACCTATCGCAGTCAGCAATAGATCGCTACTGAAAGGTGATCTGTTGCTGCTCAGCTTCATGAGGAGTGTGGATCCGGCCTCCGCTGACCACATCCAGACTACCTATAAGGAGAAAAAAGTGTGGCGAGGGGTGCTGGGGTGTACTGGAGGGTTTACTGGTTCTGGCTGCTGCTGGGGGATCTATTGTTGCTGGAGGGGTATTTGTGCGTGACAGTCTGTTGTTGCTGGGAAGGTCAATTGTTGCTAGTGGGGGGAGGGGATTATGTTGCTGGGGGGGGACTTGTTGCTGGAAGGGATCTACTGTTGAGGAAGGAGTCTATTGATCCTGACTGCTGTTGATGCAGGAGGTCTGTTGCTGCTGAGGTGTTCTCTTGTCCATTGTTGCTAGGGTAATTTATTGTTGCCGGGAGGGGGGGTCTATTGTTACTAGGGGAATTTATTGTTGCCGGGAGGGGGGGTTTATTGTTGCTAGGGTAATTAATTGTTGCCGGGAGGGGGGTCTATTGTTACTAGGGGAATTTATTGTTGCCGGGAGGGGGGGTTTATTGTTGCTAGGGTAATTAATTGTTGCCGGGAGGGGGGTCTATTGTTGCTAGGGGAATTTATTGTTGCCGGGAGGGGGGTCTATTGTTGCTAAGGGAATTTATTGTTGCCGGGAGGGGGTTCTATTGTTGCTAGGGGAATTTATTGTTGCCGGGAGGGGGGTCTATTGTTGCTAGGGGAATTTATTGTTGCCGGGAGGGGGGGTCTATTGTTGCCGCGAGGGGGGGTATATTGTTACTAGGGGAATTTATTGTTGTCGGGAGGGGGGTCTATTGTTACTAGGGGAATAATTTATTGTTGCCGGGAGGGGGGGGGGGGGGGTCTATTGTTTCTAGGGGAATTTATTGTTGCCGGGAGGTCTATTGTTGCCGTGAGGGGGGGTCTATTGTTGCTAGCAGAATTTATTGTTGCCGGGAGGGGGGGTCTATTGTTGCTAGCAGAATTTATTGTTGCCGAGAGGGGGGGTCTATTGTTACTAGGGGAATAATTTATTGTTGCCGGGAGGGGGGATCTATTGTTACTAGGGTAATAATTTATTGTTGCCGGGAGGGGGGTCTATTGCTACTAGGGGAATAATTTATTGTTGCCGGGGGGGGGGGGGTCTATTGTTTTGTTTCTAGGGGAATTTATTGTTGCGGGGGGGGTTATTGATGCAGGGGGGAGGTCTTTTGTTTCTAGGGGAATTTATTGTTGCAGGGGGGATCTGTTACTAGGGGAATTTATTGTTGCTGGGAGGGGGGGTCTATTGTTTCTAGGGGGAATTAATTGTTGCAGGGGGGATCTATTGTTACTAGGGGAATAATTTATTGTTGCCGGGAGGGGGAGGGGTTTATTGTTGCAGGGGAGGTCTATTGTTGCTAGGGGAATTTATTGTTGCCAGGGGGGGGTCTATTGTTACTAGGGGCATTTATTGTTGCCAGGAGGAGGGGGGGTTCTATTGTTACTGGCTGCTCTTTGTTATCATTAACACATTCCATACAAATAATTTAGCACCACAAAATGATACTTTGTTCTGAGATGTGTAGGGGGTAGAGATAAGAAGGGGAGAGTTTCCACACTTATTCTCTGAGAGAAAAAAAGCCCTGAGTATATATACAGTTATATATACTGTAAATATAAAGTGTATAGTGTATATATATATATATATATATAGTATACACTATATTGTCAAAAGTATTGGGACACCTGCCTTTACACACACATGAACTTTAATGGCATCCCAGTCTTAGTCCGTAGGGTTCAATATTGAGTTGGCCCACCCTTTGCAGCTATAACAGCTTCAACTCTTCTGGGAAGGCCGTCCACAAGGTTTAGGAGGGTGTCTATGGGAATGTTTAACCAGTCTTCCAGAAGAGCATTTGTGAGGTCAGGCACTGATGTTGAATGAGAAGGCCTGGCTCACAGTCTCCGCTCTAATTCACCTCAAAGGTGTTCTATCGGGTTGAGGTTAGGACTCTGTGCAGGCCAGTCAAGTTCCTCCACCCCAAACTCACTCATCCATGTCTTTATGGACCTTGCTTTGTACACTGGTGCACAGTCATGTTGGAACAGGAAGGGGCCGTCCCCAAACTGTTCCCACAAAGTTGGGAGCATGAAATTGTCCAAAATGTCTTGGTATGCTGTCGCCTTAATAGTTCCCTTCTCTGGAACTAAGGGGCCAAGGCCAACCCCTGAAAAACAACCCCCCCACACAATAATCCCCCCTCCACCTAATGATTTGGACCAGTGCACAAAGCAAGGTCCATAAAGACATGGATGAGCGAGTTTGGGGTGGAAGAACCTGAGTGTCCCGACCTTAACCCGATAGAACACATTTTTCACACAAATTGAGCTTTATTTTGGTGGTATTTAATCACCACTGGGTTTTTTATTTTTTTTTGCTAAATAAACAAAAAAAGACAAAAGATTAAAAAAAAAAAAGTTTTTTTTTATAGTTTCTGTGATAAAATTTTGCAAACAGGTAATTTTTCTCTTTCACTGATGTGTGCTGATGAGGCTGCATTGATGGGCACTGATGAGGTGGCAATAATGGGCATTGATGGGCACTGATAGGCTGCACAGATAGGCACTGATAGGTTGCACTGATAGGCTGCACAGATGGGCACTGATAGGTTGCACTGATAGGCTGCACAGATGGGCACTGATAGGCTGCACAGATGGGCACTGATAGGCTGCACAGATGGGCACTGATAGGCTGCACAGGTGGACACTGATAGGCTGCACAGGTGGACACTGATAGGCTGCACAGGTGGACACTGATAGGCTGCACAGGTGGACACTGATGGGCAGCGCTGGTAGGCACCACTGATAGGTAACACTGATGAGGAGGCACTGATGGGCACTGATTGGCAGCACTGGTATGTAATGATTTGAAGCACTGGTGGGCACTGGTGGGACTGCACTGAAAATCAGAAAGAAGTGCCGATAACCGGCTTTTGTTTACCTCCGTGATCAGCTGTGATTGGACACAGCTGATGTCTTGGTAAAGAGCCACTGATTGGCTCTTTACCTCAATCTGTGATCAACAGTGTCCAGAGGGCACTGCGATCATAGAGCGCGCCACCTGTGCCCAGCGGCGGATGCATTCGCGGGACGCCATCATATGACAGTGTCCCAGAACTAGAAGACAGTGCTGTAGCCATCATTCAGCTATAGTAGCACGGCCGACAAGTGGCTAAATTATAAAAATTTCGTGAAAATTACAGAAAATACTTTTTTTTTTCCAATTTTTGGTTTTACTACTTATTCTCAATAAAAAGAAAGAAAATAAAATGATATCTAGATAAATTAGCTACCAAATTCTTGGGGACATCACACATTTTCTTTTTGTTTTTTTTGCAAGGGGTACCTCCTTAAAATCTATACCAGATTACAAGGGTCTGGCAGGCATTTGCCAGGCCCTTCTGTGGTACGGAAAAGTGACATTTACAAAAAAATATATATATATATATACAGTTTAAATTGGCAGCAAATTACTTTTCTTTGGCCATTTATTAAAAAAAAAAAAAAAGTATATGTATATGTCACGCTTACCCTTAACGCAGGTGGTCAGTCACTATAGCTTCTGTGTTCTTCATCTATAGCAGCCTCCTTTCCCATAAGGCAAGCAGGCCTACCGGTACTCGCCCCCAGGACTTATACACAATGCTATGGTGCCAGGCTACCACGCTGGGGCGGGTGCGAACTGACCACAGCAGACTGGTACTTGCAGTACTTGTGGTTGGCAGACAGGCGGAGTGGTTCCGCGACAGTCCAGGTGCAAGGCAAGCAAGGTTCAGAATAGTCAAATTTGTAGTCAAAAGGCAGGCAGAGTTCAGAGAACAGTCAATATCGAATCCAAGGCCATAAACAGGGGAATTCAATCAGCAGAGCAGACTAACAGAGAGCTTGGAGCACGTGTTACAAACGCAATAGCTCAAGCATGAGACTGCAGGCTTGGCTGGCTTAAATCAGGTTTGGTCAACACCTACAGACTGGCCACATCAATTACCTTGCAGGTGGACAGACAGACAGGGAGAATGCCATAGCCAAGACTAGGATGCTGGAAGACTAGCAACATCAATTACCTTGCAGGTGGACAGACAGACGAGGAGAATGCCATAGCCAAGACTAGGATGCTGGAAGACTAGCAACATCAATTACCTTGCAGGTGGACAGACAGACAAGGAGAATGCCATAGCCAAGACTAGGATTCTTTAAGACTAGCAACATCAATTACCTTGCAGGTGGACAGACAGACAAGGAGAATGCCATAGCCAAGACTAGGATGCTGGAAGACTAGCAACATCAATTACCTTGCAGGTGGACAGACAGACAAGGAGAATGCCATAGCCAAGACTAAGATGCTGGAAGACTAGCAGCATCAATTACCTTGCAGGTGGACAGACAGGCAAGGAGAATGCCATAGCCAAGACTAGGATTCTTTAAGACTAGCAACATCAATTACCTTGCAGGTGGACAGACAGACAAGGAGAATGCCATAGCCAAGACTAGGATGCTGGAAGACTAGCAACATCAATTACCTTGCAGGTGGACAGACAGACAAGGAGAATGCCATAGCCAAGACTAGGATGCTGGAAGACTAGCAGCATCAATTACCTTGCAGGTGGACAGACAGACAAGGAGAATGCCATAGCCAAGACTAGGATTCTTTAAGACTAGCAACATCAATTACCTTGCAGGTGGACAGACAGACAAGGAGAATGCCATAGCCAAGACTAGGATGCTGGAAGACTAGCAACATCAATTACCTTGCAGGTGGACAGACAGACAAGGAGAATGCCATAGCCAAGACTAGGATGCTGGAAGACTAGCAACATCAATTACATTGCAGGTGGACAAACAGACAAGGAGAATGCCATAGCCAAGACTAGGATGCTGGAATGAGGTGCAGGAGCGCTACTCCCCCTTTGACAATATCCAAGTCAGCTACCAAATTCTGGGTACTTGCAAGGGGTACCCCCTTAAAATCCATATCAGACTCAAAGGGTCTGTCATGCATTTTTGGGGGGGGGGGGGCTACGCATTTTTTTTTCATTCTTGCTGTAGGGTGTGTTACAGAGAAGTGAGTTCCAAAAAAATAAATAAATAAATAATAATAATAAAAAAAAAAAAAAAAAATATATATATATATATATATATATATATATATATACACACATATACAGTTTAAATCGGCAACTGACATTTTATCGCCAGCTTCTTTTTTTTAACAACTTCAGCCCGGAAGAATTTACCCCCTTAATGACCAGGCCATTTTTTTTTTTGCGATACGGCACTGCGTCGCTTTAACTGACAATTGCGCGGTCGTGGCAACGCTGTATATTAAGAAAATGTATGTCTTTTTTTCCCACAAATAGAGCTTTCTTTTGGTGGTATTTGATCACCTCTGCGGTTTTAATTTTTTTGCGCTATAAACAAAGAGTGACAATTTTGTAAAAAAAAAAAAAAAAAGATTTTTTTAAACTTTTTGCTATAATACATATCCCCCCAAAAAATATCAGTGTAGGTGTTCTTCTACATATTTTTGGTAAAAAAAATCGCAATAAGCATATATTAATTGGTCTGCGCAAAAGTTATCCTGTCTACAAACTATGGGATAGATTTAGGGGCTTTTATTTATTTTTTTATTGTTTTTTTTTTACTGGTAATAACGGCGATTTTTAGCGGGACTGCGACATTGCGGCGGACAAATCTGACCCCAAATGACACTTTTTGGGGACCTTATTACATTGATGAGTGCTATAAAAATGCACTGATTACTGTATAAATGTCACTGGCAGGGAAGGTGTTAACACTAGGGGGGGGGGGGGGGGGGGGGGGGAGTGTGTTCCCTGGGTGTGTTCTAACTGTGGGGGGGGGGGGGGTGGGCTGCCAGGAACATGACAGAGATCGCTGTTCCTGATGACTGGGAACAGTAGATCTCGGTCATGTCCCCCTGTCAGAATGGGGATACGCCTTGTTTACATAGGCAGATCCCCGTTCTGCCTTTGTACTAGGAGATCGCGGGTCGCTAGCACACATCGAGCCTGCCCGACCCACGGGCGAGCTCCTGGAGTGGGCACGAGCACACACCGCCGGCGTGCACCCGCCCCGCAACTCCGCGACCGTACAGCTACGGCGATTTGCACAGGAGAGCCGACCTGCTTCCATATAACGATGGCGGCTGGTCAGGAAGTGGTTAAACAAAAAGGAAATACATATATACGGTATGTATTCAAGTCGGCTACAAAAATTCTAAAAGGGACCTCACACATTTGTTATTTGCGAGAGTTACCCCCTTAAAATACATACCAGACTCAAAGGGTCTAGTATTTATTTGTTGGGGGGGGGGCAACAAATTTTCGTTCTTGCTGTAGGATGTCAGCAAATGACATTTCCTTGCCTTCTCCAGCACACAGACCCTTTGGAGGGGGGGGGGGGGGGGGGGACTCTGCGCCATTTTTTTATTTTTTATTATTTTTTATTGAAAATTTTTCACATTATAAAATAGGATATTTTATAAAGACAAAGTACAGAAAGAAAGTAAAGGTTCAGAAAAATACTTGTCTAAATCTGTTATATACATTGTCTTTGTATAGTAGGTATTTGGCAATTTTTTTTTTTTTTTTGCCATCTTTAAAAAAAAAAAAAAAAAGCACTTTTTTTTTGGGTGCTCTACGCACTTTTTTTTCAATTTTTTATTATCATTCTTGCTGTAGGATGTACAACAGCAAAAGTGACATTTACAAAGACGAGAAAATGATGGATTCGGCAAATGACATTTCACTGCCATCTTCTTCTTTTTTTTTTTAAAGTACACAGACCTTTTTTTTTTTATTTATTTATTATTAACTATTATTTTTTTTTTAAAAAAAAAGCCATGTTTCCTTTGTAAATTGTGCTTAAAAAATAAAAAATAAATCACGGCACCCAGACAAAAATGGAATACCGTATATATACACGAGTATAAGCCGAACGGAATATAAGCCGAGGCACCTAATTTTACCACAAAAAAAAATGGGAAAACGTATTGACTCGAGTATAAGCCTAGGGTGAGAAATGCGCAGCTACTGTAAGTGGAAAAGAGGTCAACAATGCCCATTTGCATGCCTCACTGTGCCCATTTGCAGCCTCACTGTGCCCATTTGCAGCCATAGGTCCCCCGAACTTCAAACTCTGTAGTTAAGGGTTCCTAGATGCCCCCCTAGCTGCAGACAAAATTTGGGGTCTCTGGACCCAAAGGGTCCCTAAATGACATTGCTGTAGATGGACACAGTTGACCGACTTTGGGCCCCACTATCTCGGGGCCACTTGATTCTAGGAACCCCATTGGTGTGCAAACCCAGTGGAACTAGCAATACAACATATCCAAAGATGGGGTTCCTAGGACCAAGTGGCCCCAAGATACGGGGCCCCGAAGTCAGTTCGGAAAATGTCAAGCACTGGGAGCCATGATTTTTTTTAAGCACTCCAATTTACAAAGGAAAATGGCTTTTATTTAAAAATAATAGTTACCGTATATACTCGAGTATAAGCCGAGTTTTTTGCCCCCTCTCGGCTTATACTCGAGTCAAGCACTTTATGCAGCAGAGAATGACATTTTCCGAACCGAGTTTGAGGCCCCGTATCACGGGGCCACTTGGTGCTAGGAACCTCATCATTGGATATGTTGTAGTGCTAGTGGGGTTCCTAGCACCAAGTGACCCCGAGATACGGGGGGGCCCCCAAACTCGGTTCGGAAAATGTAATTCTCTGCTGCAGAAAAGTGCTTGACTCGAGTATAATCCGAGGGGGGGGGGGGGGCATTTTCAGCCCAAAAAAATGTGCTGAAAGACTCGGCTTATACTCGAGTATATACGGTAACTATTATTCTTACATAAAAACCATTTTCCTTTGTAAATTGGAGTGATTAAAAAAATAAAAATAAAAAAAAAATAAATCACGGCTCCCAGACAAAAATGGAATAAAAAAAAAATATATATATAGAATTTAAAAAAATATAAAAAAGAAGGAATAAAAAAAAAAATTATATATATATATATATATACAGTGGTGTGAAAAAGTGTTTGCCCCCTTCCTCATTTCCTGTTCCTTTGCATGTTTGTCACACTTAAGTGTTTCGGAACATCAAACCAATTTAAACAATAGTCAAGGACAACACAAGTAAACACAAAATGCAATTTGTAAATGAAGGTGTTTATTATTAAAGGTGAAAAAAAATCCAAACCATCATGGCCCTGTGTGAAAAAGTGATTGCCCCCTAAACCTAATAACTGGTTGGGCCACCCTTAGCAGCAACAACTGCAACCAAGCGTTTGCGATAACGTGCAATGAGGCTTTTACAGCGTCCTGGAGGAATTTTGGCCCACTCATCTTTGCAGAATTGTCCTAATTCAGTTACATTAGAGGGTTTTCGAGCATGAACGGCCTTTTTAAGGTCATACCACAACATCTCAATAGGATTCAGGTCAGGACTTTGGCTAGGCCCCTCCAAAGTCTTCATTTTGTTTTTCTTCAGCCATTCGGTGGTGGACTTGCTGGTGTGTTTAGGATCATTGTCCTGCTGCAGAACCCAAGTTCGTTTCAACTTGAGTACACGAACAGATGGTCGGACATTCTCCTTCAGGATCTCTTGGTAGACAGCAGAATTCATAGTTCCTTTTATCACGGCAAGTCTTCCAGGTCCTGAAGCAGCAAAACAGCCCCAGACCATCACACTACCACCACCATATTTTACTGTTGGTATAATGTTCTTTTTCTGAAATGCAGTGTTCCTTCTACGCCAGATATACTTGGACACACACCTTCCAAAGAGTTCCACTTTTGTCTCATCGGTCCACAGAATGTTGTCCAAAAGTCTTGGGGATCATCAAGATGTGTTGTGGAGAAATTGAGACGAGCTTTGATGTTCTTTTTGCTCAGCAGTGGTTTTCTCCTTGGAACTCTGCCATGCAGGCCATTTTTGCCCAGTCTTTTCCTGATGGTGGAGGCATGAACGCTGACCTTAACTGAGGCAAGTGAGGCCTGCAGTTCCTTGGACGTTGTTGTGGGGTCTTTTGTGACCTCTTGGATGAGTCGTCGCTGCGCTCTTGGGGTAATTTTGGGCGGCCGGCCACTCCTGGGAAGGTTCACCACTGTTCCATGTCTTCGCCATTTGTGGATAATGGCTCTCACTGTGGTTCGCTGGATTCCCAAAGCTTTGGAAATGGCTTTATAACCCTTTCCAGACTGATAGATCTCAATTACTTTCTTTCTCAATTGTTCCTGAATTTCTTTGGGTCTCGGCATGATGTGTAGCTTTTAAGGATCTTCTGGTGGACCTTACTGTGTCAAGCAGCTCCTATTTAAGTGATGCCTTGATTGTGAACAGGTGTGGCAATAATCAGGCCTGGGTGTGGCTAGAGAAATTGAACTCAGGTGTGGACAACCACAGTTATAGTATGTTTTAACAAGGGGGGGCAATCACTTTTTCACACAGGGCCATGATGGTTTGGATTTGTTTTCACCTTTAATAATAAACACCTTCATTTACAAATTGCATTTTGTGTTTACTTGTGTTGTCCTTGACTATTGTTTAAATTGGTTTGATGTTCCGAAACACTTAAGTGTGACAAACATGCAAAGGAACAGGAAATGAGGAAGGGGGCAAACACTTTTTCACACCACTGTATATATATATATATATATATATATATAGAATATAAAAAAAAAAAAATATATATATATATATATATATATATAGAATAAAAAAAAAATATATATATATATATATATAGAATAAAAAAAAAAATAAAAAAAAAAAAAAAAATATATATATATATATATATATATATATATATATATATATAGAATAAAAAAAAAAATATATATATATATATATATATATATATATAAAAAAAAAATATATATATATATATATATGTTTGCGCACTGGTACATGTTCCCTAGCTCAATGACTCGAAAATGGGCATTTTTTATTTGCCCGGTTCGGCATCTGAACTTCTTCGAGGTTTGACAACCCTGTTTGAACCAAACCCAAGGCAGTTCAACTGATCCCTCGGTATAATGTGCGGAATATTGCCAAAACAAGAAGAAAAAAGCTCCAGCATTTAAAGGGATTTGTTAAAAAAGAAGACCTGAGGTCTCAAGTGGTTAATAAAGCGGAAAAAAAAAAAAAACATTACGTTCCTCATGCGGTAACATTAATAGTCTGGGTTCATTTGACTTGACAACTGCATTAGATGATCATCCAATGCAAGCGCACTCATCAGTACAATGACATCATGTGCCGGCCTGGTTAGGTATCAGATTATCAAATTTTCTGGATTAATGGTCTCTTATCTTAATCTGGCAGCCCTAGGATGCCCCCCCCCCCCCCCGTGCACCAGACAGCTCATTTAGACGCTTCGATATTATTTGCGGGTTTTGCAGGGTCGGGATTGTTATGTTCTTCCTTTCTTGCTAGCAGCACCTTTATTATAAATGTTTTTTCATTCTAACTGCGTCCTTCCTTCCACTTCACACCTGTGGCCCTCCTCAACAGCTTGCCTGACTCTCAATTGCTTCTGCCTGCTCCTTGGCCTTCTGTTGACAGCTCATTTTTCTTTAGCCTTTTGTTTCCTCTGTAGCCTTCTTTTCAGCCTTCCGCGGGTTACCAGCGTGTTGTGGCACCGCATTTTAAAGAATTGTCCCTTTTCGAAACCTGATCCCCCCCCCTGTAACCTCTTTGCCCCTCAGATGTCCCTCTTCGAGGTATGGTTCACACCCTCTGCCAGCTACTGGCATGGTGCAGCCCCACTTTTCCAGGGATTGCCCCTCTTTTAGAACCCCATCCCTATATAACCTCATTGCCCTTCAGATGTTCCTTTCTTTGTAAACCCATCCCCCTTTGAGGTTTGGTTCACATCTTTGGCAGGCAACTGGCATGGTGCAGCACCACATTTGGAGGGGTTGTCCCTCTTTTGTAATCCAGTCCCTATGAATCCTCATTTCCCCCTAGATGTCCCTCCTTTGAGGTTTGGTTCATGTCCTTTTGCAGACTACTGGTGTGGCGCAGCACCACATTTCAAGAGATGGTCCCTCTTTTGGAACCCAATCCCTGTGTAACCTCATTCCCCCTAAGATGTCAATTTTTGAGGTTTGGTTCACACCCTCTGCAGGCTACTGGCTTGGAGCAGCACCACATTTCTAGGGATTGTCTCTCTTTTGGAACCCAGTCCCTATGTATCCTTATTCCCCCTCATATGTCCATTTTTGAGGTTTGGTTCCTGCCCTCTGCAGGCTACTGGCTTGGAGCAGCACCACATTTCTAGGGATTGTCCCTCTTTTGTAATCCAGTCCCTATGAATCCTCATTCCCCACTAGATGTCCCTCTTTCAGGTTTGGTTCATGTCCTTTTGCAGACTACTGGTGTGGTGCAGCACCACATTTCAAGAGATGGTCCCTCTTTTGGAACCCAATCCCTGTGTAACCTCATTCCCCCTAAGATGTCAATTTTTGAGGTTTGGTTCACACCCTCTGCAGGCTACTGGCTTGGAGCAGCACCACATTTCTAGGGATTGTCTCTCCTTTGGAACCCAGTCCCTATGTATCCTCATTCCCCTTTAGATGTCCCTTTTTGAGGTTTGACTCACACCCTCTGCTGTCTACTGCCTTGGCGCAGCACCACATTTTCGAGGGATTGTCCCTATTTTGGAACCTAATCTCATTGCCTCTCAGATGTCCCTTTTTTGCAACCTGATCCCTTTGTATCCTCATTCCCCCCCCCCCCCTCAGATGTCCCTCTTTGAGGTTTGGTTCACACACTCTTCAGGCTACTGTGATGATGGAGCCCCACATTTCAAGGGATTGCCCCTCTTTTGGAACCCAAAATAGCCCCTGAGATGTCTCCCTTTGCAGGCTATTGGCTTGGTACATACAGCACCATGTTTTTAGGGATTGCCCCTCTATTAGAACCCAATCCCTATGTAATCTCATTGCCCCTTAGATGTCCTTCTTTGAGGTTTGGTCTATAACTTCTGCAGCAGTGGTGGCTGGTGCTCGAAAATTCGGGGGGGGGGGGTGGCAAACCAACGCCACACCCCCCCCCGATGGGAAACGGATGGCCTCCTTACCTTAGGAGCTGCTGCCGGTGAGCCAATGTGGTGGCTGGTGGGTGGGTCGGTCTTTCCCTGCTTGCGTCTTCTCCGTCCTCCTCCCTCCTCGGCCAATAAGATCGCTTCTCCTATAGGCCAAATGGGATTGGCTGGGAGGAGAATCAGTGTTACAATAGCGAATGTTCATTCGCTATTGTCACACAACTGGGTGGGCTCCTGAGCCAACACTTTTTTGCCGCTTATTAGAGCCTCTGGCTCTAATCACGTGCCCGCCATTGTAATCCATGCACCCGGCTCCCTGTATGTAGATTAGGGTCCAGACACATGTATAGGGGGAAGGCGCCTGTGCGCCCCTAATGTACGGGCCGCCACTGCTCTGCAGGCTACTGGCTTGGTGCAGCACCACATTTCAAGGGATTGTCCCTCTTTTGCAATCCGATCCGTCTGTAACCTCATTTCCCCTCAGATGCCCCTCTTTGGAGTTTGGTTCACTCCGTCTGCCCGCAGAGCAGCGATCGGGGATCCGGTGTGTCCCTCGGGACACAGCCGTCCCCGATGGGGGTATTGAAGTGGCGGCGGTGTCCTGAGCAGCGGCAGCAGCGTTACCGGCTGTGTCACTAGCCGGCGCTGACTGTGTACGGGGAGGGGCGTGCACTGCGCACGGGCGCGCTCCCGGGAACGAGCAGTGTCGTGATCGGGACTGAGGCTGGCTGAGGCTTTTGCCTTGGATACAGCTCAGCCCCGATCACTGTATAAATAAAAAGTAATTGGCTATTTAGTGACTGGCTGTGTCCAATGACAGCCAGTCACTAAATGTAAACAAAAAAGTGTGGTAAGTCCTGTTGCTGGGTTCTCCTCTTCACACACCGATCCTGTGTGAGGAGGAGATCAGCTAACAGTGAGTTACCTATATACTGTACCCACCTAGTATATATTACATCTCTGTGCCCAGATCACCCCCCCTAAATAAAGATAACCTGTCATCAGGTGTACCTGTCATCAGGTGTACCTGTCACCTCACCAGAGTACCTGCCACCAGAGTACCCGCCACCTCACCACCTGCCAGAGTACCACCAGAGTACCCATCACCTCACCACCTGCCAGAGTACCACCAGAGTACCCGTCACCTCACCACCTGCCAGAGTACCACCAGAGTACCCGCCACCTCACCACCTGCCAGAGTACCACCAGAGTACCCGCCACCTCACCACCTGCCAGAGTACCACCAGAGTACCCGCCCCCTCACCACCTGCCAGAGTACCACCAGAGTACCTGTCACCTCACCACCTGCCAGAGTACCACCAGAGTACCCGCCACCTCACCACCTGCCAGAGTACCACCAGAGTACCCACCACCTGCCAGAGTACCCGCCACCAGAGTACCTGCCACCAGAGTACCTGCCACCAGAGTACCTGCCATCAGAGTACCACCATTTTTTTCCACGGTTTCCAAATACTACTGGAAAAAAATGAACCATTCAAAAGACTCATTATGCCTCACAGATTATACGTTGGGGTGTTAGCTTTCCAAAATGGGGTCATTTTGTGGGCGTTTGCATTGACCTGGTGCTCCAGGGCCTTCAAAACTGTGATAGGTTGTCATCAAATGAGATGTGCAATTTATGCTCGTAGAACGCCTGACGGTGCTACTTGGATGTTGGTCCTCTGTATGTGGCCAGGCTATGTAAAAGTCTCACACATGTGGTATCATTATACTCAGGAGGAGGAGCAGAATGTATTTTGGGGTGTCATTGCAAGTATGCATGTGCTGTGTGAGAGAAATAACTTGTTTTTATGACAATTTTGTGCAAAAAAGAAAAAATTATAATTTTTCCAAGAATTGTGGGAAAAAATTACAACTTCAAAAAACTCTCCATGCCTCTTACTAAATACCTTGGAATGTCTTCTTTCCAAAAAGGGGTAATTTGGGGGGTATTTGTACTTTCCTGGCTTGTTAGGGTCTTAAGAAATAAGATCGGCCGCCAGTACATCAGGTGTGATCAGATGTGATCATTTTTCAATGATTTGCACCATAGCTTTTAGACGCTATAACTTTCACAGCAACCAAATAATATACACTTATTTGGGTTATTTTTACTAAAGATAAGTAGCAGTATACATTTTGGCCCAAATTTATGAAAAAAAAAATGTTTTATTTGCAAAAATTTTCAATAGAAACTAAAAAAAAAGTGTTTTTTTTTCAAAAATGTCTCTCTCTTTTTTCGCTTATATTGCACAAAATAAAAAACCCAGCAGTAATTAATTACCACCAAAAGAAAGCTCTGTTTGTGAGAAAAAAATGATAAAAATTTGGTTTGGGTAGAGTGTAGCATGAATGAGTAATTGTCATTCAAAGTGTGAGAGCGCTGAAAGCTAAGAATTGGTCTGGTAAGGAAGGGTGTTTAAAAGCCTTGTATGGAAGTGGTTAAAATTAACTTTAGCGTATTTTTTTTTTTTTTTATTATTTTGCATTTCATAATATCTTTTCATAATTTTTCATAATATCTAATAATTTTTAATATCTATAATATCTATCATAATAGCTAATATCATGTGATATTAAAAAATCGAACTACTGCCATTTTATTCTCCAGGGTGTCTGCTGTCAAGAAAATATATAATTTTTTTTTTAATTGCTTTTATTTTGAATGCTTTTAATATTTTATGCTCATGCGCACCTATTTTATTCTAATAAATAATTTTTGTATATTTGCACAATATATGGCGGTTATGGACATTTGCCCATCTTTTTCTTGCTTTGCCGATGAGCGAATTTCTGTTGCTCGCGGGTCTCTCTGTTTCGGGTAAAATGACCGTCATTTAAAAAAATAATAATACAATTTTTTTAGTCTATAATCCGCCACACATTCTTAAATTTTTCTGCCCGGTAATATTATCTTGAAATATTATTATCAAGCAGTTGCCGCTATGACAGCAAGGATCCCCCGCTGGGAGCAGTTGTCAATCAACGCAGCTGTGCGGGGGGGGGGGGATGGGGCGGCTTGTCAGCTGAACTGACTATGGAGGACGGAGGCACGAGGCGCGTCGGCATGAGATGCAAGCTGACTGCGCCAGGATCTGCATCCATGGGCAGAATGAAAATGTGCCCAGGGGCTCTGCCGGGGACCCAAAACTGGGTCCAAATTTGGGCTAGAAAGCCGTTTGCACAGCCGATCGAGCAAATGTCTGTGTCCATTGGGTGGAGCAGAAGGCAGGGGAGATATCAGGGGTCTAATATCTGATGTCCCAATAAAGAGGACCTGTCACCTGCCAAATGCTATCACATAGGGGGTTTGTTTGACCCCTTGTAATAGCAATTAAGTAAAAAATATATATATTTAAAAATAAAATGTAAGTAAATTAATTAAAAAGTAAAATTAAAATAAAACTAATTAAAAGTAATACAATTAAAAATTAAAAGCAACTCTAAAGAGGACCTGTCATCTGCCAAATGCTATCACAGGGAAATTGTTTGATAGCAATAAAGTAATAAAATAAAAAAGTTTTAAAAATAAAATGTAAGTAAATTAAATAAAAAGTAAAATTAAAAATAAAATTAAATAAAAGTAATACAATTACAAATTAAAATCAACTCTAACGAGGACCTGTCACCTGCCCAATGCTATCACATAGGGGGATTGTTTCCCCCCTTGTGATAGCAATAAAGTTAAAAAAATAAATTAAAAATAATATTTAAGTAAATTAAATAAAAAGTAATATTTAAATAAAGTAATAAAATTAAAAATTAAAAGCAACTCTGAAGAGGACCTGTCACCTTCCAAATGCTATCACATAGGGGAATTGTTGACCCCCTTGTGATAGCAATAATATTAAAAAAGAACAAGTTTAAAAACAAAAATAAAAAAATGAAATGAAAAATAAAATTAAAATAAAATTTAAATAAAAGTAATAACATTTACAATTAAAAGCAACTCTAGCATATGCAAACATGCACGCAGGGTACGCACGTGTATGTACACCGCGATTGCACCACACACGTTATATATCGTCACGAATGTCAGCGTGAGAGCAATAATTTGAGGGTCACCATTGGCTGGGGCAGAAGGCAGGGAAGACATCAGGGGTCTAATAGAAACCTGATGTCCCAATAAAGAGGACCTGTCACCTGCCCAATGCTATCACATAGGGGGGTTGTTTGCCTCCTTGTGATAGCAATAAAGTAAAAAAATGTTTAAAAATAAAATGTAAGTAAATTAAATAAAAAGCAAAATTAAAATAAAACTAAATAAAAGTAATACAATAATAAATTAAAAGCAACTCTAAAGAGGACCTGTCACCTGCCCAATGCTATCACATAGGGGGGTTGTTTGCCTCCTTGTGATAGCAATAAAGTAAAAAAAAAATTTTTAAAAATAAAATGTAAGTAAATTAAATAAAAAGTAAAATAAAAAAATAAAAATAAGTAAAAGTAATAAAATAAAAAATTAAAAGCAACTCTAAAAAGGACCTGTCACCTGCCCAATGCTATCACATAGGGGGATTGTTTGCCCCCTTGTGAAAGCAATAATATTAAAAAGAACAAGTTTAAAAAAAAAAACTAAAACTAATTCAATGAAAAAAATAAAATAAAAAATGTAATAAAAGTAATAAAATTAAAAATGAAAAGCAACTCTAGCAAATGCAAATGTGCACACGGGGAGCGCATGTGTATGTAAACCGTGATTGTGCCACACCATGCCATGTTATAAATCAACACGAATGTCAGAGTGAGAGCAATAATTCTAGGGTCACCTTTGGCTGGGGCAGAAGACAGGAGAGACATCAGGGGCAGGGGATACATCAGAGGTCTAATAGAACCCTAAAGTCCCAATACAGAGGACCTGTCACCTGCCCAATGGAACTCCATAAGGGGATTGTTTGCCCCTTGTGATAGCAATAAAGTTAAAAGAAACAAAAGTTTAAAAATAAAATTAAAATAAATGAAATAAAAATAAAAATGAAATGAAATAAAATTAAAAGCAACTCTTGCAAATGCAAACGTGCACAGAGGGTGCGAACGTGTATGTAAACCACAATTGCGCCACACATCATATATATCGTCGTGAATTTCAGACTGAGAGCAATATTTCTAGGGTTTCCATTGACTGGGGCAGAAGACAGGGGAGACATCATGTCCCCATAAAGAGGGCCTGACACCTACCCAATGCTATCACACAGGAGGATTTCCCCCCCCCCCTCTTGTGATAGCATAAAAGTAAAAAATAAAATAAAAATAATATTAAAATAAATTAAAATTTAAATAAAATTAAAAAAAAGTTATAAAATTAAAAATGAAAAGCAACTCTTGCAAATGCAAACGTGCACACAAGGTGCGCCTGTGTATGTAATCTGTGATTACGCCACACCATGCCATGTTATATATCGCCGTGAAGATCAGAGTGAGAACAATACTTCTAGGGTCATCATTTGAACGGATGAGCTGCAAAGACATTTTTTAAGCGTCACCTATTGATAATATTGGATACCATCATTTCATTACTATTTCGCGGGCGCAAGCAGTTTCGTGGCCTAACACATTTGGTTCACTCTACATTACCTCGTCTTTTATTGTGTACTAAAAAAAACTGGGGATTCAATTATATGTGTTCAACAAAATTTATTTTAGGGTAGATTTGCATCACATACAGAGCAACGCACCAAACTTTATCAAACGCACGGGGGTGCAATTATTTGTTAATGGCACCCCCCACGCATCCACAACACCATGCAGCTCGGTGCGAAACATTTTTGGAAAAGAATCATGGACTTCTTTTCTGCGTTTCTGCTGGGCCCCTCCCACAGCTCTTCTCACTCTCCCTGTGCAGGGTGACTGGTCTTGTCTCCGCCCCCTCCTGTAGTTTTCTGTAGTGGATGGAGCCTGCTGGGTCCCTCCCAAAGCTCTGCCCTCTCTCCTTGTGCAGGGTGACTGGTCTTGTCTCCACCCCCTCCTGTACATTTCTGTAGTGGGTGGAGCCTGCTGGGCCCCTCCCACAGCTCTTCTCTTTCACTTTGTGCAGGGTGACTGGTCTTGTCTCCGCCCCCTCCTGTAGGTTTTTTGTAGTGGGTGGAGCCTGCTGGGCCCCTCCCACAGCTCTGCCCTCTCTCCTTGTGCAGGGTGACTGGTCATGTCTCCGCCCCCTCCTGTAGTTTCCTGTAGTGGGTGGAGCCTGCTGGGTCCCTCCCACAGCCTTGCTTACTCACCTTGTGCAGGGTGACCGGTTTTGTCTCCACTCCCTCCTGTAGTTTTTTTTGTAGTGGGTGGAGCCTGCTGGGTTAATTAATGTATAGATGATAAAAATATAATGAATGAAATATAATGACATAAAGGTTTTTGTGCCCAGAGTTCAACATTAATAGCAGCAGGGACCAGGCAAGGCTGGCAAGGAAGGGTCTTATGGTGCAAGGTATGCCGAGAGGGGACCTGGAAGACATTTGTCTTGCGGAGGAGCGTTGTACATCAATCACAGAGCCGGTCAAGGTTCTTCTAGAATTGGAAAGTAGGAGAAGCATTAATGAAGCGGACACCTGAGTGTCGGGGGTTACAGACTCATCCCTTTTACGTATTGACCGATCCAAGTCCTACTCCATGATTTGATGGTAACTCAATTCCTTTAGTCCATTACCTGTATTAAATCCGCCCTGACACCTCTTCAATCTATACGGTTCAGTAATGAGAGGGATGATGTAGCATTGGCGAGTGTGCAGTTAAATCTGACCTCTGGCCTCCCCTTCAGTCTTGCACAGCTGTACCGGCTCCTCTCCTAATCTAAAATGGCTTTTCCTGGCTGGAGGGAGTGCAGCATTAGTAAGGCAGTACAACCGACCCTGTTGTACTGGGCCCAGGCCCCATCAGCTAAACAGGGGGCTGGGGAAGTAGAGTTTACTAGGCCGCACCCCCATTCGTACTTGCTTACCAGGGCTTAACCACTTCTGGACCGCCGATATACGTCCTACGTTTGAAGAGGAACATCGTTGTTATGGCAGCAGCTAGCTGCCATAACCCCAATATCCTCTTCTTCGGCCGGCGGTCCGGTTTCCGATAATAGTGGTCTCTGTGGTGGGTTCGCCACAAGATCACTTTTATCGGCGGTGGTAGAGGGCCCCCCTCCTGCCGCACTGCGGTGCCCTCTGCCGCTTACCGGAGCCATCGGGAGCGGCGAAGGCGCTACCCTTGCTGGGTAGAGACGAGTGAGGGGAAGATGGCCCCCACCCATCTCCATATAATTGTAGGGTGGAAGCAACGTCAAAACGTCACTTCTGCCTATAGCTCTTAAAGCGGAGTTCCACCCTAAAGTGGAACTTCCGCTTATCGGATTCCTTCCCCCCTCCGGTGGGGGGTATCTGCACCCACTTCCGGGACGCATTATCCGAGCTGCCCCGCCTCTATCCGAGAATGCCCCGTTGTGTCTTGGGAAACACAGTTCCCAGGACACAGCGGGGACCAATAGAGGCGCGCAGCGCGACTCGCGCATGCGCAGTAGGGAACCGGGCAGTGAAGACGTTGCGTCTTCACTTCCTGATTCCCTGACAGAGGATGGCGGCGGGGCAGCGAGAGACGAGCGATCGCTCATCATCTTCTGCCGACACCGCTGGAACCTGGAACAGGTAAGTGTCCATTTATTAAAATGTCAGTCAGCAGCTGCAGTATTTGTAGCTGCTGACTTTTACATTTTTTTTTCAGGTGGCGCTCCGCTTTAAAGGGCCATTTTTTTTTCTTAAATGACATTTATTTATTTTTATTTTTTTTTATTGCATTTTTGTGTAAATTTGGAGGTCTTTTTGACCCCAGATCTCATATTTAAGAGATCCTGTCATGCTTTTTTTTTTTATTACAAGGGATGTTTGCATTCATGTAATGGGAATAAAAGTGACACATTTTTTTTTTTTAAAAGAACAGTGTAAAAAAAAATGTAATAAAAGGTAAAATAAATAAGAAAAAATATATATTTATTTAAATGCGCGCCAAACTTGTGTGCAGAAGTTAACGCATACGTGAGTAGCGTCCGCATAAGAAAACGGGTCAAATCACACATGTGATGTATCATCACGATCGGTAGAGCAAGATCAATAATTCTAGCCCTAGACCTCCTCTGTACCTCAAAACATGCAACCTGTAGAATTTTTTAAACGTCGCCTATGGAGGTTTTTAAGGGAAAAAGTTTGTCGCCATTCCACAAGTGGGCGCAATTCTGAAGCGTGACATGTTGGGTATCAATTTACTTGGCGTAACTTTGTCTGTCACAATATAAAAAAAAATTGGGCTAACTTTACTGTTGTCTTATTTTTTAATTTAAAAAAGTGTATTTTTTTCCCAAAAAAGTGCGCTTGTAAGACCACTGCGCAAATACGGTGTGACAAAGTATTGCAACGACCGCCATTTTATTCTCTAGGGTGTTAGAAAAAAAAATGTATAATGTTTGGGGTTCTAAGTAATTTTCTAGCAAAAAAATATGTTTTTAACTTGTAAACAACAAATCTCAAAAAGAGGCTCTGTCCTTTATTAATTTTTTGGGCTGTAGGCAGATAAAGTCAGTGCTGCCATTCCACTGCACCCGGAGGGGGGGCGGGGGGTAGGGTGTAGGCATGGTTGGGGGGGACCAATCAAGGAGACCATACAGGGGCCCCATTATTTCTAATAGCGGCCCTGGTCACCATATAGACACGTGTGGCAGTCGGTTGACGTGGTATTTTGTTACAAATTATTTTTTTAACGAATTTCAACAAATTTATTAATTCCAAAATATCCGAATTAACGAAAACCCATTTGACACATTTTTCCAAATAGTCGAAAATTCGTAAATTCGTATATTTGTAACTTCTTAAATTCATAAACCCAAATATTAAAAAATTCGGAAATTCGAAAATCCAAAAACAAGAACGAAAATCCGAAAATTCGAAAATCTGAAATAATAACAAACTAATAATAACTTAACTATTTCTAACTGTTAAATTATATATATTGGAAAATCCGAAAATAAGAAAGAAATTCAGAAAATTGGAAATAATAACTAACTAATAATAACTAACTATTAGAATTTCCTTTCAAATTTGGCTGTTAGAGAAGGTAACGAATACAAATTTATCCAAAGTTACAAATTATCCGAAATAACCAATGCCGTATTTAAACGAATGGAACGTAACAAATTAATACTAATAAATAACAATAATAATTTTTGATTATTATTATTATTATTAATAATTCATTCCGTTCCATTCGTTGCAGTACGGCATTCGTTATTTCGGATAATTCGTAACTTTGTATAAATTTGTATTCGTTACCTTCTCTAACAGCCAAATTTGAAAGGAAATTCCAATACCTAGAATTTAATAGTTAGTTATTATTTCAAATTTTTGGATTTTCTTTCTTATTTAAAAAAAAAATTGAATTTTCGAATTTCCAATTTACGAGTTTCCAGATTTTCTAATTTCCGAATTTTCGAATTTATGAATTTACAGATTTTCGAATTTACAAATTTATGAATTTTCAAATTTACGAATTTCAATCAATGACCCGAAAAATTTCTACTGTACAGCAAAGCTCAGAGTGGGGGAGGGAGGAGCAGCACAAGCAGCCAATCAGGTGTGCTGCAATGCAAGGAGCACGCAAATAGAAGGCGAGAACAGAGCGACGGATCAATGAGCTCATCAGTCTGCTGCTTCTGTTTGCTGCTACGAGAGCTGAATGACCTGCCAAAGGATTTGTATTTCTGTCCATCCAGTTCTGATATTTACCCTGCTCTGCCGCACAATATGGCCCCTGTCTGGCAATCTAGGGGACCATGATTTTTCCCCTGCACAGTTTCACTTTTGCTTATAGATCTCCTCCCAACCCCAGGCTGTGACCAGGGCTGGGACAAGGGGTGGGCAGGAGGGGAAGCCGCCCCGGGCGCAGTAAAGCCGTGGGGGGGGGGGGGCGAAGAATGGGCTCAGGGTGGTACACCGATTCTACGGCATGTATTAACAGTGGGGGAAACAAGGGAAAGGAAAGGAACAGTTCTGGACCCTTGCCCCTGTGCCGATACTGCCTGTGACTGTTCAATAGGGATGAGCTCAGGCTTATTTAGATACTAGTCTTAACGCACCTGAGCTATCCCTCCAGGAAGCTGTCACTGCAGACAGCCAATCAAACCAGCCTAAGGCATTCCTCGCCCCACTGCCACCCACTGCATATGGGCAGCTGCAGGGCAGGCTATTCCTGAGCTCATCCCTACTATACAGTAACAGTTGGGGGGGTGGGGGGGTGGGCGAAGACCTGTAACTGAAAGTGAAACTGCAATTAGGTCCCCTCCCTTGCCAGACAGGGAGGTGCTGTGTGGCAGAGCAGTGTAAATCTCAGAACTGGATGGACGGAAATCGAAAATCCTTTGGCGCGTAATTCCTCTTCTCTGTATGTATTCCATCTGTGTATTTGGCACTTTTGCATTGAATAGGAATCTTTTCAGGGAACGTTTCCGATGAGAAGGGGCTGTGACTGATGGCTTGCCATCTCTCGCAGAGGTTTGCCGGCTGAGTCATAGCACTGTGCTGGAATGAATTGCGGAATTACTCAGTGAAAATCCATATATTTCCTAACGAGGACGGAACAAAAGCGACTGTCACACACAAGACAAACGGCAGAAATGTGCTGATTTTATATCTTGTGGCTCCAGTGTGCAGAGAATGGCATAACTTTCTGATATATATATATATATATAATATATATATATATACCTAATTTGCTAGCACACAGGCAACCCTTGTCACCTAGTGTCTTTGGTTACTAGTAGCTAGGCCGCTCCTGTCACCTAATGTCTTGGATTGCTAGGGCACAGGCAGCTCCTGTAGCTTAGGTTGCCAGGACACAAAACAGCTTTTGCACCTAGTGTCCTTGATTGCTAGGACTCAGGCAGCTTCTGTTATCTAGTGTCTTTGGTTGCTAGGACACAGGCAGCTCCTGTCACCTAGTGTCCTTTGTTGCTAGGGCACAAAAAAGCCCCTGTCACCTAGTGTCCTTAGTTGCTAGGACACATGCAGCTCCTGTCACCTAGAGTCTTTGGTTGCTAGGACACAAGTAGCTCCTGTCACCTAGTGTCCTTGGTTGCTAGGACACAAAAAGCTCCTGTCACCTAGTGGCTTTGGTTGTTGGACCACCGGCAGCTCCTGGTACATAGTCTTTGGTTGCTAGGACACCGGCGACTCCTGTCACCTAGTGTCCTTGGTTGCCAGGACACGCACAGCTCTGCAACTAGTGTCTTTCATTGCTAGGACACAGGTAGCTCCTGTCACCTAAAGTATTTGGTTTCTAGGACATAGGCAGCTCCTGTTGCCTAGTGTCCTTGGTTGCCAGGACACAGAAACAGCTTCTGAAACTAGTGTCTTTTGTTGCTAGGACACAGGCAGCTCCTGTCACCTCAAGTCATTGGTTGCTAGGACACAGACATCTCATGTCACCTAGAGTCTTTGGTTGCTAGGACACGAGTAGCTCCTGTTACCTAGTGTCCTTGGTTGCTAGGACACATGCAGCTCCTGTCACCTAGTGTCTTTGTTTGCTAGACCATCGGCAGCTCAAGGCACATAGTCTTTGGTTGCTAGGACACAGGCAACTCCTGTCACCTAGTGTCCTTGGTTGCCAGGACACGCACAGCTCTGAAACTAGTGTCTTTCGTTGCTAGGACACAGGCAGCTCCTGTCACCTAGTCTTTGGTTTTCTAGGACATAGGCAGCTCCTGTTGCCTAGTGTCTTTGTTTGCCAGGACACGCAAACAGCTTCTGCAACTAGTTTATTTTGTTGCTAGGACACAAACGGCTTCTGCCACCTAATGTCCTTGGTTGCCAGGACACAAAAAGCCCCTGTCACCTAGAGTCCTTAGTTGCCAGGACACAAGCAGCTCCTGTCACCTAGAGTCCTTGGTTCCTAGGACATGATTAGCACCTGTCACCTGCTGTCCTTGGTTGCTAGAACACAGGCAACTCCTGTCACCTAGTGTCTTTGGTTTCTAGAACACAGGCAGGTCCTGTCACCTTGTGTCTTTGGTTGCTAGGACACCGGCAGCTCCTTTTACCAAAATTTTTTGGTTGCTTGGACACCTGCTGTCCTTGGTTGCTAGAACACAGGCAGCTCCTGTCATCTAGTGTCCTTGGTTGCCGGGACTCACAAAGCTTCTGCAACTAGCGTCTTTCGTTGCTAGGACACAGACAGCTCCTGTCACCTAAAGTCTTTGGTTGCTAGTAACAAGCAGCTCCTGCCACCTAAAGTTTTTGGTTGTTAGGATACATGCAGCTTCTGTTGCCTGGTGTCCTTGGCTGCTATGACACGGGCAGCTTCTGTCGCCTAGTTTCCCTGGTAGCTAGGACACAAGCAGCTCCTGTTGCTTAGCGCCCTTAGTGGCTAGGACATGGGCAGCCCCTGCTGATAAAAAACGCAATTTTTTTTTTCCCAGCCATATACTGTATATGAGCCATAATAGAGCCATTTCTTTACAGCTTGTGCAGCCTGACTGCATAATAAAAAATAAAAAAATACTTTAATTGGGCTTTAAATAAAGAATAATTGTTTGAGGGAAAAAAGAGCTGAAGCAGGTCAATGTAAAACCTTTTAGTCTGTGGCCGCATGCCTTGGGGATAACAGTATTTCTATAAACTCTACAAATACAGAGGTGATTAAATAGTCCCTGTCACCTTGCCCTCCCCACTGACCACTTTTTAACTCATCTGCAGATCCCTGCCTGCCTGAACATGTGACCTGCTGCACTACCGTCCAATCAGTGCCAGAAAAAGAGATATCTCTGCTTTCCCTGAGCGCCAACACTGGGAATTTAGATGGCAACGGTGATACAGTTAGGAGCAGCCAGGGAACACTTGAGAAGTGAATATAAAGCTATCCAGCATCCAGCCCAGGTATGCCCCAGGGCAAACAGCCCCTGGAGCTCCAAGGTCCATTTACACACAAAGGAAATACCCACTTCACTAGGCTCCAGCCTATTTAACAGGAACCCCAGGGATTGGATAGGCTAAGTATTTGAATCCTCCCACCCCACTCTCCAGAAACTTCTCCCAGAGTCAGGGGGAGGAAATTAAACTCCCAGCCTGCGTAGCCTCGAGCAGACCAAACTAAACAATTCCAACTCTGGTAGCAGAAGCCCAAACTAAATTTACCTAACAGTCTACGCAGGAGGGCTCGTAACGGAACGTCCCACACTCTGCTTGAGTGCTTCTGTTGTATACCACTTCCCCCCAGTCTGAAGATAGATATTAGATATTATAGCCGCATATTACAACCAAGAACTAGGCAGGACTTGTTTGGCTGCAAAGCTAGAACTGTTTATTTGAACAAGAATACAGGCTTTTATACACTTGAAAAGGAGGTTCCCCCTCCTGATCATATTAACCCTAATGCCCCATACACACGGTCAGAAATTCCGACCACAAAATCCGTCGGATTTTTTCCGACGGATTTTGTCCGACACTGGTGTTGCATACACACGGTCAGACAAAGTTGTCGGAAAATCCGATCATTCTGAACGCGGTGACGTTCGTTGCGTACGACGGAACTACGTAGAGGCTAGTAGCCAATAGCTTTGGTCTTGAAATTTGATCTGAGCATGCGTGGCACTTTATCCGTCGGAATTCGCTACACACGATCGGAAAAAGTCCGATCGGACTTTGTTGTCGGAAAATTTGAAAGCAGGATCTCAATTTTTTTTCCAACGGAAAAAGTCCGATGGCGCCCACACACGGTCGGATTTTCCGACAACATGGTCCGATAGGACATTTTCCGTCGGAAAATCCGACCGTGTGTACGGGGCATAAGAATACAAACTGTAACCAGAAACATAAATTAACATGAGCTAATTAACTAGTCATTTAACCAGCCTAGGTGAATAAGAGGTCTGACCTTTCAGGATAGACTTGTCGTCTTCTAGCTCACAAGACACAATACACATTATCATAAGTATAAACACAGAACACCTTCACACAATAGCAGGAGCCCCCAGTAGCAGACGGACCGACTCCTACATTGAAGACCATGAAATCCATATCCAAGCAATGCTTTGATTAATCAGGGATTGCAGATGGCATGGCAACGGTCTACAAAACTAGGCAGGACTCGTTTGGCTGCAAAGCTAGAACTGTTTATTTGAACAAGAATACAGGCTTTTATACACTTGAAAAGGAGGTTCCCCCTCCTGATCATATTAACCCTAAGAATACAAACTGTAACCAGAAACATAAATTAACATGAGCTAATTAACTAGTCATTTAACCAGCCTAGGTGAATAAGAGGTCTGACCTTTCAGGTCAGACTTGTCGTCTTCTAGCTCACAAGACACAATACACATTATCATAAGTATAAACACAGAACACCTTCACACAATAGCAGGAACCCCCAGTAGCAGACGGACCGACTCCTACATTGAAGACCATGAAATCCATATCCAAGCAATGCTTTGATTAATCAGGGATTGCAGAGGGCATGGCAACGGTCTTCAAAACTCTTACAGTGTTCCATAATTTTCTCAGTCACCCTGTGCCTCTAATAGACACAGGGTGACTTAGAAATATGAAGTGCATGGGGATCTGAAACATTAATGGCTGTGTGTTGGGTTATTTTGAGGGGACAGCAAATTTACACTGTTATACAAGCTGTACACTCACTACTTTACATTGTAGACAAGTGTCATTTCTTCAGTGTTGTCACATGAAAAGATAGAAGAAAAGATTTACAGAAATGTGAGGGGTGTACTTACTTTTGTGAGATACTGTATATTATTATTACTGACAATATTTTTGTGGAATAGGGCAGCTTTATGTGTCAAATACACTATCTATGCCACATTTTGTATTCTTTTAGTTATTCCTATATCTCAGTTGAATGTTCGTGAGCCGTAGCTTCAACCGTTTTTAGTAGAAGGTCCCCTGAGACCTGAATGTTATTTCAAGGGTTGCTTCATGTTAAAAAAAAGGTTGAGAAAGTCAGGTCTATCCCCCCGTAGCATAAGTTCATACCCACTTCACTGAATCTGATGCATTCAACTATATTTGATTTCCATTCGTTGCTTTTATAGGATGTCACTGCAGATGTTGGTATGTGTGTGTGTGTGTTTGCTGTGGGAAAGGTCTGGCAGCCAATTTAGCCGCATGGTCTGCAAAGGGACTGCCCTTGGAGATGGGCTCTGAATCATTTGTGTGTGCTTTGCATTTTAAACGCCGATACTTCCCCTTGCCAGCAGTACTGCAGCTTGCAAATGGGAAACAAAGTCAGCAGATGTACCCGCTGAACTACGAAATCCCTCTTTCCTGACACAACATTCCATTGCGAGTGTGAGAAAGGAAAGAATGATAAATCTGGATGTAAGCCTGTGATATAGTTTTCACAGGAAGCCTATGGGACAAGGTGACAAGGCTGGGAGCAAAATAAGGGAACATAAGAGCGTTGTCACCCTACAACAGGAAGTGCCCGAACAAGGACATTCGTGGCAGGATCAACAGGGAAACCACTTACCGACCACAATAAATATATATATATTGTGGTTTTGAAGTGGTTTACTGGGGTTATGGCTAAAGCTATCAGCCATATCCCCGGTATTTTTTTTTTCTTCAGCCTGTTGTTTGGCTTTCTCATGAAAGCGGTGCGAGTGGCTTTCAAAAGCAGCGGGAGGAGTCCCCCCTCCTGCCACTCCCCGGTGTTTCTCAGGCTCTCTGTTTTTCCCGAAACGTCCAGGAAACAATTTACCAGTTTGCTGGTCTGGCCATAGAGGCTACCAGAAACCAGATCGTCTCTGATCACCTTTATGACCTTGGAGGCCTGGAGCGACGTCATGATGTCACGTCCGGTCCAGGGTGGAAGTAAACTAATTTTTTTTTTTTAAAGCAAAAGATCTCTTTTTTTTTTGATCTTTTACTTTTAAAGGTAGAGGAGAGGTTTGGGGTCTTATAGACCACAGATCTCTCCATGAAGAGGACCTGTCATCCTTATTTCTATTACAAGGGATGTTTACATTCCTTGTAATAGGAATAAAAGTGATAAAAATTTTTTTTTAAAGGGACAGTGTAAAAAGTAAAAAAATTAATAAAAATAAAATAAAAATAAATTGAAAGCGCCCACGTCCCTTCGTACACACATGCAGAAGGGAACGCATACGTAAGTCGCGCACACATATGTTAACAGTGTTCGTACTACACATGTGAGTTATCGACATGAACATTAGAGTGAGAACAATAATTCTAGCACTAGACTTCCTCTGTAACCCTAAACAGGTAACCTGTAAAAAATGTTTAAAGCATCGCCTGTGGAGATTTTTTAAGTATTATCGTTTGTCTCCATTTCACGAACGTGCGCAATTTTAAAGCATGACATGTTAGGTATCCATTTACTTGACGTAACATCATCTTTTATATTTTACCAAAAACTGGGTTATATATTGTGTTTTTTTTGCATTAAAATTCATAAAAGTGTATTTTAAAACAGAAAATTTTCATTTGAAAAACTGCTGCCCAAACACCATGTGACATAAAAAAATTGCAACAATCGCCATTTTACTCTCTAGGGCAGTGATGGCGAACCTTGGCACCCCAGATGTTTTGGAACTACATTTCCCATGATGCTCATGCACTCTGCAGAGTAGATGAGCATCATGGGAAATCTAGTTCCAAATCATATGGGGTGCCGAGGTTCACCATCACTGCTCTAGGGTCTCTGCTTATATAAAAATATAGAATGTTTGGGGGTTCTAAATAATTTTATAGCAAAAAAAAAGTACCAGAATAGGCCCAGTCTTTAAGTGGTTTTTAATGAAAGCTGCAGATTTAAATATATTGAAAACGACTTTTGAAATATTATCTTATGGAAGCTTATATGAGATTTTAGACATCAATTACACCTGAGCTCTGCGTCGCACAAATCCCAAAGATAAAAAAATTATTCTTAAAGTGGTGTTTCCACCAAAAAAAACAAAATGGCTTAAAATTCATTAAAAAAAATATATAATAATAATTGGAAAAAAAAAATGTTTTACTCACCTCTAAATGCCTGTTGCTAGGGGGTCCCTCGTAGTCTGCCTCCTTCAGTGCCCGGGCACTGACATCACTTCCCCTCGCCGCAGTCAGTCATCTGGGACACGTGACAAGTCCCAGATGACTGCGTGGCGTATCACAGCGCGCGGCGCCGCTCGCACATGCTCAGTGGGTGCCCGGCTGTGAAGCCACAGCCAGGTGCCTACAGTAAGAATGCCGGCACTGCGAGTGGAGCGGGGAACGAGGGGGGGCTTCGTTCCCCTGCATCGCTGGACCCTGGGACAGGTAAGTGTCCGATTATTAAAAGTCAGTAGCTGCAGTATTTGTATACATTTTTTTTAAGGGGCACCCCACTTTAAAGGGCTTATTTGATCTAAATATTGGTAGTAGTTAGTCACAGCCAACTGGACTTGTTCTGTAATGTTGAAGGTGTTTCATCACTCATCTGAGCCACTTCTTCAGTTCTAAAGAGTGTCAGGAAAATACCCCAACGTTAATATTCACACAGGTATCACCAACACCTTAATCCAGGGAACCCTAGTGTTCCTCCAGAGGTGGTTAGGAGTTCCTTAGGATGTGGCTGATTGACCTCCCATCTTATGGTGCCTCCATGGTTCCAGGTCCAATGCCACATGGCAGAACCAGTGGTATGACACCAGTGAACATTTAGTTGTCGGTGGGACTCTGATCACCACTGTAAGGATTTCAAACCTTCTACTAACCACCAATGTAAGGGGAATTTTCCCACTGATGTTGCATTCTGAGCACCAATGTAAGGAGCATTCTCCCCACTGACCACCAATGTAAGGAGCATTCTTCCACCTGCCCACCATTGTAAGGGCCATTCTTATAACTGACCACCAATGTAAAGAACATTCTCCCCACTGACCACCAATGTAAGGAGCATTCTTCCACCTGCCCACCATTGTAAGGGCCATTCTTATAACTGACCACCAATGTAAAGAACATTCTCCCCACTGACCACCAATGTAAGGAGCATTCTTCCTCCTGCCCACCACAGTAAGGGCCATTCTTATACCTGACCACAAATGCAAGTAACATTCTTCCCATTGACCACCAATGTAAGGAACTTTCTTCCTATTCCCACCCAATGTAAAGAACATTCTCCCCACTGACCACCAATGTAAGGACTATTCTTCCTCCTGCCCACCATTGTAAGGGCCATTCTTATAACTGACCAGCAATGTAAGTAACATTCTTCCCATTGACCACCAATGTAGGGAACTTTCTTCATATTCCCACTCAAATGTAAGGGGCATTTTATGCAGTCATCCCCAATGTAAGAGGCATTTCTTTCCCTTGACCTCCAATGTAAGGGGCATTTTACCCCAACAATGACATGGTTTTAGCAGCGGTTCCAGGAGACCAGAACATTCTTTCTGGTACAATACATTTTTATTGAAAGATGCACAGATGCAGATCAGCAGGTCACCCACGCAGGGGGATCAGGGGGAAAACACAGAAATACACAGAACATCAATAACAAATAACAGGCCTATTTTGTGGAATAGGTGCTCAGAGTATGACCCCACAGGCCGTAGGTCTGCAAAGATGACCGATAGACATGTGCAATTCGTTTCGTTTTTTTTCGTTTTCCGTTAAAATTCGTTATATTCGTTCATTCGTTATCGTACGAATGAACGAAGAATTCGCTAAAAATTTTAACGAATAACGAATGTTCGAATCGAACGAATAAGAAAAACAACGAAAATCCGAAATAACCAAATTAGAAACAACGAAACTACGAAAGAAGAAAACCCGAAAAACGAAAACAGGAACAACGAAAATCAAAATGAACGAAAAAATTTGTACATTCGTAACTTTTTTTTTTGCGATTCGTAATTTTCCGTGTCTCTTACAATGGCGCTGCTTAACGTGCTTCGAATAGATTGAACGAAAAAATTCGTACATTCGTAACTTTTTTTTTTCGATTCTGAATTTTCCGTGTCTCTTAAAATGTAATAATAGCATACACATTACATAAAATGATGAATTATGCTCCGATTACGAATCTACGAAAACAATGTTCCGAAAGTACGAATAAATCAATCTAACGAAAGTACGAATGTAACTAAATCTGCGAAAATACGAATGCGTCCGAATTTCGAATAAACGAAAATTAAACGGAAAAACGAATCAACGAAAAAATAACTCTTCCGAAAATACGAATCGTTACGAATACAAACACCGACTACTTAAGAATTTGCGAATCGTTACGAATCAACGGAAACAAAAGAAACGAAACGAAAATAAACAAATTTTTCCATTGTGCACATGTCTAATGACCGAAGTCCAAAGGCACAGGCACATTACAGGAAAGAATGAGGGTGAGAACGGGTGGAAGCCCAGAGTGGAAAGGAGAAAAAAGAGAGAGGGAAAGAAAAAAAAGGGAAATAAGGAAAATAAAGAAGGGGGTGGGGGGATAAGGATTGAGGGGTTGGGGAGAGGGGAGTTGGAGGAGAAGTGGGGGAGGAAGTAGGGAGGGGAGAGGGTAAGATAGGATTTAGCCCGGATCATTAATTAAGAAGCCCAAACTGGTCGGGTGCAATGTGGAGAGAGCATAGGACCACCAAGGAGACCAAATTTTAAGAAACTTGGCATGAGAGCCATGTAGAATACTTGACATTTTCTCATTATTCATAAGGTCCGTCAATATGCTCCTTACCACAACAATCGAAACAGAGGGCTTCTTCCAGGCTTTGGCAATCGCTCTCTTTGTGGTGATAACAAGGTGAAAACAAGCCCTGAATCGGGCAATGCAGCAAAGCCAGCTTTGGCATCCTTACAAACGGATACATGCAACAAGGTTTGAAGGACCTCAAAATTATTTCAAGGGTTCCTATGCTGTAAAAAGATTGAGAAAGGCTAATATAGAGAAAGTAACAGAGAAGAAATGAGAAGCTCTTGGATATGAATTTATTTGCTAATGTGGTGTTGGTATTTTTGTTTTAGGCTCCAGGAATGGCCTGGGCTTCCATTGGTCCAAGAGGTCCTGATGACACAAGGGACACTAACGTATAATCCAGACTGGCATACTAAAGGACGTCTGACTGAATCAGATCTTAGTGCTGTCCAGGTAATAAAATGCAACGTGTCTCAAATACTTAGACTGTCGTCATGTAAAACATGGAGATTTTAAAGTCTATGTCCAGCCAACTCATACTTATTTTTGTTTTGGATAAAATTTGAAAAAAAAAAACAAAACACAACCACTGTTGGGTTTTCACGTCTATCCGAGGCTCTATTATGCCGCGTACACACGGTCGGACTTGCCAACGGGATAACCTCCGTCTGCATTTCCGACGGAAAAAATTTAGAACATGTTCTCTATCTAAGTCCGTCGGAAATTCCGACAGAAAAAGTCAGATGGGGCATACACACGATCGGAATATCCGACCAAAAGCTCCCATCGGACTTTTTCTGTCGGAAATTCCGACCGTGTGTACGCGGCATTAGAGAGCTTTTCTCCTTGCAGTCTACCCTGGTGACAATAGTTTTACCGGGCAGGAAGTGAAGGGAAGTCTGCGGGGACACAGACAGGAATAGAAAAGCCAATGGGGGTTCTAACCTTCATTTACTCTACAAAAGTTTTTACACTTTAAATTAAAGTTAAATTAAATTAAAATTATAAATTCAATTAAATTTTACATTTAAAAATTAAATATAATTTTACATTTAAAAATTAAATATAATTTTACATTTAAAAATTTAATATAATTTTACATTTAAAAATTAAATATAATTTTACATTTTAAAAATGTAATATAAATTTACATTTAAAAATGTAATATAAATTTACATTTAAAAATTAAATATAATTTTACATTTGAAAACTAAATTAAGTTTTACACTTTAAGGTTTAAATTTAAGATTAAAAATGTTTGTCTATGTTGAAGATTTACCCTTCACTTTCAGTCTTATAAAGCCTTTGTCACCGAAAGTCAGAGGTTCATTTCCTTCCCTATTCTATCCAAAACTGAAAAAAAAATTCCCCGCTATCAGTATGTTTTTAATTTTTTTTTTACTTATTATTCCGTTGTTTTCTGATTCGATGTGCTCGGTCTTTGGTCTTCTTCTGGTGGTGGGGACATTTACAGAAAAAAATATTAGCAAGCAATTTAAAGGGTGGAATATTGAAACTTGTAGTGTAGTATAGTGCCAAATGCCACTATCCCCCCAGGATCATGTGAAATATGTGCTAAGAGAAGGAGGACTTTATCACCAAAGATACAAGTCAACATTATATATATACATATATATAGATAGATAGATAGATAGATATGTATATATATATATATATATATATATATATATATATAGATATATATATATATAGATATATATATATAGATATATATATATAGATATATATCTATCTATATATATATATCTATATATATAGACATATAGCTATCTATATATATATATATATATATATATAATAATTGTAGCAAGGTCCCAGGCTTCCTTTGATCTAATGAGAACCTCCAGGGCCAGGGATAGTTGACATCCTTCTGTATATGGTGGGTTGTGAGGCATGGTGGGTGCAAGATGGATAAAGTTATTGGGCGCCAGCCACTTCTTGAATGCAAAAGAAAGTTTATTTCTCTTAACAAACTTTTTGGGAGAGAGAGGGTTAGGGCCAGGACATCCTTAGGTAGTTGCAAGATTAATTTGCAGACACAGAGACTTCAATAGAAGGACAGCCATGAAGGGAAAGGCCTCCAGCAAGAAGCCACATCTGCATGTGCAGAAATGCTGTCTCCTATGGCAACAGTCTTTAACAATTCCAAACACAAAGCGTTATGCCCCATACACACAGTCAGACATTCCGACCACAAAATCTGTCGGATTTTTTCTGACGGACTTTGGCCAAAACTTGTCTTGAATACACGGTCGCACAAAGTTGTCGGAAAATCCAATCATTCCGAACGCAGTGACGTAAAGGCCAATAGGCCAGTAGCCAATAGCTTTCGTCCCCAAATTTATTCTGAGCATGCGCGGCACTTTGTGCGTCAGAATTCTATACACGCGATCGGAAAAAGTCTGATCGGATTTTGCTGTCGGAAAATTTTAGGTCCTGCTCTCAAACTTTTTCCGTCCGAAATTCCAACGGAAAAAGTCCGCTAGAGCACACACACGATTCGGATTTTCCGACAACATAATCCGATCAGACTTTTTCCATCAGGATTGTCTGACCATGTGTACGGGGCATAACAGTTCCTTTCACTTTTACTACAACCTTTCCTTGTAGTTCTTCAGTACACTGAGCTCCCGGTCTCTCATTAGACCCACTGATTCACTGCCACTGAATCCCTTGAGCTCCTCCAAACTGTGGTATCTTCCTCAAGAGTCACCCCCGCTTCTCTGCTGGGTCCCTAGCTTGGCACTCTAGATGCCTCTCAAGCTTCACCCCCACTGGCCCGCTTGGTCCCTGGCTTGACACACAAGGCGGCTCTGCAAGCGTCACCTCCGCTGGTTGGGTCCCTGGCTTGATACCCACTGAAGTTTCCCAATTCGGTTGGTGAGAATACTGCTCTGGTGCTTGCTTCAGCTACTCACTGAGGTCCCTGGTAATAAGGACGGATGGTCACTTACTGGCGACAGCTTCCCCTCTACCTCCGACTGTGACAGGTTCTCTGGCCGGCAGAACTGTCACTTCTGGTTGGACTGCAAGCTGCAATCCCAACCCTACGCTGCTCTCTTGCTTCTGGATAGGCCCTCAGACAGCCTAGCAGCCAGATACCCCCCTGATAGGTCCAATCTCCGGCCCAGCAGCCCGGGCAATACAACATACGTCCACCCAGACAGCCATCCAGGTGGCACAGAACAGCGATCATCGACTCCCACATAGGTTCTCCCAGCAGGCCAAGGGTTCCAAGATAACCCCTTCCCATTGGCTGAGATACCCCACATACCCATAACCGGACCTTGGGTTGCCCTTCTTATATCTAGTACCACCAAGTACCCGCCCACCTAGTGGTAAAAGAGAAAAGTGCAACAAGGCCAAACTTAGGGAGAAATCAATGGATCTCTAACAATCAACCAGGATAACTACTCCTGGCAAGTAAATTTGTGAGGAGCAACCCTGACTAAACTCCAGGGTGCTACATAATAATAAAAAAGAAAATACTGCAGATAATATAAATTATATAATGTAATATTATATGCAGTATATTAATAATATACAGTAGATTAATATATGATACTATTTATATCATATGATAAAATATAAAAAATATAACGCAAAAGTCTTTCTCAGGAACTTAAGTGCAACTGAAGGATAGGTTAGGAACTTTTATTACAGTACCAATATCTGGCAGCCGGTCCGGCGATACCGTAAGAAATGCGGATTCAATTAGTGTCCATACAGCTCAGCTTCCAGGCTCTTACCGAGCAGCCAGCCTCGTGCATGGCCCTCCTCCGAAGAGTCCTCCCCTGGTTGCATGTAGAGTAGACATGTGCAAAAGGAAAAAATTTGTTTCGTTTAGTTTCGTTTTAATTCGTTAATTAATTAATTTCGTTTAGTTAGATTCGTTACATTTGTTAAATTCGTTTTCGGATTTCGTTTAGTTTTCGACCGATTTTCGAATTCGAATTCGAAAATATTTTGCGACCTGACTTTGGGTCCACGTATCTCGGGTTACTTGGTGATAGAAACACCAAATGTTGTAGTGCTAGTTCTACTGTGTTTGCATACCAAATTTGGGGTTTCTAGCTACAAGTGGCCCCGAGATATGTGGCCCCAAAGTCGGGTCGAAAAATGTCATTCTCTGCTGCAGAAAAGTGCTTGACATTTTGCGACCCGACTTTGGGGCCACGTATCTCGGGGCCACTTATAGCTAGAAACCCCAAATTTGGTATGCAAACACAGTAGAACTAGCACTACAACCTCTCCAAAGTTTCTATCACCAAGTAACCCCGAGATACGTGGACCCAAAGTCGGGTCACAAAATATTTTCGAATTCGGTTGAAATAGTTTCAAATGCGGTTGAAATCATTTCAAATGCAGTTGAAAAAATTTCAAATCATGTTGATACTATTTCAAGCGGATTCGAAAATATTTTGCGACCCGACTTTGAAAAAAAAAAAAAAATGAAATTGATTCTAACAGTCTGCAGAAGATCTGCAAAAAAAAAAAAAGAAGTGAAATGGCTGTTAATAGTCTACAGGAGATCTGCTATTAAATTATATATTTTTTTATTCTGTTCTAATCTTTTCTATTTGAATTATAAATTTTGGAAGATGGTTATTTACTTATATACATCTGTCACATAAAAAAAAGATGTGAAATGGCTGTCACGGATGTCGATCGCAAGGCAAGTACATATGCTGTATGTCATTGTCCACTTGCCACAACACCTGCCACAAGCGCCAAGACACCTGCCATGAGTGCCACGTGACCAACCACAAGTGCCACGTGACCTGCCACGTGACCAAGTTGTGGATTGTCCACTTGCCATGTCACCTGCCACAAGTTATGGGGTTCCTAGCACCAAGTGACCCCCAGATATAGGGGATATGTCAAGTTCTTTTCTACAGCAGAGAATTACATTTTGTGACCCGATTTTGGGGCCACGTATCTCAGGGGCACTTATAGCTAGGAACCCCAAATTTGGTATGCAAACACAGTAGAACTAGCACTACAACCAAGTAACCCCGAGATACGTGGAAACTATTTCAACCAGATTTGAAAATATTTCATCTGCATTAGAAAATATTTCAACTGCATTAGAAACTGTTTCAAATCTGGTTGAAATAGTTTCTAATGCAGTTGAAATAATTTCAAATCCAGTAGAAATATTTTTAAATTCGGTTGAAATATTTTTAAATCCGGTTGAAATATTTTCAAATCCGGTTGAAATAATTTCAAATGCGACGGATTTTTCGAATTCGGTCAAAAACGAAACAAAATCCGAAAACGAATTTAACGAATCTAACTAAACAAAATGAATTAATTAACGAATTAAAACGAAACAAAACAATTTTTTTCTTTTTGCACGTCTAACACGGATGTCGATCGCAAGGCAAGTACATATGCTGTATGTCATTGTCCACTTGCCACATCACCTGCCACAAGTTGTGTATTGTTCACTTGCCACAAGTGCCACGACACCTGCCACGAGTGGCATGACACCTGCCACGAGTGCCACGTGACCGGCCACAAGTGCCACATGACCGGCCACGTGACCAAGTTGTGGATAGTCCACTTGCCACGTCACGTGAAATGGTTGTTAATAGTCTACAGGAGATCTGCTAAAGAAAGAAATAGATGCTAATAGTCTGCAGGAGATCTGGTGAGAAAACAAAATAAATACTAATAGTCTGTAGTTGTAGTGCTAGTTCCACTGTGTTTGCATACCAAATTTGGGGTTTCTAGCTACAAGTGGCCCCGAGATACGTGGCCCCAAAGTCGGGTCACAAAATGTAATTCTCTGCTGCAGAAAAGTACTTGACATATCGCCCCTATCTTGGGGTCACTTGGTGCTAGGAACCCCACAACTTGTGGCAGGTGACGTGGCAAGTGGACTATCCACAACTTGGTCACGTGGCCGGTCATGTGGCACTTGTGGCCGGTCACGTGGCACTCGTGGCAGGTGTCGTGCCACTCGTGGCAGGTGTCGTGGCACTTGTGGCAAGTGAACAATACACAACTTGTGGCAGGTGATGTGGCAAGTGGACAATGACATACAGCATATGTACTTGCCTTGCGATCGACATCCGTGTTAGACGTGCAAAAAGAAAAAAATTGTTTTGTTTCGTTTTAATTCGTTAATTAATTCATTTTGTTTAGTTAGATTCGTTAAATTCGTTTTCGGATTTTGTTTAGTTTTTGACCGAATTCGAAAAATCCGTCGCATTTGAAATTATTTCAACCGGATTTGAAAATATTTCAACCGGATTTAAAAATATTTCAACCGAATTTAAAAATATTTCTACTGGATTTGAAATTATTTCAACTGCATTAGAAACTATTTCAACCAGATTTGAAACAGTTTCTAATGCAGTTGAAATAGTTTCTAATGCAGATGAAATATTTTCAAATCTGGTTGAAATAGTTTCCACGTATCTTGGGGTTACTTGGTGATTTAAACCCCAAATTTGGAGAGGTTGTAGTGCTAGTTCTACTGTGTTTGCATACCAAATTTGGGGTTTCTAGCTATAAGTGGCCCCGAGATATGTGGCCCCAAAGTCGGGTCACAAAATGTAATTCTCTGCTGTAGAAAAGAACTTGACATATCCCCTATATCTGGGGGTCACTTGGTGCTAGGAACCCCATAACTTGTGGCAGGTGACATGGCAAGTGGACAATCCACAACTTGGTCACGTGGCAGGTCACGTGGCACTTGTGGTTGGTCACGTGGCACTCATGGCAGGTGTCTTGGCGCTTGTGGCAGGTGTTGTGGCAAGTGGACAATGACATACAGCATATGTACTTGCCTTGCGATCGAAATCCGTGACAGCCATTTCACATCTTTTTTTTTATGTGACAGATGTATATAAGTAAATAACCATCTTCCAAAATTTATAATTCAAATAGAAAAGATTAGAACAGAATAGAAAAAAATATATAATTTAATAGCAGATCTCCTGTAGACTATTAACAGCCATTTCACTTCTTTTTTTTTTGCAGATCTTCTGCAGACTGTTAGAATCAATTTCATTTTTTTTTTCAAAGTCGGGTCGCAAAATATTTTCGAATCCGCTTGAAATAGTATCAACATGATTTGAAATTTTTTCAACTGCATTTGAAATTTTTTCAACTGCATTTGAAATTTTTTCAACCGAATTCGAAAATATTTTGCGACCCGACTTTGGGTCCACGTATCTCGGGGTCACTTGGTGATATGAATTTGGAGAGGTTGTAGTGCTAGTTCTACTGTGTTTGCATACCAAATTTGGGGTTTCTAGCTATAAGTGGCCCCGAGATATGTGGCCCCAAAGTCGGGTCACAAAATGTCAAGCACTTTTCTGCAGCAGAGAATGACATTTTTCGACCCGAATTTGGGGCCACATATCTCGGGGCCACTTGTAGCTAGAAACCCCAAATTTGGTATGCAAACACAGTAGAACTAGCACTATAACATATCCAAATTTGGGGTTTCTATCACTAAGTGACCCTGAGATATTTCGAATTTCGTCCGCGATTTTTCGATTCGAAAAAAATTCCTATTCGGTTAAATTCGTTAGTATTGTAATTCGGTAATTCGGATGCATCCGAATGTCCGAATAATGAAAAATTTGTCCGAATTTCGATTCGGAACATAACGAAATGCACATGTCTAATGTAGAGTTGCTGGGCCTCTCCAAACCTGAGACGGCACCGGAACACCTTAGAATCCTCCCTCAGTTGCTGCGCCTCGAACTAGCCAGTTCTGAGGCTCGGAAACGGATGGATCCACACCCCAGGCCATGAGGGCCTCTGGGGGCTGGTCAGGAGGACCAGGACCATGGAGTCAGTAGACACTCCTGGACCGGAACAGAACCACGTGACCTTAAGTACCCTCTCCCGAAATACACAGCGAGACAAACGCGCCCACTGATTGGCTCCGAGCAGAGATTGGTACCCAATGCATCCAACCAGACTGCGTTCTAAGGCCTCTCACAGGTGCACCCCCCCTATGAGCAGGCAGAACCTCAATACAGCCCAGCCAAACTGATGCCAAAGTATAATTTAGAGCAATTAACCCCAAAACTCAACTACAGTTTTGAGCAAAAACAAAATTTAAATGCATAGCGTGTACTTAGGAAAAGTACTGGCACTACAAATATATCATAAAAGATGACACTATAAAGAAAATATAATATATTATATGGTGCTATAATATCATATATGTATATGATACTATATACAGAAAATAGTATAATATAATAATACTGTCATATAATATAAATACTAATAATAATAATATAGGATACTATAAACATAATATAATATAATATATGATACTATATACAGTAGATAATATATTATATAAATAATAGAATATTATAATAACTAATAATATAATATATTTTAAATAATATAATGTGATATATCATAATATCTAATATTACATTGCAGGAACACAGGATCAACAGACTGTAAGGGTAATAGACATGTGCAATTCGTTTAGTTTTTTTTCGTTTTTCGTTTTTTTTTGCTATTTTCGTTCGTTCGTTTTCGTACGAATGAACGAACGATTCGCTAAAAATTTAAACAAATAACGAATCGTTCGAATCGAACGAATCCGAAAATAACGAAAATCCGAAAAAAAACAAATTAGAATCAACGAATGTACGAATGAAGAAAATCCGAAAAACAAAAAAACAGGAACAACGAAAATGAAAATGAACGAAAAAATTCGTACATTCGTAACTTTTTTTTTTTTGTTGAATTGGTAATTTTCCGTGTCTCTTACAATGGTGCTGCTTAACGTGCTTCGATTAGATTGAACGAAAAAATTCGAACATTGGTAACTTTTTTTTTTTTTTTTCGATTCGTAATTTTCCGTGTCTCTTACAATGGCGCTGCTTAACGTGCTTCGAATGGATTGAACGAAAAAATTCGTACATTCGTAACTTTTTTTTTCGAATCGTCATTTTCCGTGTCTCTTACAATGGCGTTGCTTAACGTGCTTCGAATGGATTGAACGAAAAAATTCGTACATTCGTAACTTTTTTTTTTCGATTCGTAATTTTCCGTGTCTCTTAAAATGTAATAATAGCATACACATTACATAAAATTATGAATTATGCTCCGATTACGAATCTACGAATGTTACGAATGTACGAATAATACGAATGCGTCCGAATTTCGAATAAACGAAAATTAAACTAACGGAAAAACGAATCAACGAAAAAATAACTCTTACGAATGTACGAATCATTACGAATACGAACACCGACGACTTACGAATGTACGAATCGTTCCGAATCAACGGAAACGAAAAAAACGAAACGAAAATAAACAAATTTTTTTGTTGTGCACATGTCTAAAGGTTAAAATAGTAAAAGGTGATGAGAATTGGCTTTAGTTCAGTTTTCACCCATAGAAGAACCACCCCCCCCCCCCCCCCCAAATGTATTTTGTCCATGTTGGACTTTTAGGCCTGAATCACACCTGTGCATTTTTTGTGCCTTTTACATTTTGCAGATTTGCACTACAGTCCATTTAACATGGTTTCCTATGGAACACAAATGCAAAAAGCACAAAAAATGCAAAAAGCACTAAAAATGCATAGGTGTGATTTAGGCCTTAATCGTTGTGGCCTCTATAACTAAGCCCTACATGGGCGAAATGCATTATAAATTATATGAATAAGTGAAATATTAATACAATTTGGTATTCTATGCTTAGAATATTTATTGGCACACTTTGCTAACACATATTTCACAGGAAAAACTAACAGCACTGAGTTGAACTTTTAATGTTAATTTGTTGCCTTACAGATATGGTATTTACCTCTTCGAGTACATTAGTATATACTACGGGGGTATATTGCTACTTTCCTGCTCACCAAGTGGTCATTTAGCTTGTTTGTGCATAGTGATTTATGGTCACTGGCAACATGATAATGGTCATGATGGAATAATTTCTGTGGAATGCATGATCATATAATCAGCTCTACACTACAACGGCAATAACACATAATGGCTCTTTGGAGGTTTTGTAAGTTGAATGTCACTCTGTTTGCTGGAGATTAATCATTCTACTAAGAGAACAAAACACTGAAGTGCTGCTGAGAACATAGTCCGCTATTAGTACAGGCACCTGTTGCTACGTGGATGTACACAATAGGCCTTTGGACATGGATGACTTCCAGTAACCTTGCTATGTGGACAAATGTCCACTGTTGTTTATAGAAGAAGTAATAAGTCAACATTTTGTCAGGCAGCATTGGGACAATTTTTGTGTAAAAACCTCTGCTGCCTCCTAGATCTTAAATTAAATGTAACCAGGCTATGGATATTCAATATTTACATATTCTTAATAATTATTAAATGAGCTTTAAAAAAAAAAAAAAAAAGACACCACTAACCTTCGTAGCTGCATGCATTGTAGAGCAATTCATTCTTAAATTGTATGTCAGAAGTACTGTTCTCTAAGACCCCATACACTATTAGTACAGGCACCTGTTGCTGCGTGGATGTACAAAATAGGCCTTTGGACACAGATGACTTCTGTAACCTTGCTATGTGGACAAATGTCCACTGTTGTTTATAGAAGAAGTAATAAGTCAACATTTTGTCAGGCAGCATTGGGACAATTTTTGTGAACAAAACTCAGAACTGAGAGGAGTGACCAAAAATCTAAATCCCCCACAAACCTCTGCTTCCTCCTAGATCTTAAATTAAATGTAACCAGGCTATGGATATTCAATATTTACATATTCTTATTAATTATTAAATGACCTCTAAAAAAAGAAAGAAGCCACCACTGACCTCTGTAGCTGCATGCATTCTGGAGCAATTCATTCTTAAAGTTTATGGCAGAAGTACTGTTCTCTAAGACCCAATACACTATTAGTACAGGCACCTGTTGCTACGTGGATGTACACAATAGGCCTTTGGACACAGATGACTTCCAGTAACCTTGCTATGTGGACAAATGTCCACTGTTTATAGAAGAATTAATAAGTCAACATTTTGTCAGGCAGCATTGGGACAATTTTTGTGAACAAAACTCAGGACTGAGAGGAGTGACCAAAAATCAGAAATCCCCCCACAAACCTCTGCTGCCTCCTAAATCTTAAATTAAATGTAACCAGGTTATGGATATTCAATAGTTACATATTCTTAATAATTAGTAAATGAGCTTTAAAAAAAGAAAAGCCACCACTGACTTCCGTAGCTGCATGCACTGTAGAGCAATTCATTCTTAAAGTTCATGGCAGAAGTACTGTTTTCTTAGACCCCATACACACTTTTTGATTTTCTGCAGATTTTTTGTCTTCAGATTTACCAAAAACAGTGTAGTGCCTGATTGCATACAAATTGAAACTCTTAAGGTTTGACCTCATATTATATGGTTTTAGTAAATCTGAAGACAAAAATCTGCAGAAAATCTAATAGTGTGCCATAGCTCCCAACTGTCCCTGATTTTGAGGGACTGTCCCTGATTTCGAGGGACTGTCCCTGATTTTGAGCAATGTCCCTCTGTCCCTCATTCCTCCTCATTTGTCCCTCATTTTGGTCCCATCTATATAGATGTATATAAAATGCACTTTTTATCTTTCAAAAAGTGTTTTCCAGCGCTAAACCTTTCATCTGATTTCTAAATTGCTGCATTTGCAAATTCCAAAAGCCAATATAAAGGAATAGTAGTGGTAAAAAAAAGCACCAATCTTGTTTTTTTGTACAATTCTTCTTTAAGGGGGCGTGGCAAGGGGGTGTGTCCTATGCCTGCATACTTTTGCTGATAGGTGTCCCTCATTCCCATCTCAAAAAGTTGAGAGGTATGGTGTGTATGGGGGTCTAAGCCTCTTTCTCAGCATCTCAGCTCAATCTGATTGCCCTTCAAAGCTCCTGAACTCTGTTTACATTATAAGTGGAAGGCTGAAAGGCTGCTGGGAGGGGGAGCTAAGCTGCAAGAAAAGGGGAGCAGGGGCAGCTGAGCTCCTAAGTCACTGCTGGGAGGGGGGAGTAATCTGGTCTAAGATCCTGAGTTACTCCTGGATAAAGGGGACCAGGGGGAGGTGAGCTGATGAGGCACTGCTGGGAAGGGGAAGTAGGCAGAGCTAAGCTCCTTAGTTACTTCTAGCAATAAGGAGCAGGGGGAGCTGAGCTGCTGAGTTGCTCTTGAGAGGTAGAGCAGGGTGAGCTGAGCTGCTGAGACACTACTAAGGCAATCATTTCTTCGATTCTTGGTTTAGCTGAGACACTACTGGGAGAGGAGTTGGGTAGCTGACCTGATGAGTTACTGTTGACTTCCTTCATAATCTCTCTGCATTTGGTTCCATACCATTGTAGAGCCTCCTCAAGGGAAGTGGATGATAGAAGACTTCTGCCTGACTGAACGGGTTTGAACGGGTAGCAGGTAGCTACATACCACCCAGAAGGTGTCACCTACTGCTAGTCCCGCTTTAACTGAGGTTTTCATTAGGGAGTCCATCGTAAATGATTTGTACTGGCATGGGGTGCAAGCCCCGTCTAGTCTTTCCCTGAAGGTGAGCCAAACAACGTATGAAGGCTTCAGGTGGATAAAGAGAAACCCTGCATCAGACATAGTGATAGTGCTTGAACAGGTGTGTGCTGCCAAATACACCTATACTGGCCTTATATTGAATGCTCCCTTGAAAACTGAGGTCCCCTTGGATTATTGGGTCTGTAGACCCAACCCATAGACCAAACAGGTCTCTCCTTCCCACCCTGTAACCTCAGCCATTAGACACTTCACTGTGCATTATTTAAGATTTGGCATTTGTCTGGACCCCCAATTACTTCTTTGTGGGGTTCATAAGGTTCTTGAGTTGTACACATTAAAATTGTTTTGTTAAGATCCATCAGACCAAATCTAGGTACTTTGCTTGCATCTGAAGAAATACATGTAACAAAGTATCAATGAATACATCTGCATTAAATTATGTTTTTTTTAATCTGCCTTGTGATTACTTACAATTGGAGAACAGCTTGACTTGTGGATAGGCATATGTTGACACGTTGGCAATGGGCTGCCGTATTGTGAGTATGAATATGTGACCGTATATTGCCAGCACACCATGGATCCATGGTCAATAGTCCAAGAGTTTATTTAAAGCAATTGCAACGTTTTGAGGTCACACGGGACTTCCTTCATACAGTGGCACCAAGAGAGGGTGGCTACGTTCCTGCATATAGTGGGACCAAGAGAGGGTGGCTACGTTCCTGCATATAGTGGGACCAAGAGAGGGTGGCTACGTTCCTACATACAGTGGTACCAAGAGAGGGTGGCTAAGTTCCTTAATATAGTGGGACCAAGAGAGGATGGCTACATTCCTACATACAGTGGGACCAAGAGAGGATGGCTACATGGCAGCCATCAGAAATTTTTGGGCCCCTTACACAGCTTTAGGCCTGACCACCATAATTCTCCAGTGCCTGCCCATGGGCCATCTCACCGAATCCGCACTCAGCCCCCCTCATACCTGTACACACTCAGCACCTCCCCTCACGCCTTTACGCACTCAGCCCCCCTCACACCTGTACGCACTTAGCCCCCCTCACACCTGTACGCACTTAGCCCCCTCACACCTGTATGCACTTAGCCCCCCTCACACTTGTACGCACTCAACCCCCATTACACCTGTATGCACTCAGCCCCCCTCACACCTGTATGCACTCAGCCCCCTCACACCTGTATGCACTCAGCCCCCCTCACACATGTACCCATTTAGCCCCCCTCACACCTGTATGCACTCAGCACCCCCCCACACCTGCACGCACTCAGCACCCCCCCACACCTGTATGCATTGAGTACCGCCCTCACACCTGTACACACTCATCCCCCCTCACACCTGTATGCACTCAGCACCCCCCCCACACCTGTACGCACTGAGCTTCCCCCTCACATCTGTACGCACTCATCCCGCCTCACACCTGTACACACTCATCCCCCCTCACACCTGCATATATGTCAGCCCTCCGTACACCTGTATGCACTCGTACACCTGTATGCACTCAGCCCCCCATAATCCTGTATATATGTCAGCCCTCCTCACACCTGTATGCACTCAGCCCCCCATAATCCTGTATATATGTCAGCCCTCCTCACACCTGTGTATATGTCAGCCCCGTCACTCCTGTATATATGTTAGCCCCCCTGACTCCTGTATATATGTCAGCCCCCCCCCTCACACCTGTATATATGTCAGCCCTCCTCACTCCAACATATACAAATCTGTAAACACACAAAGCTCTGGCCCCTCCCTTTCCTTCACAGCCCAAATTTGTAAATGAGGTCTTCCTACCTAGTCCCAGCTCTTGTTTCCACAAAGCTGACATGTTGCTGGGACACAGAGGAGCTGCAGCCGATCACACTACATAACACAGTACAGGCAGCTCACATGAGGGGTGCACATGCACATAGTACCCAGATGTGGCAGTAAGGAGCTTGAAGCCTGAGCTCAATGACACAGAGCAGCAGAAGCTCCCAATATTGTTTCTATATTTCACAACAAGGCACCCCTTTACCCGCTCCTGCTTTCTCCTGGCCGTGTTGGGCCCCTCCAGATGCTCGGGCCCCTTACAGTTGTATCGGCTATCCCCCCCTGATGGCAGCCCTGGGTGGCTAAGTTTCTACATACAATGGGACCAGGACAGGGTGGCTAAGTTCCTACATTCAGCGGGACCAAGAGAGGGTGGCTACATTCCCACATACAGTGGGACCAAGAGAGGGTAGCTAAGTTCCTACATACAGTGGGACCAAGAGAGGGTAGCTAAGTTCCTACATACAGTGGGACCAAGAGAGGGTAGCTAAGTTCCTACATACAGTGGGACCAAGAGAGGGTAGCTAAGTTCCTACATTCAGCGGGACCAAGAGAGGGTAGCTAAGTTCCTACATACAGTGGGACCAAGAGAGGGTAGCTAAGTTCCTACATTCAGCGGGACCAAGAGAGGGTAGCTAAGTTCCTACATTCAGCGGGACCAAGAGAGGGTGGCTACATTCCCACATACAGTGGGACCAAGAGAGGGTAGCTAAGTTCCTACATACAGTGGGACCAAGAGAGGGTAGCTAAGTTCCTACATTCAGCGGGACCAAGAGAGGGTAGCTAAGTTCCTACATACAGTGGGACCAAGAGAGGGTAGCTAAGTTCCTACATTCAGCGGGACCAAGAGAGGGTGGCTAAGTTCCTACATTCAGCGGGACCAAGAGAGGGTAGCTAAGTTCCTACATTCAGCGGGACCAAGAGAGGGTGGCTAAGTTCCTACATTCAGCGGGACCAAGAGAGGGTGGCTAAGTTCCTACATTCAGCGGGACCAAGAGAGGGTGGCTAAGTTCCTACATTCAGTGGGACCAAGAGAGGGTAGCTAAGTTCCTACATTCAGCGGGACCAAGAGAGGGTGGCTAAGTTCCTAAATGCAGTCGGACCAAGACAGGGTGGTTAAGTTCCTAAATACAGTAGGAGCAAGAGAGGGTGACTACATTCCCACATACAGTGGGACCAAGAGAGGGTAGCTAAGTTCCTACATACAGTGGGACCAAGAGAGGGTGGCTAAGTTCCTACATACAGTGGGACCAAGAGAGGGTGGCTAAGTTCCTACATTCAGCGGGACCAAGAGAGGGTGGCTAAGTTCCTATATACAGCGGGACCAAGAGAGGGTGGCTAAGTTCCTAAATGCAGCCGGACCAAGAGAGGGTGGTTAAGTTCCTAAATACAGTAGGAGCAAGAGAGGGTGACTACATTCCCACATACAGTGGGACCAAGAGAGGGTAGCTAAGTTCCTACATACAGTGAGACCAAAACAGGGTGGCTACTTTAGAACATACAGTGGGATTAAGACAGGATGGGTCATGTGTGGCCCCGAAACATTGCAGCTGCCTTGGTGTGATTGCTTTTAATAAACTCTTGGACTGTTGACCATGTATCCATGATGTGCTGGTGACATACAGTATGTTCTTATTTAGGTTGATACCAGTGAACAGGCAGTTGTTACAGCACTCGCTTTACTTCAGGCCTGACCCAGGAATGTGTGCAATGGGAATATGTTGGGTGATTGTGCACGCACAGTGACGGTGTGATTTGAATCGTTGTCTAGGTATATCTAAAACATTTTTCTTTAGTTGTAGGAAAGAAGTAGAACCCCTTTACATTTTTTAATGCTTGTGTAATAGTACAAAGACGCTCCACTGTGCCCTTGTGGGTTCGGTGAGGATATTCCTTCATGGGTTTAGCTGGCAGCCCCCCATCCATACAGCCTTACAAGTGGCTCTTGTAAAAACCTTCAAAAGTAAGAAATGATGGAAGTGCCAACCCACTAGTAAGTGTCCAAGATCGTCTTTCTAATGCCGCGTACACACGGTCGGAATTCTCTTCGGAAAAAGCTCTGATGGTTTTCCCGACGGAATTCAGGTGGAATTCCCCTCAAACTGTCTTGCCTACACACGGTCACACCAAATTCCGACCGGCAAGAACGCGGTGACGTACAACACTACGACGAGCTGAGTTCAATGCTTCCGAGCATGCGTCAAATTGTTTCCGAGCATGCATAGGAATTTTGCATTTCAGAATTGCTACAGACGATCGGAATTTCCGATAAAAACCTTTTCCGTCAGAAAAATTTAGAACATGCTCTCAATTTTTTGCTGTCGGAAATTCGGCCAGCAAAATTCCGATCCTACACACGGTCGCATTTTCCGATGAAAAGCTCTCATCGGTCTTTTTCTGGCTGGAATTCCGATCGTGTGTACGCGGCATTAGGCTGCTGTAAGTCTTGTTTGTATGATGAATGGAAATTTCCCATCAATAATATCACAGTAGTTTAGACTTTAGAACTACCACTGGTTGGCCCCAATGAAGGGGGAATTTGGAACCCCCAAATGCATTGGATTTTTTAACATTTTTGACTGCTACGTCTAATAAAGACCATTCTGATTTTTTTTTTTTTTAATTGCCATGTTTGTTGCCACAGCTCACTGGTGTAAATAGGCCCTTATGCCGCGTACACACGATCGGAATTCTCGTCGGAAAAAACTCTGACGGTTTTTCCGACGGAATTTTGCTCAAGCTGTGTTGCCTACACACGATCACACCAAATTCCGACGGTCAGTAACACAGCGGCATAAAACACGTTCGACAGCACTATAAAAGGGCAGTTTAATGCTTCCGAGCATGCGTCGAATTGTTTCCGAGCATGCGTCGGAATTGCATACACACGATCGGAAAATCCGAGGTTTTCCGTCGGAAAAATTGAGAACAGGTTCTCAATTCAAAGTCCGTCAGAAATTCGGACAGAAAAAGACCGTTGGGCATACACACGGTCGGAAAATCTGATGAAAAGCTCCCATTGGACTGTTTCCATCGGAAATTCCGACCGTGTGTACGCCGCATTAGAATTGTTACCAGAACAGGTGGTTAGGGGGAATATCTTTTAATGGTGACACCTGTCCTGGTGACAACTAGCTAAAGCTGGCCAACGATGTGGTGACCTTCTGACAATTTCAACCATATTTGGTCAAGCTGGAGTTGAAATCCCTTGGCATGGAATGAAGTGGTTTAGATGGGTCGCAAGGAAGTGGGATCGAAATTGCCTTGACTGATTCCGGCAGAAAAACCTGGTCACTCTGAACAAAATGATATATTATATATTATAACTTGCTTTAACAACTTGTATTAAGCAGCAAAGATATATGGCGCCATACAGAAATGTAATAAACACCTGAGACACCGGGGAGGGAAAATGGCTAATTGGACCCAATTTGGACATTTTCACTTATTTTGAAGGGACAGCAAATTTACACTGTTATACAAGCTGTACACTCACTACTTTACATTGTAGCAAAGTGTAATTTCTTCAGTGTTGTCACATTAAAAGATAGAATAAAATATTTACAAAAATGTGAGGGGTGTACTCACTTTTGTGAGAAACTGTACAAATGTGAGTTAGGGACCTTAGCTTGTAAGCTCCTTGGGGGCAGGGACTGATGTGAATGTACAATATATATGTAAAGCGCTGTGCAAATTTACAGCACTATATATGTACCTATAATAAATAAAATAATAAATAAATTACAAGGAATGTTGACATTTCTTGTAATAGGAATAAGCCTAATCCCCAGCTAGGCTACCAAAGAAGATGGGGGCAGTTTGGACTATTGCGGTACAATACAAAGGGTACAGAAGTTGATATAACCAAAATATAATTATAAATATTCCAGATGATTTTATTGATGCCAGAGTACAAATCATCATTTACAAGTTAAAAGCCTAATGGTGGTACATGTATACATTCACAGATGAGTAATTAAAATACAAAAGTTGATCACAGATGTCAGATGTCATTGGTCTCGACTAGTTTCGCGGTCATTTACCGCTTCATCGGGAGATTATCTGTGATTAAATCAAGAGATTCCATATGATGATCAGAATGTAAAAATATAAAGAACAAGAACATATAGCATCCTAATAGGGAAAATCTTTAATCATAACGCGGGGAGACAAAGCAACGCAGCTTACCTATGCTCCAGCAGGCTAACGGCTCACAGTGCTACCACCTAAGGAATGGTCCCCCGCGGCAACTCGGGGGAGCTATGGTGTGGTGGTTGGAATCTGGAGGGATAATTATGCAGGTAAAAAATAATGGGTATAGTATAAGCTTCGAAGGATAAAAATCGTGGTATTGACCTGTGGTATTTATTGATACACACCAGGGCTGCATTATGGCATTATCTTCCCTAATGGGGTTGTCACTCCCGGGACCCCTTTTTTCTATCAACCTTAGTACCAGGTATAGTGTGCTTCTCCTAATTACCATAACTCATAATTGTTTCACCCTTAGCCTAATTTTTTCCTTTTTCTCGCAATTTATAGCCCCGAACCCCCAATTTCCTGTCTCCCCTTCCTGCATACCCCTTCCCCCCCCCCCCCCCAGCCCCGTGGTTCCCTTCCCCACTCCCCCATCCGCTCCCTCTTTCCTCTTCTTTAATTCACATCTTCAATATCTAGTGACACACGTTCCCATACTTTTCTGATTTTCATCCCACTTGGTGTTTTCTTTTCACATTTTTATATTGTTATCTCAACTTCACTTTGCACTTTCACCAATACCCTGGTGGTCTTTCTTATCCCCTTACCCACCTATGGTACCCCTTTACCTTTTCCTTACCCACTTTCACACATCTTCACCACACATCTCAACCACACATTTCACGATTTTTATCCTTCGAAGCTTATACTATACCCATTATTTTTTACCTGCATAATTATCCCTCCAGATTCCAACCACCACACCATAGCTCCCCCGAGTTGCCGCGGGGGACCATTCCTTAGGTGGTAGCACTGTGAGCCGTTAGCCTGCTGGAGCATAGGTAAGCTGCGTTGCTTTGTCTCCCCGCGTTATGATTAAAGATTTTCCCTATTAGGATGCTATATGTTCTTGTTCTTTATATTTTTACATTCTGATCATCATATGGAATCTCTTGATTTAATCACAGATAATCTCCCGATGAAGCGGTAAATGACCGCGAAACTAGTCGAGACCAATGACATCTGACATCTGTGATCAACTTTTGTATTTTAATTACTCATCTGTGAATGTATACATGTACCACCATTAGGCTTTTAACTTGTAAATGATGATTTGTACTCTGGCATCAATAAAATCATCTGGAATATTTATAATTATATTTTGGTTATATCAACTTCTGTACCCTTTGTATTGTACCGCAATAGTCCAAACTGCCCCCATCTTCTTTGGTAGCCTAGTTGGGGATTAGGCTCCCAATCTCTACATCACATGATTCCTGGATGATGGTACAAGTTCTTTCCTTTTATCCTTATTTTTTACGACAAGAGGTCACACTTAATCTTGTAATAGGAATAAAAGTGATCAAATTTTTTTTTTAATGTAAACATAAAAAAATTAAAATAAAATAAATAATAATTAAAAAAAAATATGTAATTGCAACGACCGTCATTTTATTCTCTAGGATCTCTGCTAAAATATATATATAATGGTTTGGGGGTTCTGAGTAATTTGCTAACAAAAAAAAAGATTTTTAGGAGAGAAATGCCAGAATTGGCCCAGTATGGAAGTGGCTTGAAGAGCTGACATCAGACGCATAAAAGGAATGATTGGGATTTCAGTGTTGCTAATCACAGCTCTCACTTGATCCTCCTCACCCCACCTATTTGGGAGTGATTTTTTTTTTGCTTTCACAGCTCCTGGTCATCCAGAGAAGCCCGTAGCAAAAGATGCAGGAATAGGTGCAGGGCTGGCATGACCGGGTAGCAGGGCTAGCTTGCCAATTAAGGGTTAACTGGGTGTTTTGAGTTGAGTAGGGGGGGTGGCCAGAATAGTATGCAGCATAGTTATGGAGGGACCAGTGTCCGGTGGTCAGTTGGAGGTCACCGGACGAAGAAACAGCTCCCGCCCTGTTGTCTGTAATATATTTGGAAAGTTTGGCATTTATTGTTGTAAGTTATAGCGGTTGAGATCTTAGGAGGCCTTCTAAAATTAAGACCAGTATGGCATAGTGGGGAACCATCTTGGTATGGGATCCTCGGGAAGATGCCAGTATGGCATAGTGGGGAACCATCTTGGTATGGGATCCTGGGATAGATGCCAGTATGGCATAGTGGGGAACCATCTTGGTATGGGATCCTCGGGAAGATGCCAGTATGGCATAGTGGGGAACCATCTTGGTATGGGATCCTCGGAAACATGCCAGTATGGCATAGTGGGGAACCATCTTGGTATGGGATCCTCGGGAAGATGCCTGTATGGCATAGTGGGGAACCATCTTGGCATGGGATCCTCGGGAAGATGCCAGTATGGCATAGTGGGGAACCATCTTGGTATGGGATCCTCAGGAAGATGCCAGTATGGCATAGTAGGGAACCATCTTGGTATGGGATCCTCGGGAAGATGCCAGTATGGCATAGTGGGGAACCATCTTGGTATGGGATCCTCGGAAACATGCCAGTATGGCATAGTGGGGAACCATCTTGGTATGGGATCCTCAGGAAGATGCCTGTATGGCATAGTGGGGAACCATCTTGGCATGGGATCCTCGGGAAGATGCCAGTATGGCATAGTGGGGAACCATCTTGGTATGGGATCCTCGGAAAGATGCCAGTTAACCGAGGTTTAACCTGGCATTTGGATATGGGTATCAGCGTTGGAAGTTGAAGACTTGGTATTGTCCCTGAGTCGGCATGCTGCGACTGGGGACCTGGTGTGTCACGCTAATACGATATAAATTTGGGGTCTTTTCAGGGCCTTCAAAGATCTACAACATGGTTACGATTGATCTGAAAAAGTATGGTTTGTAAATAATATGTTTATGGTTTATTGTTAATAAAATGGCCGGTACGGCCAAGTTTACTCCAAAAGGGTGTCGTCTGGTTATTTAAGTGGTAAACATAATAGTAGGGTATTTGCAAAGGTATTAGGCCAGCTTGCATCTGTCTTACAATAGTCATGGTCAGCATATTCCAAAATTAAAGTTTTGGAATATGCTCTAAATATTTGGCTCTAAAAAAAAAGGACCCCGGTGTCTCTTCAGCTAATAACTGATAAAACAGTTGAGGTTTGTAGTATTTATACTAGTTTAATAATATAATAGTTTATAATAGTTTATAATAATGACATTTTTATAGCATTCAAAATGTTGCTATGGGGCCCTATAAATTATAATTATGGCCCTAGGTCTAAAGGTAAGTATCTATTTTCTACTAAGTTTGTTTTGTGTAATTATTTTTACTTGGCATGGGGATACTAAGTAGCAGTACCTTGGATTTTGTTGGTGTAAGATCCACGTTAACATAGTCAACATTTAGTTAATTCTTGAACATCTAATTACTCCTGTCTCCTCTCTTTGTGCAGTCATGTGATGTGGACGTGTGCTATGGAATGTGGTCAGCTGACCCCTCAGTCTATACGTCAAGTCACCATTTCTCGTCAACCAGGAGTTGGCTTTGGATTTGTTGCTGGCAGTGCAGGACCCGTTGTTGTACGATCTGTCATTGCAGGTGAAACTAAAAGATCAATTCATTTTTTTTTTTTTTTTTTATCATTTCAGTCTATTCCATTGTAAATAATAATTTATTGAAGTAACATCTGAAACTCGCTACGTAATCATTTCACATGCAAGTTTAGAGCATTGTATATACACAATTTTGTCAAAAGTAATGGGACACCTGCCTTTAGACGCACATGAACTTTAATGGCCTCCCAGTCTTATGCCATTTACACACGAGCAAATTTTCCGTCGGAAAAATCTTGGATGGTTTTTCCGACGGAATTCCACTCAAGCTTGGCTTGTATGCACACGGTCACACAAAAGCTCGCTGAACTTTCGACCATCAAGAACGCTGTGACGTACAACACTACGACGAGCCGAGAAAATTTAAGTTCAATGATTCTGAGCATGCGTCGAATTGTTTCCGAGCAAGCGTAGGAATTTTGCGCGTCGGAACTGATACAGGCGATCAGAATTTCCGATCGGAACTTTTTACGACCAAAAAATTGAGAACCTGCTCTCAATCTTTTGCTGGCGGGAATTCGGCCAGCAAAAGTCCGATGGAGCATACACACGGTTGCATTTTCCGACCAAAAGCTCTCATCGGTCTTTTGCTGGCCGAACTTCCGATCGTGTGTACGCGGCTTTAGTCCGTAGGGTTCAATATTGAGATGACACCCTTTGGAGCTATAACAGCTTCCACTCTTCTGGGAAGGCCGTCCACAAGGTTTAGGAGCGTGTCTATGTGCAGGACAGTCAAGTTCCTCCATCCAAATCTCGCTCATCCATGTCTTTTTGGGCCTTGCTTTGTGCTCTGGTCCAAATCATTTGGTGGAAAGGAAATTATGGTGTGGGGTTGTTTTTTAGGGGTTGAGCTTGGCCCCTTAGTTCCAGTGAAGAAAACTCTTAAGGCGTCAGCATACCAAGGCATGCTGGATAATTTCATCCTCCCAACTTTGTGGGAACAGTTTGGGGATGGCCCCTTCCTGTTCCAACATGACTGCGCACCAGTGCACAAAGCAAGGTCCTAAAGACATGGATGAGTGAGTTTGGGGTGAAGGAACTTAACTGGCCTGCACAGAATCCTGACCTCAACCTGATAGAACACCTTTGGGATGAATTAGAGCGGAGACTGCGAGCCAGGCTTCTCGTCCAACATCAGTGCCCGACCTCACAAATGCGTTTCTGGAAGTCAAACATTCCCATAGACACACTCCTAAACCTTGAGGACAGCCTTCCCAGAAGAGTTAAAGCTGTTATAGCTGCAAAGGGTGAGCAAACTCAACATTGAACCCTACGAACTAAGACTGGGATGCCATCAAAGTTCATGTGCGTGTAAAGGCAAGCGGTCCAATACTTTTGACAATGTAGTGTATGCCCCTCCAGACCAGAACTACTCTTTGGAATGTAAAGAATATCTATAGCATTGCAGGTTTTAATATGCAGATCCATGTATTGCTTAATTTGTGTGGCAATAAAAAGAGGAATTCTAGACACATGTCCATTGAGTTCAACCAAATGACAAAAATAAATAAATAGCATCACCAGAACCCTTAACCTGCAGCTGATCAAGATGAAGGCTAAACTCTTATAAGGCATAGTCCAGTTGACGTGGTGTTATTGCTTATAACCATTAACATCCAGTTGTACCTAAGGGTACACTGATGGGTAGGTGATGGCAACTGATCCCTTCACACAGTGGAAACCAAGTATAGAAGAAAAAAGGAGACTTTCCTGGTGTCATCCAAAACCAGCAACACAAATTGTTCCATAAAATGTGTATTTATTACAAATATGGGTAAAATGTTGTTGGTTGAACTAGATGGACTTGTGTCTTTTTTCAACCAGGTCAACTACCGTATATACTCGAGTATAGGCCGTCCCGAGTATAAGCCGAGGCCCCTAAATCACCACAAAAAATGGGGAAAACGTATTGACCCGTGTATAAGCCGAGGGGCAAAAATGCAGCAGCTACTGCAAAGCGCATCTGCAGCTGCATGTCCCCTGTACAGACCCCCGTGTCCCCATTGCACCCCGTGTCCCCATTGCAGCCTACCTGTGCCGATCTGCGCCGATTCGCGGGTCCGGGGTCCTGTGTCCGGGGTCCGGGGTCCTGTGTCCATTCTTCCGTGCAGCCGATGAGGTCCCGCTCTGTCCCCCCACAGCGTGTACGGCGCCATTCCACTCTTACAAAAAACGCGCCTCCTCCTCCTCCTTGTCCGTGATAGGAGGAACACTTTTTTCCCAGCAGTCAGTGTGCAGTGTTCCGCCTATCACGGACATTCTCTCATCCTCGTCCATGAGATGAGAATGACAGGACATCCGTAATAGGCGGAACACTGTACTGCTGGGAAAATTAGTGTCCGCCTATCACGGACGGGCGGGAGGAGGCGGCGCGGCTTTTGAAAACTGCCATCTGTCTGCATGACACGCTGTTCATGTAGGCAGACGGCGGTGACTCGAATATAAGCCGAGGGGTAGACTTTCAGTCCTAAAAAAGGGTCTGAAAATCTCGGCTTATATTCGAGTATATACGGTATATGTCTTAATAAAATAGTGTACACCAACATAGTTGTCATATACCTGGTTGGAGGCCAAATTGTTGAGAGGGCTTGCCTTGTGGCTAACTGTTGAGTACCCATGGTGGTGAGAACAGGGAGTGCAAGGCCCTAAGAAGCAAGGACACTGATTAGGTAGATTAGGTTAGGTAGATCTGCTGTAGATTTCTTGAAGAAGTGTCTACTGGGTAGCGATCAGCTGATCTGTCAAGACTTTTGGCAGGACTACTGTTGGTCTTGGAGATGTATCAGGACCAAGGCAGCAGCCACAAGCAAGATGGCATACACCACGGAAAGAGGGCAGACTGGCAGAACTGGACTGAGGAAGCATATGGATGGAGGCCAAGGTCATACATGGAGAAACCAGCCAGAGGTTAGGCAGGAGCAGGATCAGGAACAGAGTCAAAGTCATACAGAGGAATCAGGTGGAGCAGGCAGGAGAGTAGCCAGAGGTCTAAACCAGGGTCATACACAGTTAGTCAGGAGAGGCAAAGCCCTTCGAAAAAGCCAGGAGTCAGGCAGCAGAATGGTCCAAAGACAGGCCGGTCGGTAACGGGAAGTCCAAGGAATACAGGATACACAGGAACAAGAGTACTGGTAGCTTAAGATCATCCACGCATATCTGGTCACAGCCGCTGTCTTTATATGGGGGTGTTTGGCATCAGGTGGGCATGAACATGCGAAGGAGCATGGTCATGTACAGTATTGGCAACTATGCTTCTTCTTAGCATATGCACATTTTTATTCTGACTTCTCCTTCTCAGCACATACTCACCTTTGCTCTGAATGGTGCCCTGACAACAGTGTTACTTCTATACTTGGTTTCCATCCACTTATACTTTGAGCATTTAGAACACATTGAACCTTTCCTTGGGGGGTTCTGTTGAGTTGGCTAGAACTAGCTCTTGTGGAAGACTATTTCAAATTTTCACAGCTCATACTGCAAAGAAGTGTTTCCCTTTGGCAGTTAAACCTAATTTCATCCACGTGCAAAGAGCCTCCCCTTCTCTTTAATATTGACCTTTAAAATGAATAGCTTTAAATCAGTTCTGTAGTGTAGCCAAGGGTAAGCAGCTCATGCTATAATGTGCAAACATGAACAGTATATGGAAGACCGAGCTGTCTGTTTGCCCTCCTCCAAAGCCAACAGCTCAGAGCGGTCCTGTGCTGTTTCCACTTCTTCTAGAATTGGCATCCCTACTCTTTGGCCATTGGAAAGTCACTGATGATGCAACTCCTGCCCATGCGGACTGGAGTTATATTGTCCCTCCAAACCAACTCTACTCTCTGCATCTTACAGATCCCAGGAATAGGCCACAAGTGCACACTTTACCATGCATGTGCTGCAGGTAGTGTACACTAGAAATAGATTGCTGGGTACAAAAAGAAAGTTTTTTTTGGCAGAAAATGAATGCAAAGGGTGTTCTACCACAAAAATCCATTGGCTAGAATTTTTTTTTTTTTAAAGAGCAAAGTTTTACTTTAAAGTACATGTTCGCTGAAACAAAAAATGCCCCCAGCTCCCCTCCCTATCTTCCCCAATACTTACTTTGTGGGTCTTGGAGTTCCTTAGAGTACGAGCTTAGTAAAATAAAAAAATATCCCTGTGACGAAACGTCCCTACACTCCGCTTGAGTGCTTTGGACATATACCACTTCCTCCCAGTCTGAATATAGATATCAGATATTCCAACCGCTCCCAAGCACAAAACAAGACGAGACTTGTTTAGCTGCTGACATGGACTGTTTATTAGAACCAGAATACAGTCTTTTTATACACTTTTAACACAAGGGGTTAGATAACGAGGTAGGGCTGGCTCCTGGATACTCCCCCTCCCCTCTAGTAAACACTTAGCAGACAACTATATAATTAGCATGTTAATTAACACATCACTTAAGGCAGCCCAGGTGACCAGACAGTCTGTCTCCAGAGGTCAATGTGATCAGCTCTTTCAACGATCATATATTGTTCAGAATTAAACAAACTAAGAATAGTCTTTACATATATCCTGGCAGATATTGTGGTTAAATATTACTTTCCCATTTTAAGTAATCCAAGATATATTTTCTCACTAACCCTGTGCCAGGATGGCACAGGGTGACTTAGACATAAGAGGTGCATGGGGAGCTGAAACAATGGTTTCCCAACCTTTCCAAGGGATTCTTGGTTCCACGGGCCCTCCTGTCACAATCCCCATCTGCCTCAATACACCTAGCTGCATCTACCCCAATCCACCCCATCCCATCCCACAGATCTGTACTTACCTTTTCTGATAGCTGCAGCCTCCTGCAATGCCAGCAGCCCAGTCAGTAAGGGTCTAGTGCCAGGCCACCTGTGCATTAATATCCCATAGACATGAGCAGCATAGTGGCTTAGTGGTTATCACTTGTTTCCTCCCACACTCTGAAGTCATGCTGGTAGGTTTATTGGATCAGCTGAGTGTGACCAAGATGGTTGCTTCACCTACTAAGTGCCATGAGTTCCCAGGGGGAGAAGTGTTATAGTAATAATACATTAGAATTGAATGGGACATTGCTCCTGCTATATGGGTATGGCCATTAAAGTCTAAGGGACCTTGCACTTCATTGTAGCCTGGCACTTGATTTTTGCCACAGCTGCAGGATGAGGTAGACCACCAGGGTGGGGGTGGCGGGTAAGTTGGTGGTATTTAGGCAGATAAGGAGGAGGCATTTTTTTTTTTTTTTTTAGTGAACTCCCAGACCCACAAAGCTAAATAAGATCACCACACCTACTTTGTGGCTAATCTGTTAAGAATATGTACATTTTTAGAAGTTTTCTGATATGAGGCCTCATATGAAGTTATTGGATCCTGTGGGTTGCCTCCCAGTTGTGCATACCAATAGACAACACTGACACAGTTAATTGATGGTGTCATCTCACTGTAACCAGACTGAGCTTGCAAACAGACTTGACCTTTCCAGCATACACCTCTACGCAAGCCACAGGCATAAAAAGCATGCAAAGTATTTCCTATCCATATTCTAAATTGTTGAAAATTTTGATAAAAGGCAACAACATTGTCTTCTGCCCTACCTAGGTAAAATATTTTGCTTTTTCCTGCATCTGCATAATTTAGCAATCCATGTTTTATTTTATTTTTTTGCTTTGGTTGTTCAATTGGTTGTCTGTCTTAGAAAAGCCATGTCTGCATATAGTACTACATGTTTTTAGGTGTTAGGCCTTATGCACACTTATGTTATTACAGCTGCTGTTTTTGGCTTCAGGCTTTTTTTTTCTGCAACCAGTAAACTCCCCAGCATGCTATCCTATGTGTCCATGCACACATAGGCTTTTATCAGTGTTTTTTGATAGGGGCGTCTTCTGGCTGGAAAAAAACCCCAGAACTAGTGGGTTCGAAGAGGAGTTTTTCAGCTGTAAAAACGCTGAAAAATGTGGTTATTCTGCGTTTATGAGCCTTTTTGAGCCATAAGGTTTTGTGAGAGTATAGTTTTGCAAAAAAAAAAAAGCTAAATAACACAAACGACAAAAAATACTACTGCAAAACTCATTCTACAGCTTTATAGCTAACGTTTCTGGCGTTTTTAGAATGTCCAGTGTGAATGAGGCCTTAATTGTGCTGCAATGTTTATTTTATCTGTATATGTATAAATGAGAAACATTGTATGTGATTAGCACAGTGCTCTCAGGGGGATACTGGGAGAAGGGGGGGGGGGCAAATAAAACTTTGGCCCAAGTCAAATAATATATGTTTGGTCGGTGACCCTGAGGGAAAATACCCCCTTCCCTTTTAGACCTCAGTCAGAGCAGGACCTGCTTTACCACTAACAGTGGCATTCACACACTAAATACTGTCCTGGCTTTGATTGATGTGCCCAAGATCTTTATTTTGACTCCATTGAATACTTTGATGTGTCCAAGATCTTTAATTTGAGTCCATTGGACTCTTTGATTGATGTGCCCAAGATCTTTACTTTGAGTCCATTGGACTCCTTGATTGATGTGTCTAAGATCTTTACTTTGAGTCCATTGAAGTCCGTCCAAGAGTCAATTGGACTCTTTGATTGATGTGTCCAAGATCTTTACTTTGAATCCATTGGACTCTTTGATTGATGTGTCCAAGATCTTTAATTTGAGTCCATTGGACTCTTTGATTGATGTGCCCAAGATCTTTACTTTGAGTCCATTGAATACTTTTATTGATGTGTCCAAGATCTTTACTTTGAGTCCATTGGACTCTTTGATTGATGTGCCCAAGATCTTTACTTTGAGTCCATTGAATACTTTGATGTGTCCAAGATCTTTACTTTGAGTCCATTGAAGTCCATCCAAGAGTCAATTGGACTCTTTGTTTGATGTGTCCAAGATCTTTACTTTGAATCCATTGGACTCTTTGATTGATGTGTCCAAGATCTTTACGTTGAGTCCATTGGACTCTTTGATTGATGTGCCCAAGATCTTTACTTTGAATCCATTGGACTCTTTGATTGATGTGTCCAACATCTTTACGTTGAGTCCATTGGACTCTTTGATTGATGTGCCCAAGATCTTTACTTTGAGTCCATTGAATACTTTGATTGATGTGTCCAAGATCTTTACTTTGAGTCCATTGAAGTCCATCCAAGAGTCAATTGGACTCTTTGTTTGATGTGTCCAAGATCTTTACTTTGAATCCATTGGACTCTTTGATTGATGTGTCCAACATCTTTACGTTGAGTCCATTGGACTCTTTGATTGATGTGCCCAAGATCTTTACTTTGAATCCATTGGACTCTTTGATTGATGTGTCCAACATCTTTACGTTGAGTCCATTGGACTCTTAGATTGATGTGCCCAAGATCTTTACTTTGAGTCCATTGAATACTTTGATTGATGTGTCCAAGATCTTTACTTTGAGTCCATTGAAGTCCATCCAAGAGTCAATTGGACTCTTTCATTGATGTGTCCAAGATCTTTACTTTGAATCCATTGGACTCTTTGATTGATGTGTCCAACATCTTTACGTTGAGTCCATTGGACACTTTGATTGATGTGTCCAAGATCTTTAGTTTGGGTCAATTGGGCACTTTGATTGATGTGTCCACGATCCTTACCCTGAATCCATTGGACTCTTTGATTGATGTGCCTAGGATCTTTACTTTGAATCCATTGGACACTTTGATTGACGTGTCCAAGATCTTTACTTTGAGTCCATTGGACACTTTGATGATGTGTCCAAGATCTCTAATTTGAATCCACTGGACTCTTTGATAGGTGTATCCACGATCTTTCTTTTGGGTCCATTGGACACTTTGATTGATGTAGACACTGTATATATACATACATAGTATACAGTGTATATAATACATACATTATTGTACAAGCCAGACATACCGGTTGACATATTGACCAGACCTACTATATTCTACATAACAAAATGATAGCTAATGACGCTTTGCTTTGAGTCCATTGGTCTCTTTGACTGATGTGTCCAAAACTTTTACTTTGAGTCCGTTGGACTCTTTAATTGCTGTGCCCAAGATCTTCACTTTGAGCCCATTGGAAAAAACAGGAGTCAGGCTGCAGAAAGGTTCAGAGGCAAGCCGGGTCAGTAACGGGAAGTCCAAGAATACATGAAACGTAGGAGCAAGAGGTAGCTGAAGATCATTCAGCAATCTCTGGTCTCAGCCACTGTCCTTATATATGGGGCGTTTAGTGTGAGGTGTGGTGGAATGTGCGTAAATGTGCCTGCACGCATTCCCGTGCAAACAAGCATGGCCATGTACAGGAGTGGCAACTATGCCAGGTCTTCTTAGCACATGCACATTTTTGTTCTGATGTTCCCTTCTCAGCACATGCTCACCTTTGCTCTGAATGGTGCCCTGACAATAGTGTTTCTTCTATAATTGGTTTCCATCCATTTATACTTTGAGTATTTAAAACACATTGAACCTTTCCTTGAGGGATTCTGTTGAGTTGACTAGAACTAGCTCTTGTGGAAGAGTATTATACATTTTCATAGCTCGTGCAGCAAAGAAGCCTTTCCCTATACGACAGTTAAACCTAATTTCCTCCAAATGCAAAGAGCCTCCCGTTCTCTTTAAACCTTTAAAATTAAGAACTTTAAGTCAGTTCTGTAGTATAGCAAAGGGTAGGCAGCTCATGTTATATATATATATTTTATACAGTATATATACACACAAAAATATATATATTATTATATATATATTTAGTGATTTTTTTCTACATAACAAAGGGATAGCTATGACTCTTTGCTTTGAGTCCATTGGACTCTGACTGATGTGTCCAAGATTTGTACTTTGAGTCCATTGGACACTTTGATGGATCTGTCCAAAATTTTTACTTTTAGTCCGTTGGACACTATGATTAATGTGTCTTTTTAGTTGATGTGTCCAAGATCTTCACTTTGAGTTCATTGGACATTTTGATTGATGTGTCTTTGACAGATGTTTGCAAGATCATAACGTTGGGTCCATTGGACACTTTGATTGATGTGTCTTTGTTTTTTAAGGATGTGTCCAAGATCTTCACTTTTGCCGCGTACACACGGTCGGAATTTCTGATGGAAATGGTCCAATGGGAGCTTTTCATCGGATTTTCCGACCGTGTGTATGCCCATTGGTCTTTTTCTGTCGGAATTTCCGACGGACTTTGGATTGAGAACCTGTTCTCAATTTTTCCGACGGAAAACCTTTCTATCGGATTTTCCGATTGTATGTATGCAATTCCAACACGCAAAATTCTGACACATGCTCGGAAACAATTTGACGCATGCTCGGAAGCATTAAACTTCCCTTTTATAGTGCAGTCGAACGTGTTTTATGCTGCTGTGTTATTGACCGTCAGAAATTGGTGTGACCGTGTGTAGGCAAGACAGTTTGAGTGAAATTCCGTCGGAATTCCGACGGGAAAACCATCAGAGCTTTTTCCGACGAGAATTCCGACCGTGTGTACGCGGCATTTCAGTCCATTGGACATTTTGATTGATGTGTCTTTGACAGATGTTTGCAAGATCTTAACGTTGAGTTTATTGGACACTTTGATTGATGTGTCTTTGATTGATGTATCCAAGATCTTCACTTTGGGTCCACTGGGGACACTGATGTAAGAAGGGGGCCTCTGGGGACACTAATGTAAGAGGGGGGCTCTCTGGAGACACTAATGTAAGGACGGGGCCCTCTGGGGACACTGATGTAAGAGGGGGGCCTCTGGGGACACTAATGTAAGAGGGGGGTCTCTGGGGACCCTGGTGTAAGGGGGGGGGCTCTCTAAGGACACTAATGTAAGAGGGGGGCTCTCTGGAGACACTAATGTAAGAGGGGGGGGGTCTCTGGGGACCCTGGTGTAAGGGGGGGGCTCTCTAAGGACACTAATGTAAGAGGGGGGCTCTCTGGAGACACTAATGTAAGGACGGGGCCCTCTGGGGACACTGATGTAAGAGGGGGGGGGGTCTCTGGGGACCCTGGTGTAAGGGGGGGCTCTCTAAGGACACTAATGTAAGAGGGGGGCTCTCTGGAGACACTAATGTAAGAGGGGGGCTCTCTGGAGACACTAATGTAAGGACGGGGCCCTCTGGGGACACTGATGTAAGAGGGGGGGGGTCTCTGGGGACCCTGGTGTAAGGGGGGGGCTCTCTAAGGACACTAATGTAAGAGGGGGGCTCTCTGGAGACACTAATGTAAGGACGGGGCCCTCTGGGGACACTGATGTAAGAGAGACTGTGTGGCAAATGGTTTACATAGCTCACGGCATCACAGGTCAGGTAGAGGGCCCCTTTGCAGAATTTTGCTAAGGGAGGTCAGGATCGGCACTGCCTCTGCCCCTCGGGAGGGGCCCCCTTTTGTGGAGAGTGGCTGAACCTAAACCATTGGGCTGGGCGAAGTACTTCTATTTGTATCGATTGGACATTAATGTTCAGCGTCTTGCCCCTATCTCTCCTTGGAGAGCGGGACCTGCAGTCAGTGACAGCTGATGGGTGTTATATACCTATTTGCTTCCTGGTCAGACTTGTGGAATGCTGGAAGAATACAAAACTGTGAGATGTGATCATTTGTTAACCACTTCCTGACCGCCTCACGCAGATATACTGCGGCAGAATGGCACAGGCAGGCAATTAAAGGGCCACGTTTATATACGTGATTTTGCCTGCCATTGCCAGGGTCGCGCGCGCGCCGTCAGCGGCGTGCTCGCAACTCGGTCGGGAGCTCCGTGACCCCGGTCGCGGGACCAGTGGACCCAATCGCCGCTGGTGTCCCGCGATCGGGTCACAGAGCTGAAGAACGGGGAGAGGTCTGTGTAAACAAACCTCTCTCCGCGCTTCCTACACTGCCTGTCATTGATCGGCTGTTCCCGGTCATCAGGAAAGTCGATCAATGACGTCAGACGTCAGCCCCGCCCCCTAATGTAAAAAAACACACACACGTCACAGCCCATAACCCCTCCCCTCCCCCCAGTGGTTAACTCCTTCACTGCCAGTGTCATTTATACAGGAATCAGTGCATTTAAATAGCATTGATTGCTGTATAAATGACAATGGTCCCAAAAATGTCCAATGTGTCCGCCATAATGTCGCAGTCACAATAAAAATCGCTGATCGCCGCCATTACTAGTAAAAAAAAAAAATATTAATAAAAATGCTATAAAACTATCCCCTATTTTGTAAACGCTATAACTTTTGCGCAAACCAATCAATAATCGCTAATTGCGATTTTTTTTACCAAAAATATGTAGAAGAATACGTATCGGCCTAAACAGAGGGAAAAAAAAGTTTTTTTATATTTTTTGGGGGATATTTATTATAGCAAAAAGCAAAAAATATTGCATTGTTTTCAAAATTGTCGCTCTATTTTTGTTTATAGTGCAAAAAATAAAAACCGCAGGGGCGATCAAATACCACCAAAAGAAAGCTCTATTTGTGGGAAAAAAAGGACGCCAATTTTGTTTGGGAGCCACGTCGCACGACTACGCAATGGTCAGTTAAAGCGACACAGTGCCGAATCGCAAAAAGGGGGCCTGGTCCTTTGGCTGCCAATTGGTCCGGGGCTGAAGTGGTTAAAGGAAGCTGAATGTTGAGGGTTATTTGTGAATATGACATTTCGAATGCAGTTTTTTTGTTTTTTTTTTTGTTGGTGAATCCTTATCATTTTCACAGAGCAGCAGCCATCTTGTTCAGTTCATAGAGTACTGAGTTACAATGAACCGGGTTCTTTAAACTGAACCTTTTGCCCAGACTACAGTAAGGTACCTACTCATTCTTAACAAGCAGTAGAAGAGTTTTAAAACAAACCCTCACTGAAGCTGCAGTTACTGTGGAATAATCCATCTTCAAGAATGAAGACTGGCATTCTGCCAAGTCCTTGCTTCCAGAGAAAATAATCTGCCATTCACAGCCTAGCAGAGTGCATTCCTGATGATTTTGAACAGTTTATTTTTTAGGTGTTTTACTTTCTCCGCTGCAGGTGGTGCTCCTCTGCAGCAGCCCCATAGCTGGAGAGCAAGTCAAGAGGAACAGAGGCGGCTCTAGACTTTGTGAGGCCTTAGGCGAAACTTACACATGAGGCCCCACTCACTCCCTTAATAGAAAAAAAATACAAGCACACAGAAAAGAGGGTGAGATAAAGAGAGGGGTAGAGAGAGAATCAGTGATTGAGCACAGGCAAATTAGGAGGCCGCGAGGCCCCTGTGAGTGCGAGGCCTTAGGCGACCGCCTAATTAGAGAGCCGCCTCTGAAGAGGAACACAGTTCCTCTAAGGTTTCCTGGGTCACTGAGGAAGCAATCCGGTTGGAAGCTGTGAACCTGGCATCTTGGGTCTGGCAGAGCCTATTTAGGGCCCTGGCTCCCAGGTTTGCGAGGTGTGGAGTAGGGACCAGTACCCTGCCTTTTAGGGACAGTACTAGAGGTGGGGAAAGGTTCCTGATGAGGAGAGAAATCGTAGGGTCGCAACTCCTTTGTTTAACATCCTGCTTGGGCCCGAGACGGCCAGGCCACATTCTGCTCTTTTAACAGACCATGTCAGCTGATATCGCTCTCGTTACATTACTGGAAATGAGTGCACCCAGTTGGGCAGCCTTCCCATCAGGTTTTTTGTGAACTGTTGCTGCTAGACATGTGCAATTCGTTTCGTTTTAATTCGTTTTGCGTTCAAATTCGTTATATTCGTTCATTCGTTATCGTACGAATGAACGAATGATTCGCTAAAAAATTCTAACGAATAACGAATTATCGAATCGAACGAATATGAAAAACAACGAAAATCCGAAATAACCAAATTAGAAACAACGAAACTACGAAAGAAGAAAATCCGAAAAAAATGAAAACAGGAACAACGAAAATTAAAATGAACAAAAAAAAAATTTGTACATTCGTAACTTTTTTTTTTTTTTGAATTGGTAATTTTCCATGCCTCTTACAATGGCGCTGCTTAACGTGCTTCAAATGGATTGAACGAAAAAATTCGTACATTCGTAACTTTTTTTTTTTCGATTCGTAATTTTCCGTGTCTCTTACAATGGCGCTGCTTAACGTGCTTCGAATGGATTGAACGAAAAAAATTCCTACATTCGTAACTTTTTTTTTCGGTTCGTAATTTTCCGTGTCTCTTACAATGTAATAATAGCATACACATTACATAACATTATGAATTATGCTCCGATTACCAATGTACGAAAACAATGTTACGAAAGTACGAATAAATCAATCTAACGAAAGTACGAATGTAACTAAATCTACGAAAATACGAATTTCGAATAAACGAAAATTAAACTAACGGAAAAAACGAATCAACGAAAAAATAACTCTTACGAAAATACGAACAAGTCCGAATACGAACACCAACGACTTAAGGATTTACGAATCGTTACGAATCAACGGAAACGAACAGAAACAAAACGAAAATAAACAAATTTTTCTATTGTGCACATGTCTAGTTGCTGCACTATTTAAATCTAAGTCTTCCATCGCAGCTTTCTGTGTGAATTATTGTTGCTGCGCTCCACCGGATATTTTCTCTTTTTCCCCACCATTCTCTGTAAACCCGAGAGATGGTTGTGTGTGAAAATCACAGAAATACTCAGACCAGCCCGTCTGGCACCAACAACCATGCCACGTTCAAAGTCACTTAAATCCCCTTTCTTCCCCCATTCTGAAGCTTGGTTCAGCAAGTCGTCTTCACCATGTCTAGATGCCGAAATGCATTGAGTTGCTGCTATGTGATTGGCTGATTAGCAATTTGTGTTACCAAGCAATTGAACAGGTGTACCTAATAAAGTGGCGGTGAGTCTATATACCTTGATTATGAACGTGTCATTACCTTCGGCTTTAGAAAGATCCCGGTGTGCCGCAACCTTAGTGCTGGATGTTTTCTATACAGCCAGTATATTCCCTTTGGAACAGAGCAAATTTTACATTTCTGCTATGAGTCTATTGATATGGAAATAACTTTTTTTCAAGTAACATGTATATTATATATATATATATATATATATATATATATATATATATATATATATATGTATATATTATTATTATTTTTTGGGAAAAAACAACGCTTTCTTTTGCAAAAAAATATTTATTTTCAACACAATCCATAGACAAAAAGATGTAACAAAGCTAAGAAAAAAATAAAATATCACCTTGTTCTACTTTTTTTTTTTATTTTTTTTTAGAAATTAGTGTTACTGTAGATAAAAAGTGTACATTGTTTTCTACAACTTGTCCCCTAATAACACCAATTAAGCCAGTACAAAGCATTGCAAAATTATGTAGAATTTAAATAATAATAGTTATTATTATTTTTATTATTTGTGATTTACATAGTTCCAACAGTTTGTACAGCACATTACAAAATAAAGGGAAGAAATATAAAGCAACCCAATACAAGAGTAGGAGGACTATTTTTTCAATTTTGTGCATTTTTTTTAATGCAACATGAAAAAAACGAATGAACAGAACTAGCAAAAGTGAAAAAAAAAAGATTACATTTTAAAGGTAAAAAACAGTAAAAGTAAAAAAAAGGATTAAATATCAATGCAAAATAATAAGAAAACTGCAGAGGAGGAGGAGTTAATTTGGGGGGGGGCTGATTAGAGTAAACCGAGCATTAGTTAGGGGTTAAATAGAAACACATTTTATAAAAAAAATAAAAAAATAATATATATATATATATATATATATATATATATATATATATATATATATATACACACGCTATATTACCACATCACGTCAGAGTCTCTCTATCTCATCAGAGACCTCCCTATACATCAAAGCCCCCATTACATCATAGTACCCCCCATGCTCTCATCACATCAGAGGTCATCCAAATACAGCCCTCCCCCCATCACAGAGCCTCCCAATTACACAGCCCTCCCATCACAAAGCTCCTTCCCAATCACACAGTCCTCCCATCACAGAGCCCCCCAATCACACAGTCCTCCCATCACAGAGCCCCCCAATAACACAATCCTCCCATCACAGAGCCCCCCAATCACACAGTCCTCCCATCACATAGCCCCCCAATCACACAGTTCTCCCATCACATAGCCCCCCAATCACAGTCCTCCCATCACAGAGCCCCCAATCACACAGTCCTCCCATCACAGAGCCCCCCAATAACACAATCCTCCCATCACAGAGCCCCCCCAATCACACAATCCTCCCATCACAGAGCCCCCCAATCACACAGTCCTCCCATCACATAGCCCCCAAATCACACAGTCCTCCCATCACAGAGCCCCCCAATCGCACAGTACTCCCATCACAGAGCCCCCCAATCACGCAGTCCTCCCATCACAGAGCCCCCCAATCACACAGTCCTCCCATCACCGAGCCCCCCAATCACACAGTCCTCCCATCACACAGCCCCCCAATAACACAGTCTTCTCATCACAGAGCCCCCCAATCACACAGTCCTCCCATCAAAGAGCCCCCCAATCACACAATCCTCCCATCACAGAGCCCCCAATCACACAGTCCTCCCATCACAGAGCCCCCCAATCACACAGTCCTCCCATCAAAGAGCCCCCCAATCACACAATCCTCCCATCACAGAGCCCCCCAATCACACAGTCCTCCCATCACAGAGCCCCCAATCATACAGTCCTCCCATCACAGAGCCCCCCAATCACACAGTCCTCCCATCACAGAGCCCCCAATCACACAGTCCTCCCATCACAGAGCCCCCCCCCATCACACAACCCTCCCAGTCTGGAGAAGGTTGACCTCCACCCTCTCCTTATTGCAGGGGGCAGTCCTGCATGCTGCCTGCCCTGGCTCAGCATCACACATTGCCATGGTGCAAAACGGGCCTGGCTCGCCAGCACCATAGCAATGAATGACACTGTGCGTCTCAGTGCTACCGTGTCATTGCTGGTTATGGTGCTAGAGGCCAGCCAACCTACATCATGCAACTCAACAATGACCACCAATCCAGGACAAACTGGGTCCTGTGCTGGCGGCAACCCCACGGGGAACCCAACCAGCACTGCTTCTACAGAGCTCCAGAAACCGGTAAAAAATCCAATCACACAATCCTCTAATCACAGAGCCCCCCAATCACACAGTCCTCCCATCACATAGCCCCCAATCACACAATCCTCTAATCACAGAGCCCCCCAATCACACAGTCCTCCCATCACAGGCCAGCCAACCTACATCATGCAACTCAACAATGACCACCAATCCAGGACAAACTGGATCCTGTGCTGGCGGCAACCCCACGGGGAACCCAACCAGCACTGCTTCTACAGAGCTCCAGAAACCGGTAAAAAATCCAATCACACAATCCTCTAATCACAGAGCCCCCCAATCACACAGTCCTCCCATCACATAGCCCCCAATCACACAATCCTCTAATCACAGAGCCCCCCAATCACACAGTCCTCCCATCACAGGCCAGCCAACCTACATCATGCAACTCAACAAGGACCACCAATCCAGGACAAACTGGGTCCTGTGCTGGCGGCAACCCCACGGGGAACCCAACCAGCACTGCTTCTACAGAGCTCCAGAAAACGGTAAAAAATCCGACAAGGGTTCTAAAACCTCCCCCACTCCATCTAAAACGTTTAAAAAAAATGAGTTTTTGGCTAGACATAGACTGCTTCTTTTTTATGTAATTGGCGAGCTATTATGGACTTTAGAACTATTCCCCTTCCAGCGCTAAAACTCTATTCTGGATATTTTATTAGCACCATAACTGTCTGTGTTTGTCTCTTCTTCTCCGTGTGTCATCCCTGAACAGAATACTAATGGAAATATGGACTCCGTTCAAATCTTCTTTTTTTTTTTTTTTTATTTCAGGTGGACCCTCAGAGAACAAATTGCTTTCAGGAGATCAGATTTTAGCCATCGATAATGAGGATGTGAGCGGGTCTCCGAGGGAGAGATTCATCGAGCTGGTCAGGTAAGGAGATAGCTCTATTAATGGGTTGGTAGCGACTTCTCCGTTGCAATTTTATTGCAGAGCTCAGCCTATTGGTATTCTATTGAAAAAGTGATTACTGACCGATAGCGCGGAGATCTTTCCAGGTGAGTTTGGCGATCGGTCTGTACTTTGTTTTTCTTTACAAGTCAGTGGGAGTCTTTACTCTCCAAGGGGAGACCTTGAAGCTTATTAGGGTTTCGGGAACAGAACAATCCAATTAAACCAATACAAATGTACAAACACCTCTTAACCACTTAAGGACCGGGCCTCTTTCTGAGATTTGTTGTTTAAAAACAGTTTTTTTTTTTGCTAGAAAATTACTTAGAACCCCTTAAACATTTTTTTTTAACACCCTAGAGAATAAAATGGCGGTCATTGCAATACTTTCTGTCACATCGTATTTGCGCAGCGGTCTTACAAGCATGTTTTTTTGGAAAAAATACACTTTTTTAAATTTAACACAGGACTATTAGAAGATTGGAGGACTGTGCGATTGGGGGGGGGCTATGTGATTGGAGGATTGTGTGATTGGGGGGCTCTGTGATTGGAGGATTGTGTGATTGGGGGCTCTGTGATGGGAGGATTGTGTGATTGGGGGGCTCTGTGATTGGAGGATTGTGTGATTGGGGGGTTCTGTGATGGGAGGATTGTGTGATTGGGGGGCTCTGTGATTGGAGGATTGTGTGATTGGGGGCTCTGTGATGGGAGGATTGTGTGATTGGGGGGCTCTGTGATGGGAGGACTGTGTGATTGGGGGGCTCTGTGATTGGAGGATTGTGTGAATTGGGGGCTCTGTGATGGAAGGACTGTGTGATTGGGGGGCTTTGTGATGGGATGACTGTGTGATTGGGGGACTATGTGATGGGAGGACTGTGTGATTGGGGGGGCTCTCGTCACATAGCCCCCAATCACACAGTCCTCCCATCACAGAGCCCCCAATTCACACAATCCTCCCATCACAGAGCCCCCCAATCACACAGTCCTCCCATCACAGAGCCCCCCAATCACACAGTCCTCCCATCACAGAGCCCCCCAATCACACAGTCCTCCCATCACAGAGCCCCCCAATCACACAGTCCTCCCATCACAGAGGCCCCAATCACACAATCCTCCCATCACAGAACCCCCAATCACACAGTCCTCCCATCACAGAGCCCTCCAATCACACAGTCCTCCCATCACAGAGCCCCCCAATCACACAGTCCTCCCATCACAGAACCCCCCAATCACACAATCCTCCCATCACAGAACCCCCCAATAACACAGTCCTCCCATCACAGAACCCCCCAATCACACAGTCCTCCCATCACAGAACCCCCCAATAACACAGTCCTCCCATCACAGAGCCCCCCAATCACACAGTCCTCCCTTTAAAGAGCCCCCCAATCACACAGTCCTCCCATCACAGAGCCCCCAATCACACAGTTCTCCCATCACAGAGCCCCCCAATCACACAGTCCTCCCATCACAGAGCCCCCCAATCACACAGTCCTCCCATCACAGAGCCCCCAATCACACAATCCTCCCATCACAAAGCCCCCCAATAACACAGTCCTCCCATCACAGAGCCCCCCAATCACACAGTCCTCCCATCACAGAGCCCCCAATCACACAATCCTCCCATCACAAAGCCCCCCAATAACACAGTCCTCCCATCACAAAGCCCCCCAATCACACAGTCCTCCCATCACAGAGCCTCCCAATCACACAGTCCTCCCATCACAGAGTCCCCCAATCACACAGTCCTCCCATCACAGAGCCCACCAATCACACAGTCCTCCCATCACAGAGCCCCCAATCACACAGTCCTCCCATCACATACCCCCCCCCCATCACACAACCCTCCCAGTCTGGAGAAGGTTGACCTCCATCCTCTCCTGAATGCAGGGGGCAGTCCTGCATGCTGCCTGCCCTGGCTCAGCATCACGCATTGCCATGGTGCAGACAGGCCAACACCATAGCAACAAATGACACTGTGCGTCTCAGTGCTGTACCGTATAAATAAGACAACAGTAAAGTTAGCCCAATTTTTTTTATATTGTAAAAGATAATGTTACGCCGAGTAAATTGATACCCAACATGTCACTCTTCAAAATTGCGCCGCTTGTGGAATGGCGACAAACTTTTACCCTTAAAAAATCTCCGTAGGCGACGTTTAAAAAAATTCTACAGGTTGGGCTCTTAAAGAGCAACGTACCTGTACGTGCTTGTGCCCAGCCGTGCCATTCTGCCGACGTATATGTGCAGGAGGCGGTCCTTAAGTGGTTAAAACCTGCCGTCCAACATTTGTCCACGGAAAATCCGACTACAATTGTCTGATGGAGCGTGCACATGGTTGGATTTTCCACCAACAGCCTGTCGTGTGTACGAGGCTTAAGACTGGGATGCCATTAAAGTTCATGTGTGTGTAGAGGCGCCTCAATACTTTTGCTAATATAGTGTATCTTTCATTGTCAAAAACAATAATTGACGCGTAAAACAATATTTTAGTTGTACGCTGAACCCCAGATTTGATTTCAACCCTTCCCGAAATGCAATTTTGCTCAGTTCTCCTTCATTTTAGAGTTTGTAGTTTGGCATTGATGTGCTTTCATACTGTGATCTTTGGATGGCCCTTTTAAAAATAGAAAATGGTGCATACATTATTTTCTTTGGTTGCTGCAGGAATGCAAAGGAGTCCATCACTCTGACAGTTCTACAACCTCATCAAGTAAGTGATTGGGTTTTGTTATACTGCACATCATTTTCTTAATCATCCCTTTATCATAATGTTGGATGGCTCTTGATAGTTGGAAAGCCCTTGAAAGATCATCATGACAAATCAAAAAGTGGGATGATTGGCTGGAACGTCCTGACTGTACTTTTATGATTTAGGGCAAACTCTGGGCAGCAGTAAAAAAAATTACCCCTGCACTGAGAACCCCCTACCAGCAGGGCCGTTTTTAAGGTAGGACAAAAGGGGCAGCTGCCCTGGGCCCTGTCGTTGTTGTGGGGCCCAAAGCAGCTGCCTCATACTTGCCAACTATCCTGGTTTAAATTTCCTTGTCCCTTGAGTTTTTAGTCCTGTGCTGTGTCCCAATATCTCAGTGTGAAGTGCTGCTACTAATGCTGCCCAGCTCTGCCCTTTTGTTGTGTACAGATGACTCACCTGCAGACCCTGTGTTTACATGTAAATTACCAACATTCATATGTAAATAGCGGCGGCCTACAGCATTGATATGTATATCATACGACCCTGAGGTCATATCCATAGTAATCTCTAGCAACCAATCAACAAGGCAGAAATCATGTGCTGTAACCTCTAGCAACTAATGAGTGAGCCGTAATGTGTGCTGTAACCTCTAGAAACCAGTCAGTGAGCGGTAATGATACACTGTAACCTCTGGCAACCAATCACAATAGCTGCCTGATCAGATTAAGTAAACAGATTTTGAGTCTAGCTTCTATTTATTGTATGTCTCAGAGCAGGTGGAGAGCGAAACTGCATGGGGGGGAGAAAAGTTTTGCCCAGGGTCCAATCAATATTAAAGACGGCTCTGCCTACCAGTGGCATAACAATAGCCATAGCAGACCACATGGACGACCATTACTGCCATGATTATCCCACGGTCAGTAGCTGTTAACCGCTTCCCGACCGCCTCACGCAGATATACTGTGGCAGAATGGCACGGGCAGGCAAAATCACGAATATATACGTGGCCCTTTAATTGCCTGCCCATGGGTCGCGAGTGCTCCGTGACCCAGGCCGCGGGACCAGCGGACCCGATCGCCGCTGGTGTCCCGCGATCGGGTCAAACCTCTCCCCGCGCTTCCTACTCTGCCTGTCATTGATCGGCTGTTCCCGGTCATCGAGAAAGCCGATCAATGACGTCAGACGTCAGCCCTGCCCCCTAATGTAAAAAACACACACACAGCCCATAACCCCTCCCCTCCCCCTAGTGGTCAACTCTTTCACTGCCAGTGTCATTTATACAGGAACCAATGCATTTAAATAGCACTGATTGCTGTATAAATGACAATGGTCCCAAAAATGTGTCAAAAATGTCCGATGTGTCCGCCATAATGTCGCAGTCACAATAAAATTCACATTGGGGGGGGGGGGATAAACAGTTTCTGGGGGACCCCTTATTGTTACAGGAGGCTTCCAGATCCTTATAAATCCCCTACCTGCAGACTGCCACAACCACCAGGCCAGAGTTGTGGAAATGAGGCCATTGGGCTAATCAACATTGGTACCCCACCCATATTGGGGGCATGTGGTTTGGTATTATTCAGGGGGGGGGGCACATATTCGTCCCCTCTTTCCTGCATGCTCGGGTAAGGGTCTGGTATGGATTTTTGGAGGGGCTTTGCTCTCTTTTCTTTTTCTTGATTTTTGTGTAGGGACCCCATTAAAAATTCATACCAGACTTGGGTTGTATAGATATTTAATATACCGTATGTTCATTAATAGGGATTTATTCACTTTTCTATTTGCGCTGCACTATTGAGGTGTTAAAGATTAGGACACACCCAGGATGTTATTTAATGCAATTTTGCAGTTTCACTATAAACATTACTATATATTCGATGCTCCCCAAAAAAATAGTTTAATTATCTTTTTTTTGCTTTGGTATATCGCCCCCAGGGCAATGTTCATCCCCACATGTCATTTGTTTGATAATCCCTTGCCTATTAGCCTATTTTTTAATGTTTGGCTCCCATTGGCTTCAAAAGGGTCTGGATTCGGCATGGTCATTTTCGCCAAACCTGCCCTGAACTGAACCCAGGAAAGTCTAAATCATCACTACTAATCACCTTCCTTTCGCTTTCCTTCTGCATTTGGCCATTGAAAGCCAAGAGAAGATGTCATGTGTAAGCTGTGACTTAGAGCTTATATGGGACTAATGACTTTCTGTGCCTTCATTTACCATTTACACTGGGTGTCTAAGCTGCCACTGGGTGCCTTATGCCCCGTACACACGGATTTTCAGACGGAAAATGTCCTATCGGACCATGTTGTCGGAAATTCCGACCGTGTGTGGGCTCCATCGGACTTTTTCTGTCTGAATTTCCGACGGAAAAAGTTTTATCTCCTGCTCTCAAATTTTCCGACAACAAAGTCCTATCGGACTTTTTCCGATTGTGTGTAACGAATTCCGACGGACAAAGTGCCACGCATGCTCAGATCACATTAGGAGACCAAAGCTATTGGCTACTAGCCTCTACGTAGTCCCGTCGTACGCAACGAAGGTCACCACGTTCAGGATGATCGGATTTTCCGACAACTTTGTCCGACCGCGTGTATGCAACACCAGTGTCGGACAAATTCCGTCGGAAAAAATCCGACGGATTTTGTGGTCGGAATTTCCGACCGTGTGTACGGGGCATAAGGGAAATGAGTCACATGATCAGGGTGGGGCAGGAAAGGATGAAGGAGAGGGGGCAGCTATGGCGAGATCTGCTCCTGGCTCTACATAGGTTGGCTGCTTCTTGCCTTCTGAAGGACCTGGCTGCCAAACTCATAGCCCAACAATGCAGATAGCACTGGTGGTCTCCCAGTGTAATCAGAGGGGTTCCCCTGCCAGTTTTTTTTTTTTAAGCCGATGTTGTGCAAAACACACTCAAAAACTTCACCCGGTGCCAGAAAAATGTGCACCCACATAAAGAGTGAAACAAAAAACACTGTCAAAAAAGTGCAACGGGTACACAAGCCCTCTGAAATCAGAGGGCCTTGCCCTGAAATCCCCGGGGCGTTAGGCTCCTGAAAGGGACAAGGGTACTTGAAACTTGGTCCATCTGGCCGAAACCAGACGGACCCCTTTCTTTGAAAGGTCTGCCAAAACAGACCCACCCAAGTACTAGGTAGGGCTCCCCCAAAGGGAGACCCCAGAAGAGAGAGGGCGAACTAAGCCAAAAGGTCATGTCCACCCCCTCCCCAGACTTTCAGGACAGGCCGGAGGACCTGCGACCCTACTCATCACACATACAGTGTACAACATAAAAATACAAAAAACGTGACAAACAAAAGAAATAAATAAAAATAAAGTGGGGGAGGAATAAGTGAAGAGTGAAAAGGTGGCCATTGTGTAAAACAATGACCAGGCCCTCCGGTGAGGAATAACAAACTCCTCTGGTCCCAGCCAAAAGGCCCGGCCCAAGAGGCAGGTGCTAAAAAAGCGTGTACCGTATTTATCGGCGTATAACACGCACCAGCGTATAACACGCACCCCAAGTTTAGGAGGGCATTTTAAGGAAAAAAAGTTTTAGGAGGGAAGTTTAGGGAAAAAAAAAACTTACATTTAAGTGTCATTTGCAGCTTGCCCAGCGTCGTTTGCAGCCTTGCCCAGTGTCATTGCAGCTTGCCCAGTGTCATTGCAGCTTGCCCAGTGTCATTGAAGCTTGCCCAGTGTCATTGTAGCTTGCCCAGTGTCATTGTAGCTTGCCCAGTGTCATTGCAGCTTGCCCAGTGTCATTGAAGCTTGCCCAGTGTCATTGTAGCTTGCCCAGCGTCATTACAGCCTTGCCCAGCGTCATTGCAGCCTTGCCCAGTGTCATTGCAGCCTTGCCCAGTGTCATTTGCAGCCTTGCCCAGTGTCAGTGTAGCTTGCCCAGTGTCATTGTAGCTTACCAGCGTCATTTGCAGTCTTGTCTGGGTTTAAATTTCCCACCGCGAGACGCTCTGTCGCGTGCCCCGCCGAAAAAGACCGAAGCTCCCCCGGAAAAGACCGAGCCGACTGTTCGGCTGCGCTCGCGGTCCCGCCTCCCTGCTGTTTCCGGAGCGAGCGCAGGGAGGCGGGACTACGAGCGGAGCCGAACAGTCGGCTCGGTCTTTTCCGGCACCGCTTCGTTTTTTTCCGGCCGCGATTAGGTCTTTTTCGGCAGCGCTCGCTATTTTTCGGCGGCGCTTGCCATTTTTGTCACTTTTTTGGGGGTATCGGCGTATAACACGTACCCACGACTTTCCCACGATTTTAAGGGGGAAAAAGTGCGTGTTATACGCCGATAAATACGGTATATGGTGCAGTGACCGTGGTGCCATAAATCAAAGTGACCCTCACTCACAGTGATTGTATGGCACCCCTGGACTGCCACTCCAGGGGCACGTACTTCATAGGCTTTCAAAACCCCAACCCTGACCAACAACCCAGACCAAAGCAGCCCCCACTCCGGTCAGGAAGGCATGAAGTTCAGGAAGCCCGGGAGAGCCCGACCCTCAGCAAGCTAAACCCCTCTACCATCACTCCTACCTAATTACATTCAGAGATACCAAGCGTTCCTCCATGCATGCAGGAGAGGACCCCATGTTCTCTCCCGAAAAACCGTCCGGAGCTAGAACTACCCCAATCTAGGCCAGAAGGCCAGGGGCCCGACCCTCTGGGTCAGACCCAAATGCAGCACCATCCTAGCTGATGCCAGTATAGACGCCCAGACGCTGACCCCTACCGAAACCACCCTTCCAGGTGCAATGACACCATTGGATTTGCTTCTGCCCCCCCTAAACTCGAGAGTGACATTAGCGCCTCCTCTGGCAATTGATAAGAACAGATACTACACTTGATCTTAGCCAAAAGGCCGCGGTTCCCCTGCCAGTGTGATAGCCGATCCTATGCTGCAACAGGAGGCTGACATTGGCTCAAGAGGAAGAGAGGGGAAGTAATGTCAGATTGACAGTTGAGCCCCTCTTGGAGAGCCACTGCAAGTTCCATTGAAAAGGTTTTGATTGAAGTAATCCTTTTGGTTTATATATTTAGCAAATAAAAAAAAATTGTTTTTGCAGTAATAACATTTTATTTTTTGTGTGTGTGTTTGCAATAAATTCCAACATTTGATTTGTGTTATTGTAGTCTCCAAAATCCGCATTCATTAGCGCAGCCAAGAAGGAGAAGCTTCGCTCCAACCCAACTAGGGTCCGATTTTCTGAATTGGTCACTGTTGGCGATACAGACGCAGTAAGTAATGAGAGCAAAACTTTTTCTTTTTTTTTTAGTTTTAGATAAGTTGAAGATGGGTTACAAAACCTGTCAAGTTTTTATTGCTGCCCCCTTTAGGGAGAGTCACCCTCTCTATTTATCCTGGTGACCAGGGAAAGTGACAGAAAATCCCAAGTTTGGAGTTGTCACCAGAACAGGAGTAGAGGGGAAATCTCCCAGGGGACACTAGTTCTGATGGCAACCAGGGATTCCCTCACTTTGGAAGAGTTTCCGCCCACTTCCTGTTGTGGCCAATTGATCAGGAAGTTAAGGGAAGTCTCCCCGATGGGACACCAATGGACCAATGGCACCATTAACTGACCTTACTCTTTCCAAAATACAGAGTCGGCTGGTGGTATATTTTTTTTGTGGGGGGGGCACCCACAGCCACCCCCACCCCCGGTCGGTCAGGTCACCCCCTCGGTCGGTCAGTTACCAGCCCCGCTATATATGGCGGGGGCAGCGTTTCCCTCCAGACGGCAGCTTCCCCTGCGTCTCCTCCTCAGCATCACGATGGCTTCCGCCATGCGTCTTCTCCCTCCTCCTTCTAGGCCAATAGGATTGCTCCTTCTTTCAGTCAATCAGGAGAATCAGGAAGACAATAGCAAATGTGCATTCTCTATTGTCACACAACTGGGTGGGCTCAGGGCACAGTGCTCTGCACCCCGACCTCAGCCTTATTTGAAGCCTATTAGAGCCTCTGGCTCTAATAGCGTTCTTCAAAAAAAAAGCAATAGGAATCCATGTGTCCGGCGCCCTGCATGTAGATTAGGCGACCGGACGCTTGGATAGGGGAGGGGGTGCCTGTGCGCCACTGCCAAAATGTTTAAAATAAATCACAAAGAACCTTTATGGTGTTAACTACTAGCCCCATCGATCCATCATGTAATAGAGATGAACAAAGGCAGACATGTTTAAAGTCCATCCTGTGTGACAACTATGGCTGCTTTCATAGATACAACAGAGAAATGGCTGCAACCCATGTGTTATTTAACATTAAAAGAGATATATGGGAATCCATTTTTTTTTGTAGAATCATACTTACCTAGCTGGATGCAGCATCGGACCGGTGCTGCATCTGTCCCGTCGACTCTAACATTGAGAACCGAGCGATCAAACACCACGATCGCTCGGTTCTCACAGCTCCCTGAACAGAGAGCTGGTAACTGTCAGTCACTGACTTTCTGCTCTTCAACCCCCCACCCCATGCTCACTGAAGCGCTGGGCTGTGAAGGGGCGGGAGCGGCTGGCTCAGGCTCTCAGCGGCTTACTGAGAGGCTGAGCCGGGTGCCAGTCCAGGCATGTGGGCGGCTATCCATATGGTCGTGATTTTTCCCGAGCCTGGACCGGCTCTGTGACACCAGCAGACAAAAGACTTCAGCCCGCTGTCTGCTGAAAACGGGTCACAGGCGAAGAACAGCCAAGAGCTTTCCCCATACTTCTCCTTTAAGGTCATATCTTACAATATTGAGTATCATAAAAAATAACACATGGGTTGCAGCTTAATTAACCACTTCGCATCCAGGCCAATTCTGACATTTCTCTCCTACATGTAAAATTCATAATTTTTTTGCTCGAAAATTACATAGAACCCCCAAACATTATATATGTTTTTTTAGCAAAGACCCTAGAGAATACAATGAAGGTCGTTTGCAACTTTTTATCTCGCACGGTATTTGCGCAGCAATTTTTCGAACACGTTTTTTTCAGAAAAAAAACAATTTCATGCTTAAAAAAAACAAAACAGTAAAGTTAGCCCAATTTTTTTTGCATAATGTGAAAGATGAAGATACGCCGAGTAAATAGATACCCAACATGTCACGCTTCAAAATTGCACGCGCTCGTGGAATGGCGCCAAACTTTGGTATTTAAAAATCCCCATAGGCGACGCGTTAACATTTTTTACTGGTTACATGTTTTGAGTTACAGAGGAGGTCTAGGGCTAGAATTATTGCTCTCGCTCTAACGTTCGCGGCGATACCTCACATGTGTGGTTTGAACACCGTTTTCATATGTGGGCGGGGCTTACGTATGCGTTCACTTCTGCGTATGAGCTCACGGGGACAGGGGCGCTTTAAAAAAAAAAATTTTTTTATTATTGTTAATTTGACTTTTATTTTTTGAGTTTCACACTTAAAAAATGAAAATAAAAAATTGATTTCATTTTTTTTCCTATTACAAGGAATGTAAACATCCCTTGTAATAGGAATATTACATGATCGGACCTATTTACAGTGAGATATGGGGTCAATAAGACCCCACATCTCACCTCTTGGCTGGGAAGCCTAAAAAAAAAAAAAAAAAAAAAAAAAAATCACCGCTTCCCAGCCGAGGCGGCGCCGTTATTTGAATGCAGAGGCCAGGCGTGACGTCATAACATCGCGCCCGGCCTCCGAACGATCATAGAGACTCCAGCGACCATCTGGTCCGCCGGATATCTCTATGGTCATCATCCGGGGGCCGGCGCATCCTGTGTCCGACTCACCGACGGAAGCGGTGAGTCGGTAGAAGCACCGGAGGGCGGCGGGAGGGGGGGGGCGTCCCCTCCCGCCGCCCATAAGAGCGATCAAGCGGTGGAACAGCCGTTATGATCGTTCGTATGGTGCAGGGAATCGCCGGCTGAAAACGGCAATATCTGAATGATGTCTGTAGCTACAGGCATCATTCAGATATACCCCCGGAAAGTAGAGGTCGTCATATGACAGCCTACGGATGCGAAGTGGCGAGCTGATGTAGAACTCATGTATTATTTTCTTTAACCGCTTCCCGACCGGCCACTGCATATATACGTCAGCAGAATAGCACGGGCAGGCAGAATCACGTACCTGTACGTGATCGTGCATGTGCCTGCCCGTGGGTCGCGCTCGCGACCCGGTCGGGAGCTCCGTGACCCCGGCCGCGGGACCAGCGGACCCGATCGCCACTGGTATCCCGCGATCGGGTTACGGAGCTGAAGAACGGGGAGAGGTCTATGTAAACAAACCTCTCCCCCGCGCTTCCTACACTGACTGTCAGTGATCGGCGGTTCCCTGTCATCGGGAACGCCGATCAATGACGTCAGACGTACAGCCACGCCCCCCTACTGTAAAAAAAAACACAACACGTCACACTGACTCCCACAATAAAAATCGCTGATCGCCGCCATTACTAATAAAAAAAAAATATTAATAAAAATGCTATATAACTATCCCCTATTTTGTAAACGCTATAACTTTTGCGCAAACTAATCAATAATCGCTAATTGCAATTTTTTTTACCAAAAATATGTAGAAGAATACGTATCGGCCTAAACTGAGGAAAAAAAATGTTTTTTTTATATATTTTTTGGGGATATTTATTATAGCAAAAAGTAAAAAATATTGCATTTTTTTCAAAATTGTCGCTCTATTTTTGTTTATAGCGCAAAAAATAAAAACCGCAGGGGCGATCAAATACCACCAAAAGAAAGCTCTATTTGTGGGAAAAAAAGGACGCCAATTTTGTTTTGGAGCCACGTCGCATGACCGCGCAATTGTTAGTTAAAGCGACGCAGTGCCGAATTGCAAAAAGGGGCCTGGTCCTTTGGCTGCCAATTGGTCCGGGGCTGAAGTGGTTAAAGACCAAGCATTGCAGAAGCTGCTTACTTTCAGACTCTCACATTCTCTAACTGAGACTATATAGGGCCCTACAGAGCAGAAAATTAGGTGGGGATGATTCATTTTTCTCACTCGTGAAGTTGTTTGACTACATCGGAGATTGCGATACTCATATTATACATTACAGTGAACAAAACAGTACGAAAAGACTTCATACAAGAGAAATACTTTTTAATAGATCGGAGATGATTTGTTCTTTGGTTATACTAGTAAGCGTGTTGCTTCTGTATTATGCTTACCATTTGAAAACTCTTCTTTTTGTTTTATCCTAGGACATGTTGAAGATGAAAGACTCTCCTCCCCTTCTCCTCATTCCGAATGTCCTCAAAGTATTTTTGGAGAATGGACAAATAAAATCCTTCACTTTTGATGGGAGAACAACAGTCAAGGCAAGATAGTTCCATCCTACCAAAATGCAGTATGCTAGAAATCGCACTAAACTTATCTATTTCAAATCTAGAGCTAAAAAATAGAAATTAGTTTTGAGGTACTAATGGCACCCGACCCACTTGACATTTCATTTTCGAAGCAGCAGATAACACTGGACTGTCTGTAGGGTAATAAAGAGCTCTCAAGGAAGCCTTAAAGCACAACTCCAGTTAGAATTGTTCTGCGTTGGCAGTATTGATCTCCTGCCCGCTGTGCCAGGATCAAATAAAATTGTGTAAATTTTAACATCTGGTACCTGCAAATACCTTAAAAGTCTGGATCATGCATGGTGGGAAAGGAGCAGCTACAATGGAAGAAGACCACAGCTGCATGGGTACAGGAACTCAACAGGAAATTGGATTCATTTAACCACCTGATTACTTTGCACTTAAACCCCCCTCGTGACCAGACCAATTTTCAGCTTTTGGCGCTGACGCACTTTGAATGACAATTGCGCGGTCATACAACACTGTACCCAAATGAAATTTTTATCATTTTTTTCCCACAAATAGAGCTTTCTTTTGGTGGTATTTAATCACAGCTGGGGTTTTTATTTTTTGCTAAACAAAAAAAAGATGGAAAATTAAAAAAATAAAAATAAATCATGTTTAATAATTTGTTATAAAATCTTGCAAACAGGTAATTTTTCTGCTTCATTGATATGCGCTGATGAGGCGGCACAGGTGGGCACTGATAGGCTGCACTGGTGGGCACTGATAGGCTGCACTGGTGGGCACTGATAGGCTGCACTGGTGGGGACAGATAAGTCGGTACTGATGGGGACAGATAAGTCGGTACTGATGGGGACAGCAAAGATGGCACTGATGGGCGCGGATGGGTGGCACGGATGGGTGGCACGGATGGGTGGCACTGATGGGTGGCACTGATGGGCACTGATGGGCACTGGTAGGTGACACAGATGAGCACTGGTAGGTGACACTGATGAGCACTGGCAGGTGACACTGATGTGCAGCACTGGCACTGTGGGCACTGAGAGATGGCACTGTGGGCACTGAGAGATGGCACTGTGGGCACTGAGAGATGGCACTGTGGGCACTGGTAGGGGCACTTTAATGGGGCAAAGGTGGGCACAATATATAGGGCACATCGCTGGGCACATTGCAGTGAGAGGGACTGATGTCCCTCTCACTGCCGCCGGTGATGGGCTTTTTTTTTTTTTTCTCCTCGCGCTGTCAGCGCGAGGAGGAAAAAAGCCGATTACCAGCTCTGTTAGTATCACATGATCAGCTGTCATTCGCTGACAGCTGATCACGTGGTAAGGGGTCGGGATCGACCCCTTACTCGGATCTGTGATCCAGTGAGTCTCACAGACTCGCTGATCACAGAGCGCGCCGCGCGCACCCTTCAGGGGGCGCGCAGGCAGCTCGTGCCCGGGACGACGTCAATAGACGTCGTCCCGGCACAATAGATCCGCGCTGTAGCCGTCATTTGGCTATAGCGCGGGTCTATAGTGGTTAAGAAAGACCTTAGGCTGGGTTCACACTAGTGCGAATTGGATGCAGGTTTCCCGCATCAAATTGGCACAGCAGGAGATCGTGACCGGCTCTCTATGGAGCTGGTTCACATATCTCTGCAGCGGCTCCGGTGCGATTTGCACAGGAGCCCTGTGCGTCTTTTGGTCCGTTTCAGGTCTAAATTCAGCCCACAATTTGGGCTGAAATCGGAAAGAATCAGTAAATGAGGACACACCGGACTCCTGCTGTGAGCCGCTGCATGCTCATATGTGAATCCAGCCTCAAATAATGAACCTTATTTAACAAAGTTTATATAGCGGCAATCATATGCACAATTGTCTTGGATTACCGTACTGACAAAGTATGCTGTATGGCCAACAATTTGTAGACACTTGATCATAACATCTGTGGTAATGTGGTACCCCACCAGTGAATGTACCCAGAATTCTCAACCAGATGGGTTGAGGGGCTCCAGGGTAGTTGCTTGTTTGAGAGGAAACTGGCTTTTCTTTTTCTTTTTTTTTTTCAGAAGATGTTTATTTTGTTTATAGATCACCTCTAGTTTTCTTGTTTTATCACAAATTATTAATATTGCTTTCATAAAACTATTTTGTACTGTGTATATATTTGAAATCTATTTCTCATATACAGGATGTCATGGTTACCCTTCAGGACCGTATCTCTCTTCGCCATCGCGATCATTTCTCCCTCGTCCTACAATATTCTGCAACAGATCAAGGCCAGAAATTTCTACTACTGCAAGACAAGCAACCGCTGGCTCATGTAAGTGCTGGGAAAGGGGGCAAAAAGGGGAATAACGATGGAGAACAGACAAATAAACTGATTTATGCAGTAAAGAGGAGCAAAGTGCAAAAGCTAAATGGCGCTGGGATGCATTGTACGTTTCTGCATTGCAATGGATAGGTCTGAAGCATTGCCATCTTAATAGCATCATGGGCACATGGGCAAAGTAATGCAGTGGGGTACCTGCTGGCCTGCATCAGGTATTCCCATTACAGTGTCCCCCTTACATCAGGTGTCCTCGTCACAGCACCCACATCAGTTGTCCCCCTCCCAGGGTCCCCATACATCAGGTGTCCCCCATCACAGCACCCCCATGTATCTGGTGTCCTCATCACAGAACTTCTATACATCAGGTGTCCCCCATCCCAGCACCCCCATGCATCAGGTGTCCCCCATCCCAGCACCCCATGCATCAGGTGTCCCCCATCCCAGCACCCCATGCATCAGGTGTCCTCATCACAGTGTCCCTCTTACATAAGGTGTCCTCATCACAGCACCCCTATACTTTAGGTGTCCCCATACATCCATCTCTAGAGGCTCTAACTATCTCCTGTATCATGTCTGCAGTCTCTGACCATCTCCTGTATCATGTCTGCGGTCTCTGGCCATCTCCTGTATCATGTCTGCGGTCTCTCACCATCTCCTGTACAATGTCTGCAGTCTCTGACCATCTCCTGTACTATGTCTGCAGTCTCTAACCATCTCCAGAGGGTCTGACCATCTCCTGTACAATGTCTGCAGTCTCTGGCTATCTCTTGTAGTATGTCTGCAGTCTCTGACCATCTCCAGAGGGTCTGACCATCTCCTGTACTATGTCTGCAGTCTCTGACTATCTCCTGTAGTATGTCTTCAGTCTCTGATCATCTCCTGTACTATGTCTGCAGTCTCTGACCATCGCCTGTACAATGTCTGCAGTCTCTGGCTATCTCTTGTTGTATGTCTGCAGTCTCTGACCATCTCCAGAGGGTCTGACCATCTCCTGTACTATGTCTTCAGTCTCTGACTATCTCTTGTAGTATGTCTGCAGTCTCTGACTATCTCTTGTAGTATGTCTGCAGTCTCTGACCATCTCCTGTACTATGTCTGCAGTCTCTGACCATCTCCTGTACTATGTCTGCAGTCTCTGACTATCTCTTGTAGTATGTCTGCAGTCTCTGACTATCTCTTGTAGTATGTCTGCAGTCTCTAACCATCTCCAGAGGGTCTGACCATCTCCTGTACAATGTCTGCAGTCTCTGACCATCGCCTGTACAATGTCTGCAGTCTCTGGCTATCTCTCGTAGTATGTCTGCAGTCTCTGACCATCTCCAGAGGGTCTGACCATCTCCTGTAGTATGTCTTCAGTCTCTGATCATCTCCTGTACTATGTCTGCAGTCTCTGACCATCGCCTGTACAATGTCTGCAGTCTCTTACCATCTCCAGAGGGTCTGACCATCTCCTGTACTATGTCTGCAGTCTCTGACTATCTCTTGTAGTATGCCTGCAGTCTCTGACCATCTCCTGTAGTATGTCTGCAGTCTCTGGCCATCTCCTGAGGGTCTGACCATCTCCTGTACTATGTCTGCAGTCTCTGACCATCTCCTGTACTATGTCTGCAGTCTCTGACCATCTCCAGAGGGTCTGACTATCTCCTGTACTATGTCTGCAGTCTCTGACCATCTCCTGTAGTATGTCTGCAGTCTCTGACCATCTCCAGAGGGTCTGACCATCTCCTGTAGTATGTCTGCAGTCTCTGACCATCTCCAGAGGGTCTGACCATCTCCTGTAGTATGTCTGCAGTCTCTGGCCATCGCCTGTACAATGTCTGCAGTCTCTGACCGTCTCCAGAGGGTCTGACTATCTCTTGTAGTATGTCTGCAAGTCCCTAACCGCCACTTTGTTGATGCCCAGCGCTGCACTAGAAGTCACTGCAGTATGAATATAGTGCTGATCTTCACTGCACATGTGCCTACTGAGCACATTTTTTTTTTTTTTTTTGTGAATGGTAAATAATTCACAGCATAAAATTGGGTTTCTGAGTTCCTTTTATAATTCTACAACCCACCCCGGAGCCTTTCGACGATTAAAATAACAAAAAGTGCCGACCCCTATACTTTCCGCAGTCCCCCCCCCCCCCCCCCCCCCCCCCCCATAGCTTCTGTCCCTTACAAAGAACTTGGAAAGCCATCAAAGAACCGGCAACCCACCGAGTGCGCTGCTGACTTGACTTTTACTGTCTGATGCTTAATCAATATGCTGAGCGCGTGGGACTTATTGTTTCTGAACAGCTCCTACCGCCAGATGGAGGGGGTCACATGGGGCCACTTCATGGCTGCAGATTACAAAACGCACATCAATCTCTGGCCTGCAATCTCTAAAAGCCTAATATTATCAGAATATCGGAAAGGTCCGCATTATTGCTTGAGTTCCTAGTCTTAAAGAAACCCTTTCACCAGACCATTCATTCCAACTCCAGTCCTCCCATTCTATTACCTGTAAATGCCATTCAGAAGCCCAGAGACTGCTGGAGGGCACCGCCATCTTGGATGTGAGTTGTCACTCCATTGACATTCTGTAGTAATACTGTAGTAGTTCTCCTCGCCCCAACAGCTACAGAGAAGGTTATGTAGGAAGGTGAAGGCGGGGTGTAGGAGCTGGGCCAGCACAGGCAATAATTAGAGACTCTGAAAAGTAGGGAGGACTGTGATATGGAAGGAGGAAGGAGGCTGTGCTAGAGGATTGACCCTTCATAATCACATTTTAAAAAAAGTTTAGAGGTCCGCCAAGAGTACAGCACTATCTATAGCAGGGTCCTCCAAATTTTCTAAATAAAGGGCCAGTTTACTGTCCTTCAGGCTTTCAGGGGGGCCGGATTGTGACCAGTGGGAGTAGAAAATGCCCAAATGTTAATGGGAGAAAACAATGCCCCATCATTGGTATCAGTGGGAGGAATAGTGCCCCATCATTGGTATTAGTGGGAGGAATAGTGCCCCATCATTGGTATCAGTGGGAGGAATAGTGCCCCATTATTGGTATCAGTGGGAGGGAATAGCGCCCCATCATTGGTATCAGTGGGAGGAATAGTGCCCCACCATTGGTATCAGTGGGAGGAATAGTGTCCCATCATTGGTATCAGTGGGAGGATCAGTGTCCCATCATTGGTATCAGTAGGAGGGATAGTGTCCCATCATTGGTGTCAGTGGGAGGAATAGTGTCCCATCATTGGTGTCAGTGGGAGGAATAGTGTCCCATCATTGGTGTCAGTGGGAGGAATAGTGTCCCATCATTGGTGTCAGTGGGAGGAATAGTGTCCCATCATTGGTGTCAGTGGGAGGAATAGTGCCCCATCATTGGTATCAGTAGGAGGGATAGTGCCCCATCATTGGTATCAGTGGGAAGAATAGGAGTGTGTAATGTACAGAGTGTAGGGGTCAGGAGTGTGTAATGTACAGAGTGTAGGGGTCAGGGGTGGGTAACGTACAGAGTGTAGGGATCAGGGGTGGGTAATATACAGAGTGTGGGGTCAGGGGTGGGTAATGTACAGAGTGTGGGGTCAATGGTGGGTAATGTACAGAGTGTGGGGTCAGGGTGGGTAATGTACAGAGTGTGGGGTCAGGGGGTGGGTAATGTACAGAGTGTGGGGTCAGGGGTGGGTAATATACAGAGTGTGGGGTCAGGGGGTGGGTAATGTACAGAGTGTGAGGTCAGGGGTGGGTAATATACAGAGTGTGGGGTCAGGGGTGGGTAATGTACAGAGTGTGGGGTCAGGGGTGGGTAATATACAGAGTGTGGGGTCAGGGGTGGGTAATGTACAGAGTGTGGGGTCAGGGGTGGGTAATATACAGAGTGTGGGGTCAGGGGTGGGTAATATACAGAGTGTGGGGTCAGGGGTGGGTAATATACAGAGTGTGGGGTCAGGGTGGGTAATGTACAGAGTGTGGGGTCAGGGGTGGGTATTATACAGAGTGTGGGGTCAGGGGTGGGTAATATACAGAGTGTGGGGTCAGGGGTGGGTAATATACAGAGTGTGGGGTCAGGGGTGGGTAATGTACAGAGTGTGGGGTCAGGGGTGGGTATTATACAGAGTGTGGGGTCAGGGGTGGGTAATATACAGAGTGTGGGGTCAGGGGTGGGTAATATACAGAGTGTGGGGTCAGGAGTGAGTAATGTACAGAGTGTAGGGGTCAGGGGTGGGTAATATACAGAGTGTGGGGTCAGGGGTGGGTAATGTACAGAGTGTAGGGCTCAGGGGTGGGTAATAGGGACGGCTTAAAGTCGTGTTGTAAAGTCGCGCTGGAAGTCGTGTTGCCCGTGTGTGAATGGACTGGTAATGATAACGGCGTGCGCTATTATCAATGGCATTTATTGTGTTGCGCTTATTCGTGCGCCGGTTCATGCGCTCAATTAATAATTTTTCTGGCGCACCAATTGAGGTCTGAACCGGCGCAGCGCATTTATCTTAGTAAAGGAAGTGGAAAAATAATGGCTCCGCTGGCGGGATCAACAGGCAATAAAACTGTTACAGCGGGAAAAGCAAAAATGAAATGTGTTAATACTATGATGGCAACATACGTGTCATTTTTTTTATTTTTGCCCACAGGTCCCATATACAGTGGTGTGAAAAAGTGTTTGCCCCCTTCCTCATTTCCTGTTCCTTTGCATGTTTGTCACACTTAAGTGTTTCGGAACATCAAACCAATTTAAACAATAGTCAAGGACAACACAAGTAAACACAAAATGCAATTTGTAAATGAAGGTGTTTATTATTAAAGGTGAAAAAAAATCCAAACCATCATGGCCCTGTGTGAAAAAGTGATTGCCCCCTAAATCTAATAACTGGTTGGGCCACCCTTAGCAGCAACAACTGCAACCAAGCGTTTGCGATAACGTGCAATGAGGCTTTTACAGCGTCCTGGAGGAATTTTGGCCCACTCATCTTTGCAGAATTGTCCTAATTCAGTTACATTAGAGGGTTTTCGAGCATGAACGGCCTTTTTAAGGTCATACCACAACATCTCAATAGGATTCAGGTCAGGACTTTGGCTAGGCCACTCCAAAGTCTTCATTTTGTTTTTCTTCAGCCATTCGGTGGTGGACTTGCTGGTGTGTTTAGGATCATTGTCCTGCTGCAGAACCCAAGTTCGTTTCAGCTTGAGTACACGAACAGATGGTCGGACATTCTCCTTCAGGATCTCTTGGTAGACAGCAGAATTCATAGTTCCTTTTATCACGGCAAGTCTTCCAGGTCCTGAAGCAGCAAAACAGTCCCAGACCATCACACTACCACCACCATATTTTACTGTTGGTATAATGTTCTTTTTCTGAAATGCAGTGTTCCTTCTACGCCAGATATACTTGGACACACACCTTCCAAAGAGTTCCACTTTTGTCTCATCGGTCCACAGAATGTTGTCCCAAAAGTCTTGGGGATCATCAAGATGTGTTGTGGAGAAATTGAGACGAGCTTTGATGTTGTTTTTGCTCAGCAGTGGTTTTCTCCTTGGAACTCTGCCATGCAGGCCATTTTTGCCCAGTCTTTTCCTGATGGTGGAGGCATGAACGCTGACCTTAACTGAGGCAAGTGAGGCCTGCAGTTCCTTGGACGTTGTTGTGGGGTCTTTTGTGACCTCTTGGATGAGTCGTCGCTGCGCTCTTGGGGTAATTTTGGGCGGCCGGCCACTCCTGGGAAGGTTCACCACTGTTCCATGTCTTCGCCATTTGTGGATAATGGCTCTCACTGTGGTTCGCTGGATTCCCAAAGCTTTGGAAATGGCTTTATAACCCTTTCCAGACTGATAGATCTCAATTACTTTCTTTCTCAATTGTTCCTGAATTTCTTTGGGTCTCGGCATGATGTGTAGCTTTTAAGGATCTTCTGGTGGACCTTACTGTGTCAAGCAGCTCCTATTTAAGTGATGCCTTGATTGTGAACAGGTGTGGCAATAATCAGGCCTGGGTGTGGCTAGAAAAATTGAACTCAGGTGTGGACAACCACAGTTATAGTATGTTTTAACAAGGGGGGCAATCACTTTTTCACACAGGGCCATGATGGTTTGGATTTTTTTTCACCTTTAATAATAAACACCTTTATTTACAAATTGCATTTTGTGTTTACTTGTGTTGTCCTTGACTATTGTTTAAATTGGTTTTGATGTTCCGAAACACTTAAGTGTGACAAACATGCAAAGGAACAGGAAATGAGGAAGGGGGCAAACACTTTTTCACACCACTGTATACAGTGTATATGTATATATATATATATATATATATATATATATATATATATATATATATATAAGGATATAAAGATATATGGGTATATATTATATAACGGTATTGTTCTCTGTATGAGTAAAGATTTCTTACAACATAGAAATCTAATTCTGCTTTTCCCCCTCTTAGGTTGTGCATCGAACTCACTATCAGGGGATGAAATGTTTGTTTCGAATCTGTTTTTTCCCTAAAGACCCGGCCGACATTCTGCATTCTGATCCGGCTGCATTCGAGTATCTGTACATTCAGGTAACAGAAAAACAGATATGCAATAAATTACAATGTTTCAATCAGTTCTGATGACGTTGTTCTTTATAGTCCTATCGTAGCCCCGCCCCCGTCCCCCATCCACCCAGCAGTGGTCACTCCTTGCCTTTAGCCCGGCTCCGCCCTGCAGAAGTTGTTCCTGGTGAATGGTGCCAGCTGGGTTCCAGTGTTGGTCATCTTACTTTAAAAAAGTAATTAGTTAAGTTACAAATTACTTCTCCCAAAAAGTAATTGCGTTAGTAACTCAGTTACTACATTGGAAAAGTAATTAGTTACTCAGCAAAGTAACTGACTTTTATTTTAAATATTCTATACGTGTAACTAAGGGGCGGGTCTAGTATTACTGTAACCAAGGGGCGCATTTATTATTATTGTTATATATGGTGTAACCAAGGGGTTGCTATATTATTACTCTAACCAAGGGGCAGACCTGTTATAGCGTGTAAGCAAGGGGCGGGTCTATTATTATTATATCGTGTAAGGGGCGGGTCTATTATTATTATATCGTGTAAGGGGCGGGTCTATTATTATTATATGGTGTAAGGGGCGGATGGCTACAGAAGAGGGCGAATGTTAAATTAATGGGCAGAGCTCGATATATAACAATAATAATAAATGCGCCCCTTGGTTACAGTAATACTAGACCCGCCCCTTAGTTACACGATAGACGCCCCTTGCAGAGTAGCACGAGCATCAGGAGCGTGCGGCATCGCCTCGTACAATTACATGTTAACTGCGCCTGCGCGGTGTAGAGTTCACTCAGAGCTGTTTAGGTTCGGCAATTTTCGGAAGCTCCGTAGTCCTTCGTACTGCGCAAGCCCTGCGCCTGCGCAGTATAGGGGGTCCTTATCCGGCGGGGGAACTTTTTCGGCAGGACACCGGAATTACACTACTGCCATCTAGTGGCGGTAGATGTAATTGGGGTAACTAAGCCAAAGTAATGGGAACTGAGTTACCATGAGGCAAAAAGTAATCAGTTAGATTACTCGTTACCCTCTAAAGTAACTGCGTTAGGTAACTTAGTTTATTTTAACTCAGTTACTTACATCACTGCTGGGTTCTGCCTGCACTGTCCCCCGGAGAAAGGAATTTCACTTTAGTATATCATAAATGTCACCTAGATGTTGAAATATTCTAACATCAATCGTTTGAATAAATTAATATTACATATACAGTTATACATAATATAATGTCCCTTCATATTTCTGTGCCCTAATAAGGAAATATTATAGTCGAAAAGATAAAATGTATAACTTTTATTCCTGTTACGTAAGCTCAATATAGTCTATTTTTTTCCAAACCTGGACCATGGATGCTCAGCATGTGGGCATTCCTCAGGGGTGATCTGCCTAGAAACACCCCCTTGCTCCAGGCTGATACCCACCCATCCAGGCATTTTGATATTTGCATAACTCCTCCCAAGAGCCAGCCCCACTGCTTACATCAGGGCTGAAGACTTTTGAGAGGCAGGGTGCTGATTTTCAGGAAGCTATGTACAGCAGTGGTCATCAACTCTTTTCCTCAGGGCCCCACTAACAGGCCAGGTTTGCAAGATAACTGAAATACATCACAGGTGATATCATTTGTTACTCAGCGATTGCCGTATTCTAGTCTGCATCTCCCCCAAGGTAATACATAAAACCTGGCCTGTTAGTGGGCCCTGAGGACAGGAGTTTAAGACCACTGATGTACAGTACCCTGTTGCCCCCCCCTCCCATCAGATATGGTCTGCCTGCATTGCATAGAGAAGCACAGAGACCTCACTTGGCCTAAAATAAGGTACCCGAATATAAGCCGAGGCACCTAATTTTACCACAAAAAACTGGGAAAACGTATTGACTCGAGTATAAGCCTAGGGTGAGAAATGCGCAGCTACTGTAAGTGCAAAAGAGGGTCAACAATGCCCATTTGCAGCCTCACTGTGCCCATTTGCAGCCATAGGTCCCCCGAACTTCGTTAGTTAAGGGTTCCTAGATGCCCCCCTAGCTGCAGCCAAAATTTGGGGTCTCTGAACCCAAAGGGTCCCGAAATGACATTGCTGTAGATGGACACAGTTGACCGACTTTGGGGCCCCCGTATCTCAGGGCCACTTAGTGCTAGGAACCCCAAATTTGATGTGCAAACCCAGTGGAACTAGCACTACAACATATCCTGATGGGGTTCCTAGCAGCAAGTAGCCCCGAGATACGGGGCCCCAAAGTCGGTTCGGAAAATGTCAAGCACTTTTCTGCAGCAGAGAATGACATTTTCCGAACCGACTTTGGGGCCCCGTATCTCAGGGCCACTTGCTGCTAGGAACCCCATCTTGGATATGTTGTAGTTCTAGTTCCACTGGGTTTGCGCACCAAATTTGGGGTTCCTAGCACTAAGTGGCCCAGAGATACGGGGCCCCAAAAGTCGGTCAACTGTGTCCATCTGCAGCAATGTCATTTTGGGACCCTTTGGGTTCAGAGACCCCAAATTTTGGGGCCCCAAAGTCGGTCAACTGTGTCCATCTGCAGCTATGTCATTTTGGGACCCTTTGGGTTCAGAGACCCCAAATTTTGGCTGCAGCTAGGGGGCATCTAGGAACCCTTAACTACCGAAGTTCGGGGGACCTATGGCTGCAAATGGGCCCCAAAGTCGGGTCGGAAAAGGTCATTCCCTGCTGCAGAAAAGTGCTTGACTCGAGTATAAGCCGAGGGGGGCATTTTCAGCACAAAAAAATGTGCTGAAAAACTCGGCTTATACTCGAGTATATACGGTATGTATTTAACCAGTTAAAAAAAAAAAAGATTAATGCATTCATTCTCATGTTTTCTTAGAGCCGTAACGATGTGATAAGAGAGAGGCTGGGATCAGAACTGAAGCCAGAATTGCTCCTGGGCCTGTGTGCTCTGCATATATACATCAGTGTCAGCTCCTCTCATCCAGGTCAGAAGATTTCACTACGAGGAGTCGAGTAAGGACAATATAATTCCGCAGTTCTTCTACTATATTCACTGTCACACCTTCACCCTGTACTGGACGCTAGCCCCGGCTTATGCATGAAATAGTCGCAATACAGCATGAATCCTCAACCGCTTCCCATCCGGGCCAATTCTGGCACTTCGCTCCCACGTGTAAAAATCATCATTTTTTTTTGGTAGAAAATTACTCAGAACCCCCAAACATTATACAGTGGAACCTCGGATTACGAGCATAATCCGTTCCAGGAGTATGCTCGTAATCCAAAGTACTCACATATCAAAGCGAGTTTCCCCATTGAAGTCAACGGAAACAAAAATAATTTGTTCCGCATTAACTTCAATGGCATGCAATACCTCATGCGGCCAGATGTGTGGGGGGGAGCCGGAGAGCCTCGGAAATGGCTGACCTCGGCAAACCTCGGAAAGACTCCGTTCCCAAGGTTTGCCAAGGTCAGCCGAGCTGTCCTCTGGCCTTTCTGTGCATTTCCGAGCAGCGGCGATCGGCGTCGCTCGGCTCCAGCACCCCACCCCCCATCTCAGACCAAACGCGGTACTGCACGTGCTTTGGCCTGAATCGTCCTCGTTTTGCGAACCAACACTCGCAAACCGAGTTACGATTTTTAAAAACACAGTGCTTGTATTGCGAAACGCTCGTTAACCGCGTTACTCACAATCCGAGGTTCCACTGTATATGTTTTTTTTAGCAGGGACCCTAGGGAATAAAATTGTCATTGTTGCTACCTTTTATGTCACACGGTATTTGCGCAGCAATTTTTCAATTTTTTTTTTGTTTTTGGAAAAACATGAATAAAAAAATAAAAAAAACAATTGTAAAATGTGAAAGATGATGTTACGCCGAGTAAAAAGATACCTAACATGTCATGCTTGAAAATTTGCGCTCGCTCTGGGAATGTCGCCAAGCTTCAGTACTCAAAAATCTCCGTAGGCAACGCTTTAATTTTTTTTTACAGGTTACCAGTTTAGAGTTACAGAGGAGGTCTTGGTATAGAATTATTCCTATGACTAAGCACTGTTAAGTGTGAAACGCGTCAGTTCTTTTGTCCTATTTTTTGCTGTGGCTTGTATCTGTTGGACTTTTCACAAATAAAGGCTATTCTGGCTATAGGCTGTCCAGAACTTCCTTTTTGCCTCATATAGAATTATTGTTCTCGCTCTAACGTTCATGGCGATACCTCACATGTGTGATTCGAAAGCCGTTTACATATGTGGGCACGACTTCCGTATGCGAGCTTGCGGGGAAGGGGGACGATTAACCACTTCAGAAAATGGAAGAGGGGGGACTTGTGGACTTTTTAGGCACTGTAGACATTAGTTTTGTAATATCAAAAATTTATTAGTTCAAGGAGAACAACATGCATAAAATACCACGTACATCTAAAAACATATAGATTTGAGTTCAAACAAAAAAGAAGAAAAGACATTAATATGGTACAAAATCGCATATGCAGCCTGAAAGTAATAAGCCTAGGGGATACCACGGAACAAAAATCGGCGATGAAGACGGATTTTGTCCAAAGTTTGTGAGGTATCCAGTTGGAGGCAAGGGTGCAGTGCGATATTGGTAGATATTGACGAAAGCTCTACATGTTTCGCGTTATTTTATTCAACGCTTCGTCTGGAGCCTGAGATTGCAGTAACTAACAAACAAATATGAGATTTAAAAGACACAGTAAGTATATGCATATCATCAGTACTTCCTAGATAACACGTTCTATTTTTACATAAAAGTATATATTGATCTAAAATATTTGCCGAGTGTGACCATCAAGTTCCCATCATCACTACCAGACAGTGCGCAGCATGAGTACAGGCCAATAATCCAAGCCCTCAGTGGGGACGTATAAAATATCATATTCAACTGTCATTAATATATAAAAGACATTGTACTTACTACAATTCTTTGGTTTGTTCAACAAAAAAGGGGTAAAGAGGTACAGTCCCTGTTGTCTCCTCACCAACCAGAGGAACTAATGAGGATGGAATGGAGTAGGATTGAATATCGTGCACCCCGGGTATAGTCCTAAATGGTAGCCGAATATAGAAAAAATAAATGAATAAATAAATAAATTTAGCCCCCTGTCAATGCAAGACAGGACAGATATGTTGCGTGAGAGAATTACCCCCAAACGAGAGGGGAAACGTTGGAAATATTGGCTCACCTATATAGAGAAGGGAAGCAGGAAATTCCCTAAATTGGGTAAACACACCGGCACTGGAATTATTTGTAAATTCCCTGGTTGAAACGGTCAAGAAAAGAATCAGCCCATATGGTGGTCAGATGATGACAGCCTTAAGATTGGGAAGTAGTGCCATGATAGACCTGTATAATTGGGCCATAAAGATTAAAGAGAGCCTCAAATAGAGAAAAGTAATGCATAATTACGGATAAAGTAGCATAGCCAAGCGGCATATATGCAACTCACCATCCCGGGATACAGAGAAATCCAGCCTACCATCATCAGATCTGTTGGTGGAGAGCGGGGGACGCTGACAGGGAGCACATCCTGGTGTGCTTAAGTATACGTCCCATCTGTAGTCAATATCCGGCGTCGCCGGCTTGACGTCATCCAGATCGGCCGCAAGGAGCGTCCTGCGCATGCGCCGACGCCCCGTCCCCGTCCTGTTTACCCAATTTAGGGAATTTCCTGCTTCCCTTCTCTATATAGGTGAGCCAATATTTCCAACGTTTCCCCTCTCGTTTGGGGGTAATTCTCTCACGCAACATATCTGTCCTGTCTTGCATTGACAGGGGGCTAAATTTATTTATTTATTCATTTATTTTTTCTATATTCGGCTACCATTTAGGACTATACCCGGGGTGCACGATATTCAATCCTACTCCATTCCATCCTCATTAGTTCCTCTGGTTGGTGAGGAGACAACAGGGACTGTACCTCTTTACCCCTTTTTTGTTGAACAAACCAAAGAATTGTAGTAAGTACAATGTCTTTTATATATTAATGACAGTTGAATATGATATTTTATACGTCCCCACTGAGGGCTTGGATTATTGGCCTGTACCCATGCTGCGCACTGTCTGGTAGTGATGATGGGAACTTGATGGTCACACTCGGCAAATATTTTAGATCAATATATACCTTTGTGTAAAAATAGAACGTGTTATCTAGGAAGTACTGATGATATGCATATACTTACTGTGTCTTTTAAATCTCATATTTGTTTGTTAGTTACTGCAATCTCAGGCTCCAGACGAAGCGTTGAATGAAATAACGCGAAACATGTAGAGCTTTCGTCAATATCTACCAATATCGCACTGCACCCTTGCCTCCAACTGGATACCTCACAAACTTTGGACAAAATCCGTCTTCATCGCCGATTTTTGTTCCGTGGTATCCCCTAGGCTTATTACTTTCAGGCTGCATATGCGATTTTGTACCATATTAATGTCTTTTCTTCTTTTTTGTTTGAACTCAAATCTATATGTTTTTAGATGTACGTGGTATTTTATGCATGTTGTTCTCCTTGAACTAATAAATTTTTGATATTACAAAACTAATGTCTACAGTGCCTAAAAAGTCCACAAGTCCCCCCTCTTCCATTTTCTATATTATATTAAGGACGTGGCACATGATTACTTTTCCAGTATCAGCAGTACCACACTGCATTGATACTCATTCCCTTTTTCAGATTAACCACTTCAGCCCCGGACCAATTTGCAGCCAAAGGACCAGGCCCCTTTTTGCGATTTGGCACTGCGTCGCTTTAACTGACAATTGCGCGGTCGTGCGACGTGGCTCCAAAACAAAATTGGCGTCCTTTTTTTCCCACAAATAGAGCTTTCGTTTGGTGGTATTTGATCGCCCCTGTGGTTTTTATTTTTTGCGCTATAAACAAAAATAGAGCGACAATTTTGAAAAAAATGCAATATTTTTTGTTTTTTGCTATAATAAATTGCTATAATAAATATCCCCAAAAATTGATCAATTTTATTCCTATTATTAGGGAAGGTAAACATCCCTTGTAATAGGAATAGTGCGTGACAGGTCCTCTTTATGGAGAGATGTGGGGGTCTATAAGACCCCACATCGCTCCTCCAGGCTGGAAAGCCTGAGATCAAAAAAACAGGACGATCTCGGCTTTCCAGCTGGATAAATGGGGTATTTACAACTGCCAGGCCGGGCATGACGTCAAAACGTCACGCCCAGACCTTTGAGAGTCATAGAGATGACCGGGGACCATCTGTTCCCTGGAAATCTGTATGGCCAACTTCCACCACCATTGGATTCCTTCTCTGGATCGCTGATCGCACGGGCGAGCCCGGAGAAGCACCGGAGGGCGGCGGGAGGGGGGAAGTTCCCTCCCGCCACCTGGAAGAATGATCAAGCGGCTGAACCGCCATGATTCTTACGGTGAGGGGAATCGCCGGCTGAAGAGAAGGATACCAGGTTGATGCCTGTAGGTGCTGGCATCATCCCGGTATAACCTTCAAGTTAACATGACTGTATTGTGTAGTGACTGAGTATTATTTAGAGGTCATACACCAACCATTTGATCCCCAGATCCCCATTGGGTATAGATACCCTTGGTTAAGAACCCCTGCCAGGGGAGGGCTGGCAGCCTTAGGCCTGGGGGGGAAGTCCAGTCAAGTGGCCCATTGAACTACCGAATCAGCTCACCATCCATGCCCAGCTGGTTTTTCAATGCAGCCTCACCAGTGCCCCTCAATGCAGCCTGATCAGTGCCCATCAATGCCGACTCATCAGTGCCCATCAATGCAACCTCACCAGTGTCCATAAATGCAGTCTCACCAGTGCCCATCCAATGCAGCCTGATCACTGGGGCAGGGAAAATGGGGTGTATGGGGTATGGGGTCAGCTGGGGGTGTCAGGGTCTCTTACTTGGCAGCTCAGGTTGCACGCCACGGCCAGCGCAAGCCAGCACTCAGCCCCACAGCCCGAGCCAGTCACGGGCACCCTGGTCTCTGAGGGTGGTAGATTCCTCTGCGCTGCTTGGGAGCTTGAGTGTGGACTACAACTCCCGGAATGCAACAGTGGCCGACCGCCGCAGCTGTAAAAATAGCAGCGGGCGCCAGCCATTTTCAACGTAAGTTAGGGCGGCCTGGGGGGCAATTGCCACTCTGCCCCCCAGCCCTCCCCTGACCCCTGCCCTAGAGCATAATACGTTTTGCCAAATCCACAACTCTCCATCAATCTGGGAAAAGGCCAAAGTAATAGAGGGACCCCATATTTGTCAGTACCAGAACACCGGCACTTGCACATTATTCTCTCCAAAGATATTTCCGTAAGAAAGAAAATGTTGACAATACTCATATATATAGTTTTAGGTTTTGGGTTGACTTCTTCTCATTTAGCTTCCTTTCCATTTCAAATTGTCTTTCTAGGAAAGAGTGGGGCTTGGATCCTTTTCTTCCACAATCCCTCTTGCAGAACTACAAGGAAAAAACCTTGCGTAAAGCGTTAGCGCAGCACCTCAAGATCCACCAAAACCAGTTATCTGGCAACAAGGTAAGAGGGATCTGTCTGACCTTCTACACCCACTTACACTGTGCCAAGACTCCTCTGACACAGAGACATCTAAGTCTACTTTTGTATTGCCGTAGGCATCCATCATTCAGGCCAAACTTCGCTACCTGCGTATCCTTAACGAGCTGCCGACTTTCGCCGGTGTCCTCTTCAACACGGTTGCCATGGTAACGTAGTTTCTTGCAATCTCAGCCATGCCACAACGTGAGACGAAGATCAGATTCCATATCTCATACTTTCATTTTGAGGTCTGTTATGAGTTCGCTCTTCCATTTCATGTTTTAGATGAAAACTACAGTGTATTCTCTGCTAAACATATACTGTACAAGTGATCCAGGCAGATGTATAAGACATAAATTAATGCTATTCAAAATTCACTGAACATTCTGAATTAACCCCTCTGCACACTGCTGTACACCCTCATTCCCTATACACCATATTTCTAACAAACCTTTGCATAAAAGGAGGGATTTTCAGTTTGCATACAATGCATGCTCCAGATGGCCAACTGCATCAAAGTGACCCCTCTCTGGCCAACTGTGTCAAAGTGACCCCTCTCTGGCAAACTGTGTCAAAGTGACCCCTCTCTGGCCAGCTGTGTCAAAGTGGAACCCTCTCTGGCCAGCTCTGTCAAGGTGACCCCTCTTTGGCCAGCTGTGTCAAAATGGCCCCTCTCTGGCCAGCTGTGTCAAAGTGACCCCTCTCTGGCCAGCTGTGTCAAAGTGACCCCTCTCTGGCCAGCTGTGTCAAAGTGACCCCTCTCTAGCCAGTTGTGTCAAAGTGACCCCTCTCTGGCCAGCTGTGTCATATTGAGGATGCATTGATATTGCAATGCATGCTCCAGATGGCCAACTGCATCAAAGTGACCCCTCTCTGGCCAACTGTGTCAAAGCGACTCTCTCTGGCCAACTATGTCAAAGTGATCCCCCTCTTGCAAACTGTGTCAACGTGACCCGTCTCTGGCCAGCTGTGTCAAAGTTACCCCTCTCTGGCCAGCTGTGTCAAAGTGACCCCTCTCTGGCCAGCTGTGTCAAAGTGACCTCTCTCTGGCCAGCTGTGTCAAGGTGACCCCTCTCTGGCCAGCTGTGTCGAAGTGACCCCTCTTTGGCCAGCTGTGTCATATTGAGCATGCATTGATATTGCAATGCATGCTCCAGATGGCCAACTGCATCGAAGTGACCCATCTCTGGCCAACTGTGTCAAAGCGACCCTCTCTGGCCAACTATGTCAAAGTGATCCCCTTCTTGCAAACTGTGTCAACGTGACCCCTCTCTGGCCAGCTATGTCAAAGTAACCCCTTTCTGGCCAACTGTGTCAAAGTGACCCCTCTCTGGCCAGCTGTGTCAAAGTGACCCCTCTCTGGCCAGCTGTGTCAAAGTGACCCCTCTCTGGCCAGCTGTGTCAAAGTGACCCCTCTCTGGCCAACTGAGTCAAAGTGATCCCTCTCTGGCCAGCTGTGTCAAAGTGACCCCTCTCTGGCCAGCTGTGTCAAAGTGGCCCCTCTCTGGCCAGCTGTGTCAAAGTGACCTCTCTCTGGCCAGCTGTGTCAAAGTGGCCCCTCTCTGGCCAGCTGTGTCAAAGTGACCCCTCTCTGGCCAGCTGTGTCAAAGTGACCCCTCTCTGGCCAGCTGTGTCAAAGTGACCCCTCTCTGGCCAGCTGTGTCAAAGTGACCCCTCTCTGGCCAGCTGTGTCAAAGTGACCCCTCTCTGGCCAGCTGTGTCAAAGTGACCCCTCTCTGGCCAGCTGTGTCAAAGTGGCCCCTCTCTGGCCAGCTGTGTCAAAGTGGCCCCTCTCTGGCCACCTGTGTCAAAGTGGCCTCTCTCTGGCCAGCTGTGTCAAAGTGACCTCTCTCTGGCCAGCTGTGTCAAAGTAACCCCTTTCTGGCCAGCTGTGTCAAAGTGACCCCTCTCTGGCCAGCTGTGTCAAAGTGACCCCTCTCTGGCCAGCTGTGTCAAAGTGGCCCCTCTCTGGCCACCTGTGTCAAAGTGGCCTCTCTCTGGCCAGCTGTGTCAAAGTGACCTCTCTCTGGCCAGCTGTGTCAAAATGGCCCCTCTCTGGCCAGCTGTGTCAAAGTGACCCCTCTCTGGCCAGCTGTGTCAAAGTGACCCCTCTCTGGCCAGCTGTGTCAAAGTGACCCCTCTCTAGCCAGTTGTGTCAAAGTGACCCCTCTCTGGCCAGCTGTGTCATATTGAGGATGCATTGATATTGCAATGCATGCTCCAGATGGCCAACTGCATCAAAGTGACCCCTCTCTGGCCAACTGTGTCAAAGCGACTCTCTCTGGCCAACTATGTCAAAGTGATCCCCCTCTTGCAAACTGTGTCAACGTGACCCGTCTCTGGCCAGCTGTGTCAAAGTGACCCCTCTCTGGCCAGCTGTGTCAAAGTGACCCCTCTCTGGCCAGCTGTGTCAAAGTGACCTCTCTCTGGCCAGCTGTGTCAAGGTGACCCCTCTCTGGCCAGCTGTGTCGAAGTGACCCCTCTTTGGCCAGCTGTGTCATATTGAGCATGCATTGATATTGCAATGCATGCTCCAGATGGCCAACTGCATCAAAGTGACCCATCTCTGGCCAACTGTGTCAAAGCGACCCTCTCTGGCCAACTATGTCAAAGTGATCCCCTTCTTGCAAACTGTGTCAACGTGACCCCTCTCTGGCCAGCTATGTCAAAGTAACCCCTTTCTGGCCAACTGTGTCAAAGTGACCCCTCTCTGGCCAGCTGTGTCAAAGTGACCCCTTTCTGGCCAACTGTGTCAAAGTGTCCCCTCTCTGGCCAGCTGTGTCAAAGTGACCCCTCTCTGGCCAGCTGTGTCAAAGTGACCCCTCTCTGGCCAGCTGTGTCAAAGTGACCCCTCTCTGGCTAGCTGTGTCAAAGTGGCCCCTCTCTGGCCAGCTGTGTCAAAGTGACCCCTCTCTGGCCAGCTGTGTCAAAGTGACCCCCCTCTTGCAAACTGTGTCAACGTGACCCCTCTCTGGCCAGCTGTGTCAAAGTGACCCGTCTCTGGCCAGCTGTGTCAAAGTGACCCCTCTCTGGCCAGCTGTGTCAAAGTGACCCCTCTCTGGCCAGCTGTGTCAAAGTGACCTCTCTCTGGCCAGCTGTGTCAAGGTGACCCCTCTCTGGCCAGCTGTGTCGAAGTGACCCCTCTTTGGCCAGCTGTGTCATATTGAGCATGCATTGATATTGCAATGCATGCTCCAGATGGCCAACTGCATCAAAGTGACCCATCTCTGGCCAACTGTGTCAAAGCGACCCTCTCTGGCCAACTATGTCAAAGTGATCCCCTTCTTGCAAACTGTGTCAACGTGACCCCTCTCTGGCCAGCTATGTCAAAGTAACCCCTTTCTGGCCAACTGTGTCAAAGTGACCCCTCTCTGGCCAGCTGTGTCAAAGTGATCCCTCTCTGGCCAGCTGTGTCAAAGTGACCCCTCTCTGGCCAGCTGTGTCAAAGTGGCCCCTCTCTGGCCAGCTGTGTCAAAGTGACCTCTCTCTGGCCAGCTGTGTCAAAGTGGCCCCTCTCTGGCCAGCTGTGTCAAAGTGACCCCTCTCTGGCCAGCTGTGTCAAAGTGACCCCTCTCTGGCCAGCTGTGTCAAAGTGACCCCTCTCTGGCTAGCTGTGTCAAAGTGGCCCCTCTCTGGCCAGCTGTGTCAAAGTGACCCCTCTCTGGCCAGCTGTGTCAAAGTGACCCCTCTCTGGCCAGCTGTGTCAAAGTGGCCCCTCTCTGGCCAGCTGTGTCAAAGTGGCCCCTCTCTGGCCACCTGTGTCAAAGTGGCCTCTCTCTGGCCAGCTGTGTCAAAGTGACCTCTCTCTGGCCAGCTGTGTCAAAGTAACCCCTTTCTGGCCAGCTGTGTCAAAGTGACCCCTCTCTGGCCAGCTGTGTCAAAGTGACCCCTCTCTGGCCAGCTGTGTCAAAGTGGCCCCTCTCTGGCCACCTGTGTCAAAGTGGCCTCTCTCTGGCCAGCTGTGTCAAAGTGACCTCTCTCTGGCCAGCTGTGTCAAAGTGACCCCTCTCTGGCCAGCTGTGTCAAAGTGACCCCTCTCTGGCCAGCTGTGTCAAAGTGACCCCTCTCTAGCCAGTTGTGTCAAAGTGACCCCTCTCTGGCCAGCTGTGTCATATTGAGGATGCATTGATATTGCAATGCATGCTCCAGATGGCCAACTGCATCAAAGTGACCCCTCTCTGGCCAACTGTGTCAAAGCGACTCTCTCTGGCCAACTATGTCAAAGTGATCCCCCTCTTGCAAACTGTGTCAACGTGACCCGTCTCTGGCCAGCTGTGTCAAAGTGACCCCTCTCTGGCCAGCTGTGTCAAAGTGACCCCTCTCTGGCCAGCTGTGTCAAAGTGACCTCTCTCTGGCCAGCTGTGTCAAGGTGACTCCTCTCTGGCCAGCTGTGTCAAAGTGACCCCTCTTTGGCCAGCTGTGTCATATTGAGCATGCATTGATATTGCAATGCATGCTCCAGATGGCCAACTGCATCAAAGTGACCCATCTCTGGCCAACTGTGTCAAAGCGACCCTCTCTGGCCAACTATGTCAAAGTGATCCCCTTCTTGCAAACTGTGTCAACGTGACCCCTCTCTGGCCAGCTATGTCAAAGTAACCCCTTTCTGGCCAACTGTGTCAAAGTGACCCCTCTCTGGCCAGCTGTGTCAAAGTGACCCCTTTCTGGCCAACTGTGTCAAAGTGGCCCCTCTCTGGCCAGCTGTGTCAAAGTGACCCCTCTCTGGCCAGCTGTGTCAAAGTGACCCCTCTCTGGCCAGCTGTGTCAAAGTGACCCCTCTCTGGCTAGCTGTGTCAAAGTGGCCCCTCTCTGGCCAGCTGTGTCAAAGTGACCCCTCTCTGGCCAGCTGTGTCAAAGTGACCCCTCTCTGGCCAGCTGTGTCAAAGTGGCCCCTCTCTGGCCAGCTGTGTCAAAGTGACCCCTCTCTGGCCAGCTGTGTCAAAGTGACCCCTTTCTGGCCAACTGTGTCAAAGTGACCCCTCTCTGGCCAGCTGTGTCAAAGTGACCCCTCTCTGGCCAGCTGTGTCAAAGTGATCCCCCTCTTGCAACCTGTGTCAACGTGACCCCTCTCTGGCCAGCTGTGTCAAAGTGACCCCTCTCTGGCCAACTGAGTCAAAGTGATCCCTCTCTGGCCAGCTGTGTCAAAGTGGCCCCTCTCTGGCCAGCTGTGTCAAAGTGACCTCTCTCTGGCCAGCTGTGTCAAAGTGGCCCCTCTCTGGCCAGCTGTGTCAAAGTGACCCCTCTTTGGCCAGCTGTGTCAAAGTGGCCCCTCTCTGGCCAGCTGTGTCAAAGTGACCCCTCTCTGGCCAGCTGTGTCAAAGTGACCCCTCTCTGGCCAGCTGTGTCAAAGTGACCCCTCTCTGGCCAGCTGTGTCAAAGTGACCCCTCTCTGGCCAGCTGTGTCAAAGTGGCCCCTCTCTGGCCACCTGTGTCAAAGTGGCCCCTCTCTGGCCAGCTGTGTCAAAGTGACCTCTCTCTGGCCAGCTGTGTCAAAGTGACCCCTCTCTGGCCAGCTGTGTCAAGGTGACCCCTCTCTGGCCAGCTGTGTCGAAGTGACCCCTCTTTGGCCAACTGTGTCATATTGAGCATGCATTGATATTGCAATGAATGCTCCAGATGGCCAACTGCATCAAAGTGACCCATCTCTGGTCAATTGTGTCAAAGTGACCCCTCTCTGGCCAACTGTGTCAAAGCGACCCTCTCTGGCCAACTATGTCAAAGTGATCCCCCTCTTGCAAACTGTGTCAACGTGACCCCTCTCTGGCCAGCGGTGTCAAAGTGACCCCTCTCTGGCCAGCTGTGTCAAAGTGACCCCTCTCTGGCCAGCTGTGTCAAAGTGACCCCTCTCTGGCCAGCTGTGTCAAAGTGACCCCTCTCTGGCCAGCTGTGTCAAAGTGACCCCTCTCTGGCCAGCTGTGTCAAAGTGACCCCTCTCTGGCCAGCTGTGTCAAGATGACCCCTCTCTGGCCAGCTGTGTCAAAGTGGCCCCTCTCTGGCCAGCTGTGTCAAAGTGACCTCTCTCTGGCCAGCTGTGTCAAAGTGACCCCTCTCTGGCCAGCTGTGTCAAGATGACCTCTCTCTGGCCAGCTGTGTCAAAGTGGCCCCTCTCTGGCCAGCTGTGTCAAAGTGACCCCTCTCTGGCCAGCTGTGTCAAAGTGGCCCCTCTCTGGCCAGCTGTGTCAAAGTGACCTCTCTCTGGCCAGCTGTGTCAAAGTGGCCCCTCTCTGGCCAGCTGTGTCAAAGTGACCTCTCTCTGGCCAGCTGTGTCAAAGTGGCCCCTCTCTGGCCAGCTGTGTCAAAGTGGCCCCTCTCTGGCCAGCTGTGTCAAAGTGGCCCCTCTCTGGCCAGCTGTGTCAAAGTGACCCTTCTCTGGCCAGCTGTGTCAAAGTGACCCCTCTCTGGCCAGCTGTGTCAAGATGACCCCTCTCTGGCCAGCTGTGTCGAAGTGATCCCTTTTTGGCCAGCTGTGTCAAAGCGACCCCTCTCTGGCCAGCTGTGTCATATTGAGCATGCATTGATATTGCAATGCATGCTCCAGATGGCCAACTGCATCAAAGTGACCCATCTCTGGTCAATTGTGTCAAAGTGACCCCTCTCTGGCCAACTGTGTCAAAGTGATCCCCCTCTTGCAAACTGTGTCAACGTGACCCCTCTCTGGCCAGCTGTGTCAAAGTAACCCCTTTCTGGCCAACTGTGTCAAAGTGACCCCTCTCTGGCCAGCTGTGTCAAAGTGACCCCTCTCTGGCCAGCTGTGTCAAAGTGACCCCTCTTCGGCCAGCTGTGTCAAAGTGACCCCTCTCTGGCCAACTGTGTCAAAGTGACTCCTCTCTAGCCAGATGTGTCAAAGTGACTCCTCTCTAGCCAGCTGTGTCAAAGTGACCCCTCTCTGGCCAGCTGTGTCAAAGTGACCCCTCTCTGGCCAGCTGTGTCAAAGTGACCCCTCTCTGGCCAGCTGTGTCAAAGTGACCCCTCTCTGGCCAGCTGTGTCAAAGTTACACCTCTCTGGCCAGCTGTGTCAAAGTGACCCCTCTCTGGCCAGCTGTGTCAAAGTGACTCCTCTCTAGCCAGCTGTGTCAACGTGACCCCTCTCTGAACAGCTGTGTCAAAGTTACCCCTCTCTGGCCAGCTGTGTCAAAGTGACCCCTCTTTGGCCAGCTGTGTCAAAGTGACCCCTCTTTGGCCAGCTGTGTCAAAGTGACCCCTCTCTAACGAGCTGTGTCAAAGTGACCCCTCTCTGGCCAGCTGTGTCATATTGAGCATGCATTGATATTGCAATGCATGCTCCAGATGGCCACATGCATCAAAAAATGACCCCTCTCTGGACAATTGTGTCAAAGTGACCCCTCTCTGGCCAACTGTGTCAAAGTGACCCCTCTCTGGCAAACTGTGTCAAAGTGATCCCCTCTTGCAAACTGTGTCAAAGTGACCAGTCTCTGGCCAGCTGTGTCAAAGTGACCCCTCTCTGGCCAGCTGTGTCAAAGTGACCCCTCTCTGGCCAACTGTGTCAAAGTGACCCCTCTCTGGCCAACTGTGTCAAAGTGACCCCTCTCTGGCCAACTGTGTCAAAGTGACCCCTCTCTGGCCAACTGTGTCAAAGTGACCCCTCTCTGGCCAACTGTGTCAAAGTGACCCCTCTCTGGCCAACTGTGTCAAAGTGACCCCTCTCTGGCCAACTGTGTCAAAGTGACCCCTCTCTGGCCAACTGTGTCAAAGTGACCCCTCTCTGGCCAACTACATCAAATCGATCCCTTTCTAGCCAACTGTGTCAAAGTGACTCTTCTTTGGCCAACTGTGTCAAATTGATCCCTTTCGGGCCAACTGTGTCAATGTGACCCCTCTCTGGCCAACTAGGCAAAAGTGATGCCTTTCTGCCCATCTGTGTCAATGTGATCCCTCTCTGGCCAACTGTGTCAAAGTGATCCCTCTCTGGCTAACTTCATCAAAGTGATCCTTCTCTGGCCTACTGTGTCAACGTGACCCCTCTCAGGTCAGGTCCTACTCTACTGAACAAAATGCCACATACTTACTTGCTTATAGCATAATTTTATGGACATATAGTGCCAATATAGAATAGACATACATAGTTGGAGGAGATCTACAGACTCAGGTCTGGTCACTGATCTGCACTATGCAATAGAGGGATGTCAGTGCTCAATTTTTTGATGCAAGCAGTGTAAGCACCTGAATTAGACTTGGTAATCCTGTACTGAAGAGCTTAGATTGGGAGAAGCAGCACCAACCATAAACCAATCAGTACAAGTAACATCCTGATAGGTGGAGAGAGCGGCATGACAGAAAGATGAGCTTATCAATCCACAGTTTCTCCTTTTACTTCCTGGTACATTGTTCACCCTATAACAGGAAGTGCCTGAACAAGGACTTTCATGGCAGGATCACCAGAGATTATTATGGCCATGCTTAGCAGATAAAAGAGAACATGTTATAATTTACATTTTTCTTTGCTCATCGCAGGATGAAAAGACGCCGGCAACCACGCTTCTAGTGGGTCCTCGCCATGGAATCAGCCATGTCATAGACCTGAAGACTAATCTCACAACAGTTCTATTCGAATTCAGCCAAGTGACGAAGATCCAGTTATTCAGAGAGTCCCAAGGAGTAGCGCGTGTTGAGACAAGTGTCACTGATACTAAGGTGTGCTCAACATACTGTAATGAATTTAAAGTTTCTCCTTAAGTTATTCTGTGGCTGGCTGTTTGGGCATTCGAATATTTTCATATCCTTTTCTTTCCTCGTCAACATGACATTTTTAAATAAAATCTTTCCGTTTTCATTGCTTCTTATGCCCCGTACACACGGTCGGAAATTCCGACCACAAAATCCGTCGTATTTTTTCCGACAGATTTTGTCCGACACTGGTGTTGCATACACACGGTCGGACAAAGTTGTCGGAAAATCCGATCATCCTGAACGCGGTGACGTTCGTTGCCTACGACGGGACTACGTAGAGGCTAGTAGCCAATAGCTTTGGTCTTGTAATGTGATCTGAGCATGCGTGGCACTTTGTCCGTCGGAATTCGCTACACACGATCGAAAAAGTCCGATAGGACTTTGTTGTCGGAAAATTTGAGAGCAGGATCTCAAACTTTTCCATCGGAAATTCCGACGGAAAAAGTCCGATGGAGCCCACACGCGGTCGGAATTTCCAACAACATGGTCCGATAGGACATTTTCCGTCGGAAAATCCGACCGTGTGTACGGGGCATTAGACATGTGCACTGCCCAAAAATTTGTTCATTTTCATTTTCGTTTCATTCGTTTTTTATTTTTTTCGTTTTTCGGGTCATTCGTTATGATCGCAATTAGTAAATTCGTTCATTCGTAAATTAGAAAATTCGGAAATTCGAAAATCCAAAAACCCAAAAATTAGAAAATCTGAAATAGTAACTAACTATTAAATTATAGGTATTGTAATTTCCTTTCAAATTTGGCTGTTAGTGAACACGAATTTATCTGAAATTACGAACTATCCAAAATAACGAATGCCGCATCTAAACAAAGTGGAACGTAACAAATTAATAATAAATAATAATAATAAAAAGTTTTTATTATTATTATTGTTATTTATTATTATTAATTCATTACGTTCCATTTGTTTGGCCACGGCGTTCGTTATTTCGGATAATTTGTAACTTAAGATAAATTTGTATTTGTTACGTTACAGCCCAATTTAAAAAGGAAATGACAATACCTATATTTAATAGTTAGTAATCGTTAAGTTATTATTAGTTAATTATAAATTCAGATTTCCGAATTTCCGAATATACGAATTTACGAATGTGCAAATGTACGAATGTACAAATTTTCGAATATTCGAATTTATTAGATTTATTAGATTTTCGTTAATTCGGATATTTCCAAATTAACGAATTTGTTGAAATTTGTTAAAAAACTAATTCAGAACGAAACGAATTGCACATATCTATTGCTTCTGTATGCAGTGCAGGCAGATTACGCTCATTGGAGGGGCCGGTAGGGTGCTGTACATCAGAGGTTCTCAACCTCAGTCCTCAAGTTCCCCCTAACAGGCCATGTTTGCAGGTTTTCCTTTATCTTGCACAGGCGCTTTAAATCAGAGTCAATGGCTTGGTATTTTGGACAGCTATTTTATCTAAAAGAAATCCCCAAAACATGACCTGTCGGGGGTACTTGAGGACAGGGTTGAGAACAGGGCTGTCTTTAATATTGATTGTACCCTGGGCAAAACTTTTCTTGGGCCCCCCCCTCCCCCACACAGTTTTGCTCTCCACATGCTCTAATGTCCATGGTCGGAAATTCCGATGGAAAATGTCCGATCGGACCATGTTGTCGGAAAATCCGACCGTGTGCGGGCTCCATCGGACTTTTTACGTTGGAATTTCCGCCGGAAAAAATTTGAGATCCTGCTCTCAAATTTTCCGAAAACAAAATCCGATCGGACTTTTTACCGATCGTGTGTAGAGAATTCCGACGGACAAAGTGCCACGCATGCTCAGATCAAATTAGGAGACCAAACCTATTGGCTACTAGCCTCTACGTAGTTCCGTCGTACGCAACGAACGACACCACGTTCAGAATGATCGGATTCTCCGACAACTTTGTCTGACCGTTTGTATGCAACACCAGTGTCGGACAAAATCCGTCTGAAAAATTCAGACGGATTTTGTGGTCGGAATTTCCGACCGTGTGTACGGGGCATTAGACATACAATACATTTTTGTTGCGATTTGTTGCCAGAGGTTACAGTGTATCATTACCGCTCACTGACTGGTTGCTAGAGGTTACAGCACATGATTTCTGCTTGTTGATTGGTTGCTAGAGATTACTGTGGATATGACCTCAGGGGGGAGCATGATATACATATCAATGCCACCGGGCGCCACTATTTACATATGGATGCCGGTAATTTGTAAACACAGGGTCTGCTGGTGAGTCATCTGTACACAACAATAGGGCAGAGCTGGGCAACATTAGTAGCAGCGCTTCACACTGAGATATTGGGACACAGCACAGGACTAAAACCTCAAGGGACGAGGGAACTTAAACCAGGATAGTTGGCAAGTATGAGGCAGCTGCTTTGGGCCCCACAACAATGAAAGTGCCCAGGGCATCTGCCCCTTTTGCCCTGCCTTAAAGCGGTTCTGCACCGGGGTTTTTTTTTTTTTTTTGGGGAATATGCTAAGGGGTAATAGGAAAATTAGGGGACTCACCTGTTCCATCTGCATTCGTGATCGCTGCCGGTTTTCGTCCTATGAAGTTCTTTATCTTCTTCTTTTCTGCTGGGGGCCATCTTGCCTGTGGGCATGTGAAACCCCACAGGCACTTTAGATGGCCCAGCATGCACCGCCGTTACTGCGCCGAGCTCGCACGTGCGCAGTAACGGCAAAGTGCAGCTCACGTTCTCCGAAATCTCGCGAGATGTCGGCACATCTGCCGAAATCTCGCGAGATTTCGGAAGATGTGTCCGAAATCTCGCGAGATTTCGGAAGATGTGCCCGAAATCTCGCGAGATTTCGGAAGATGCCCGCACAGGCTCCTGGGATCAATGACACCAGATCCCAGGAGACAGTGCGTCGTGACGAGGATCCCCGCACAGACCCCGCCCACCCCCGCAGAGACAGAGGACCGGAAGTCATCGATTACAAGGTAAGTGAAAAAAAAAAAAAACACATTTCATTTAGTACTCTTTGCCTGATTTGGAAGGCAAAGAGATTTACTAAATAAAATGTGTGCAGAACCGCTTTAAAAACGGCCCTGGTTGAGAAAATAGCTTCCTAAAAAAGAAATCACAGCACCCTGCCTCAGTACTCCTCTCAACAGTCCTGATGCGAACAATTAGGTTTAAAAAGGAGCTTTATCTCACTACATTAGGAATTTATTCATGCCCATTTGTGAAGTTACTAAAAAAAACATCCACTAATAATATGCCCATAGACTATAATATTGATCTGCTTTTCTTTTCCAGTCCCTGGTGTTGCTCATGGATTGGCCGGAAGCTACCAGTTTTGCCTGTTTGGTCGCAGGGTATTACCGGCTGCTAGTAGACTCTAAGAAAGGAATTTTCTACAGAGCTGCTGGTCATTTGCCTCCACCTCAGATTATCAAGGCAGGTATGACTTTCATCTCCTCCCTCGAAATAACCACACCAGCTGTGCAAACTCAACACACGTATCTACCTTGTTCACTTTGCGTATATATTTGTTGTACATTTGTTTTAAATAATTTCCAGGCAAAAAAAAAAAACGAATTTCCACCATGTGTAGACGAGAATCTGGCCATCTAGGGCAGGGGTCTCGAAACTTTCTAAGCATAGAGACAATTTTTGTGTCCTTCAGGCTTTAGGGAGGGCCAGACTGTGGCCAGTGAGAATAGAGAATGCTTCGGGTCTGGGATCAAAAGTAAAATTTCCGTCATTGCAGATGCCACCAAGCTATGCAGTGGAATAACAGGACGTTGCATGTGGCAGATGAGGTTGAACCGCTTCCCGACCGGCGCACAATGATATACGTTGACAGAATGGCACGGACAGGCATAAGGGCGTATATATACGTCCCCTTTAAAATGCCGCCGTGCCATCGGGCGCGTGCCTCTCGCGGCGGTCGGGACCTTCGATCGGCTAATCAAAATCTCCTCCTCATTCCTAAATCCCGCTACAAATCAAAGGGGGAACGGAGATTCGCTGTCCAAGGACCACGGTTATGGAACGCCCTACCAACCGACATCCGCATGGAAGAAAACCATCAGGCCTTCAGGAAGAAACTCAAGACCTACCTCTTCTAGAAGCTTGACAACAAAGCACGAATACAGCGCCTTGAGGCGATTCAGTTCGCATTGTAGCGCTATATAAGTTATTCATTCATTCATTCGTTGTCTCACGGGAAGGCGGAACGGGGAGATGCGGAAATAAACAGCATCTCCCCGTTCTGCCTAGCAACTAGTGATGCCGATCTCTGCTCCCTGTGATTGGAACAGAGATCAGCATTCACTAGCTGACAGCCACGCCCCCCGCACAGTAAGAAACACACCTCTAGGCACACTTAACCCCTCCCTGCCCCCTAGTGGTTAACCCCTTAACTACCAGTGTCATTTATACAGGAATCAATGCATTTAAATAGCATTGATTGCTGTATAAATGACAATGGTCCCAAAAATGTGTCAAAAATGTCCGATGTGTCCGCCATAATGTCGCAGTCACAATAAAAATCGCTGATCGCCGCCATTACTAATAAAAAAAATTATTAATAAAAATGCTATAAAACTATCCGCTATCTTGTAAACACTATAACTTCTGCGCAAACCAATCAATAATCGCTTATTGCGATTTTTTTACCAAAAATATGTAGAAGAATACGTATCGGCCTAAACTGAGGAAAAAAAAATTTTTTTATATATTTTTGGGGGATATTTATTATAGCAAAAAATAAAAAAGAATGTGTTTTTTTCAAAATTGTCGCACTTTTTGGTTTATAGCGCAAAAAATAAAAACCGCAGGGGCGATCAAATACCACCAAAAGAAAGCTATATTTGTGGGAAAAAAAAGGACGTCAATTTTGTTTGGGAGCCACGTCGCACGACTGCGCAATTGTCAGTTAAAGCGACGCAGTGCCGAATCGCAAAAAGGGGCCTGGTCCTTTGGCTGCAAATTGGTCCGGGGCTGAAAGTGGTTAATGTTGATAAATGTAAAGTTCTGCACTTGGGGGCTCAGAATATGCATCATACATACTAGGGGGAGTACAACTGGGGGAATCCGTAGTGGAGAAGGATCTGGGGGTTTTGGTAGATCATAAGCTCAATAATAACATGCAATGCCAAGCTGCGGTTTCCAAGTCCTTTCTTGTATTAGGAGAGGTATGGACTCCAGAGAGAGAGATATCATTTTGCCCCCCTGTACAAATTATTAGTAAGACCTCATCTGAAATATGCAGTTCAGTTTTGGGCACCAGTTCTCAAAAAGGATATCGGGGAAACTGGAGAAAGTGCAGAGAAGGGCAACCAAACTGATAAGAGGCATGGAGGAGCTCAGCTATGAGGAAAGATTAGAGGAACTGAATTTATTCACTCTTTAGAAGAGGAGATTAAGGGGGATATGATCAACATGTACAAATATATAAGGGCTCCGTATAGTGAACTTGGTGTTGAGTTATTCACTTTACGGTCAACACCGAGGACAAGGGGGCGCTCTTTACGTCTAGAGGAAAAGAGATTTCAAATACGGAAAGGTTTCTTCACAGTAAGAGCTGTGAAAATGTGGAATAGACTCCCTCCAGAGGTGGTTCTGGCTAGCTCAGTAGATTGCTTTAAGAAAGGCCTGGATACTTTCCTAAATGTACAGAATATAACTGGGTACTGACATTTATAGGTAAAGTTGATCCGGGAAAAATGCGATTGCCTCTTGGGGGATCAGGGAGGAATTTTTTCCCCTGCTGTAGCAGATTGGAGCATGCTCTTCTGGGGGTTTTTTTTGCCTTCCTCTGGATCAACTGTGGGTATAGAATCGGGTATATGGGATTGTACAATATTTTTTGTTTTATTTATTTTTTTTTTTATGGTTGAACTGGATGGACTTGTGTCTTTTTTCAACCTGACTAACTATGTAACTATCAGTGCTTCAATATTGGTTTCAAATGGGAGGAATAGTGCCCCACTGTTGATATCATTGAGAAGAATAGTGCCCCATTGTTGATATCAATGAGAAGAATAGTGCCCCATTGTTGATATCAATGAGAAGAATAGTGCCCCATTGATGGTATCAGTGGGGGGAAATGATGTTCCATCGTTGGTGTCAGTTGGTGGAATAGTGCCCCATTGTTGATATCAATGAGAACAATAGTGCCCCATTGATGGTATCAGTGGGGGGAAATGATGTTCCATCGTTGGTGTCAGTTGGTGGAATAGTGCCCCATTGTTGATATCAATGAGAAGAATAGTGCCCCATTGATGGTATCAGTGGGGGAAATGATGTTCCATCGTTGGTGTCAGTTGGTGGAATAGTGCCCCATTGTTGATATCAATGAGAAGAATAGTGCCCCATTGATGGTATCAGTGGGGGAAATGATGTTCCATCATTGGTGTCAGTTGGTGGAATAGTGCCCCCAGGCCACAGTTTTGAGATCACGGATCTAAGGCAAGATTAGGCTTTGCAACATATGGGTCAATACACCCAATACTGGATTGGCTCGAAATTGGGGTGAATGGTGGTAAGCAGAAGCTCACCTCTGATCGCCGATCCACCCAACCCAACTGATCTTCTGGTAAATTGTGACCTGGTAAAGGGGTCTTCTTTAAACATATTACCAGCTGTGTAGGTGGTAATAGATTACATTCCAACATGCTGTAGGTGCAATGTAAAATTCCATACAGCTTTTGGAAATTGGAAATTTTACTAACCACAAAAAATTATTTTTATTAACTTATTAATTAATTAATTTATAAATGGCCTAAAGTTTAAGTGGTTAAACCAGGATCATGGTTGAGGTTGCAACCATGATCCCAGTATTATATTTTAAAACAGATGATTCCCTCCAACCTAAAAGTGATTCACATGGCTATACAGCCACTGGATCACTTTTACAGGCGATTGAAGGGGGGTCCCCACACCTCTTAGGCGACTGCCAGCAGCAGCTTCCCTGGACAAGGATGTTGTTCCTCCCACTGTATGACATCAGAAACAGGAAGTGACAAGGACTTGTCATTTTCAGTTTTGGTTTAATGTAAACAAGCCGTTACCGTCTTGTGAAAGCATCCCGGTTTGAACAGATGTTTTGAAGGTCAGAGGAGGGATCTGGTGTTTAATAGAGCCCAGATCTCTCCAAAAAAAGAGGACCTGTCATGGTTTATGCTACCACAAAGAATGTTGTTCCTCCCACTGTATGATGTCAGAAACAGGAAGTGACAAGGACTTTATCATTTTCAGTTTTGGTTTAATGTAAACAAGCAGCCGTTACCGTCTTGTGAAAGCAACCTATCAAACAGATCCCGGGTTGAACAGATGTTTTGGAGGCCAGAGGAGGGATCTGGGGTCTAATAGACCCCAGATCCCTCAAAAAAGAGGACCTGTCATGGTTCATGCTACCACAGGGTATGTTGTTCATTACTTATGAGGGCAATAAAGTTTATTCACGAAAAAAAAATGAAAGGTGCAGTTTAATGAAAATGAATGCTCCCCTATCCTCCTGTCTTATGCGTAATTACAAATGTGCGTGTTGGTCACGCACACATATGTAAACGAAAATAGCACCACACATGCAAAGTATCTACATGAGTGAGAGCAATAATTCTAGTATCAGACGTCCTGTGTAACTGTAAACTGGTAACCTATAAAGGCTTTTAAAGTGTCTATGAATATTTTTAGGTACTGTAGTTTGGTGCAGTCATATGCAATTTTAAAGTGTGACATGTTTGGTATCTGTATCTGTTTACTCAGTGTAACATAATCTTTTAGGCCCAAAAAATGGGGTATTATATTGTGTTTGTGTGCACTAAAACTTGTTAAAGTGTATTCTTCCTGAAAATTTGTGTCGATAAACCACTATGCAAATATCATGCAACATAACAAGTTGCAACAACCATTTTATTCTCCAGGGTCTCTGCATAAAAAAAAAAATTGAGGGGGGTTCTACGTAATTTTCTTAGCAAAAAAATGCTGATTTTTACATATTGAGACAGAAATGTCAGAATTGGCCGGGACTGGGACTGGTTAAATCCCGAATCTAGGTTCTGTACACCAGTCACCATCTCCACCATTTTCCCCGTTCCCTGTGTTTGAAAAGAAGTAAGAAGGTGTATGACAGCCTCAGCCCGGGCTCCAACCTTGCCATGATGGATGTACGAAGTGAATGCCATATAGATCTTGGCTGTCCTCCAGCTGTTGCGGAACTACAAGTCCCATCATGCCTTGCATACAGACTTTCCTTGCAATGCCTCATGGGTCTTGTAGTTCCGTAACAGCTGGAGGTTGTAACAGGTTGGACACCCATGCCATAGATAGTGCCATTCCAGAACTGACTGCAAAGATTCAAAGTGACCAGCATGCCAAATAGTAGAAACATACCCAGATCTATAGCACCACTCAAGAGGCGCTCCTCCTACTATACACAATTTAAGTTCCCCAGTTGCTCACAAAGATAGGGGAGAAAACAAGGGGCAGTGAAACGCTTCAAGGAAGGGTGTTTATTTTTTTTGGGTGGAGGTCAAATAAATACTGCAAGAAGAGCTAAGACTGGAGTGCAGCTGTTATCTTTTTATCTTTTGAGGAACAGCAAGCTAAATAGAAGCATTTCACATGTTTATTGTGATGACAGTGACACTTATGCCGCCTACACACGATCGGACTTTCCGGACAATCCGACGGACTTTGCAGCTGAGGTCCGCCGGACTTTCAAATGAGCGGACTTGGCCACAGACGATCACTCCAAAAGTCCGCCGGATTCGAACGTGATGATGTAGAATAAGGAAGTTCATAGCCAGTAGCCAATAGCTGCCCTAGCGTCGGTTTTAGTCCGTCGGACTAGCACACGGACGACCGGATTGTCCGCCAGACTGCCAAGTCCGGCAGATAATTTGGAGTCAAAACTTCTTTCTAAGTCCGCCGGACTTTTGGGAAGAAAAAGTCTGCTGAAGCCCACACACGATCTAATTGTCCGCCGGACCCTGGTCCGTCGGACTAAGTACGGCGGATAATCCGATCGTGTGTATGCGGCATCAAGGAATAGGAAATTAATGTTTTGGGGCCTTGCAGGGTCTCTTTCTCAAGGCAACGTTTAGAAATGGACCCTGCAAGACCCACAAAGACTGTCCAAAGACTTTGCAAATGCTTTGTGGAAGAACTGGAATTTCCTACAGAGCACATCCATGCTCTTCAAGGTGTGGCAGTCATTGGCAGTGTTACAATTCTTCTCCAGTTTCCAACTTGTCGGTGTCCAGGTACATGGCATAGGAAGACCAATCCATAACCATATTCTATGGCAGCATTGCATTTCTTCTCCAGTTTTAAACTTGTAGCTATCCGGGTACTTGGCGTAAGAAGACCAACCCATAAATATATTCTACAAGTCATCAAGGTCCTCCTTCACCATATAACATTTCTCCTCACAGTAGTGCAGAGTTGCAGGAGGCCAATGTCAAGAGTTTCAAGATGGTCTGCTTTACCAGAAAGGATGTCCAGGGATTGTGTAACTGATTTGTCAGCCATTGGCAGCATTGCATTTCTTCTCCAGTTTTCAACTTGTAGGTATCCAGGTACTTGGCATAAGAAGACCAATCCAATATTATATTCTAGAGTCAGTCACCAAGGTCCTCCTTCACTGGAGAACATTTCTTTTCACACTAGTCCAGAGTTGAAGGAGGCGAATGTCAAGAGTTTCAAGATGGCCTGCTTTACCAGATCGTGTAACTGATTTGTAGAAGAACTGGAATCTCATACAGAGCACATCCATGCTACTCAAGGTGTGGCAGAGTCAGTGGCAGTGTTGCATTTTCTTTCTAGAGGCAGTTTTCAAATTGTAGGTATCCAGGTCCCAAAAGCAGGCCAATTTAAAGCCATATATTAGGGTGGGGGTATTTTGGGGTGCAGCAGGGAGTGCGTTATTTTAGGAGGGGAAATTTGGGGGGGGGGTGCTAGGAAAGGTGATTTGGGGGGATTTGTATTGGGTGAGGGAAAGAGGATTTGTGCTAGAAGGAGGATTTGGGATGTATGTGCTATAAGCGGTGATAAGGTAGTTGACGGGGGCTTGGTGCTAGGAGGGGAATTTTTTTGGGGGGGGGGGGGGGGGGGGGGGGGGGGGGGGGGGGGGGGGGGGGGGGGGGGGGGCGGGGGGGGGTGGGGGGTCTTGGGGGGGGGGGGGGGGGGTGGGGGGGGGGGGGGGGGGGGGGGGGGGGGGGGGGGGGGGGGGGGGGGGGGGGGGGGGGGGGGGGGGGGGGGGGGGGGGGGGGGGGGGGGGGGGGGGGGGGGGGGGGGGGGGGGGGGGGGGGGGAGGGGGGGGGGGGGGGGGGGGGGGGGGGGGGGGGGGGGGGGGGGGGGGGGGGGGGGGGGGGGGGGGGGGTTTTGGGGGGGGGGGGGGGGGGGGGGGGGGGGGGGGGGGGGGGGGGGGGGGTGGGGGGGGGGGGGGGGGGGGGGGGGGGGGGGGGGGGGGGGGGGGTGGGGGGGGGCTGGGGGGGGTGGGGGGGGGGGGGGGGGGGGGGGGGGGGGGGGGGGGGGGGGGGGGGGGGGGGGGGGGGGGGGGGGGGGGGGGGGGGGGGGGGGGGGGGGGGGGGGGGGGGGGGGGGGGGGGGGGGGGGGGGGGGGGGGGGGGGGGGGGGGGGGGGGGGGGGGGGGGGGTGGGGGGGGGGGGGGTGGGGGGGGGGGTGGGGGGGGGGGGGGGGGGGGGGGGGGGGGGGGGGGGGGGGGGGGGGGGGGGGGGGGGGGGGGGGGGGGGGGGGGGGGGGGGGGGGGGGGGGGGGGGGGGGGGGGGGGGGGGGGGGGGGGGGGGGGGGGGGGGGGGGGGGGGGGGGGGGGGGGGGGGGGGGGGGGGGGGGGGGGGGGGGGGGGGGGGGGGGGGGGGGGGGGGGGGGGGGGGGGGGGGGGGGGGGGGGGGGGGGGGGGGGGGGGGGGGGGGGGTATGGGGGGGGGGGGGGGGGTGGGGGGGGGGGGGGGGGGTGGGGGGGGGGGGTGGGGGGTGGGGGTGGGGGGGGGGGGGGGGGGGGGGGGGGGGGGGGGAAGATTTGTGCTAGTAGGGAAGATCAAGGTTTTTTGTGCTAGGAGGGGAAATGTGGAGGGGGGGGTTGTTCTAGGAGGGGGGGGATTTGTGCTGGGAGGGGGATTTGGGATGTATGTGCTATAAGCGGTGATAAGGTAGTTGACGGGGGCTTGGTGCTAGGAGGGGAATTTTTTTTTTGGGGGGGGGGAGATTTGTGCTAGTAGGGAAGATCAAAGCATTTTGTTCTAGGAGGGGGGAATTTGTGCTGGGAGGGGGATTTGGAGTGGGAGGATGTGTACTCGGAGGGGAAATTTCAGGGGTGGAGGAATTGTACAAGGAGTGTTTTTTTTGGGGCGGGGGGGGGGGGGATTTGTGCTGGGTGTATTTGAAGAAAGAGAGGATTTGAGTTGGGAGGGGGGATCAGGGGCAAAAATTTGTGCTGGAAGGGGGAATTTCAGCAGGGGGCAGATGTGTCCTGGGAGGAGGGGGAACTTATGATTAGAGGGTAAGCATGCCAACACATAATGTTCATGCATCTTGGGGGGGGGGGGGGGGGGCACAGTTTGGCATGTTTGCCCTGGGTGGTATAACCTTGTCCTGGCACTGTATACGGCAAACCATGTGGTCCTCCTTCAAAACAGTGCTTTTCTCATTGTATTAATGCACAGTTTCAGGAGGCCAAAGTCAAGAGTTTGAGGTTTTCGGAAGTCATTTGGACATGTCACCAGAACGGGTGTCCAGGGACTGTAGAAGTCATCAAAGTTGGGCTTTTCTCTTCACATTAGCGCACAGTTGGAGGAAGCCAAGGCTTGGTAGTACCAGCTTTTTACGAATGACTCACTGCTAAGACCGATTTCCTGCATTAGTATCTGCATTACTGGATAACTATCCAACTGTGAAGAGCATTTCCACGGCAGAGAAAGAGCTTCTATGCTCTTAATGTCCCGGCTGTGTATGACTTCAACCAGCACATCAAGGGCAGAAGATTTGTTTTCCCAGACGGCTGTCATAAAATCCTCTATTTCTAATCTGCTCTGTACGAGAAGGGACATCTGTCTGATGGATGGATGATAGGTATTTATACGTTTTCATTTTTCTCTGTTCTTGACTCTTATGTTTTTCTTTTTCAACAGTTTTTCTAATTTCGTTTTTTAAACTTTTTCTCATTTTAATTCTTTTATATCATCTTTAAAGCAGAACTCCAGCTAGAAATATTCTTTCCAACCCAGGTTCACCTTTTTTCCATCATCAAATATCTTTAATTAGATTAAAAGTTGTGTCCACCTGACCACTCCAGCCTCCTTCTCCTCTATGAGCAGATTTCGGGAGGGAAGTGGAGGAAAAACTTCCAAATTGTAATTTGGGTTGCATGTTACAGGATCCTATACTGCATTGGTGTCCTAGCCAATAAGGGTCTCAAACTGATCATGTATGGGGCAGCAAATTTGTATCTTAAATCTGACTAAGACTAATGCCCCGTACACACGGTCGGAAATTCCGACCACAAAATCCGTCTGACTTTTTCCGACGGATTTTGTCCGACACTGGTGTTGCATACACACGGTCGGACAAAGTTGTTGGAAAATCCGATCATTCTGACTGTGGTGACGTTCGTACGACGTAACTACGTAGAGGCTATTAGCCAATAGCTTTGGTCTCGTAATTTGATCTGAGCATGTGTGGCACTTTGTCCGTCGGAATTCTCTACACATGATCAGAAAAAGTCCGATCGGATTTTGTTGTCGGAAAATTTGAGAGCAGGATCTCAAATTTTTTCTGTCGGAAATTTCCGACGGAAAAAGTCCGATGGAGCCCACACACAGGCGGATTTTCCAACAGCATGGTCCAATCGGACATTTTCCGTCGGAATTTCCGACCGTGTGTACGGGGCATAAGAAGGCAGCATATAGGAGGACATTATCTACATGAGTTCAGTATTAATATGGAAGCTGGTGTTCCTCTTTAAAGCATATCTAAAAGACAATTTTATTTTCATTTTGAATGGAGTAGTTAAGGGTTAAAACCTTGGCAGGCTTTTTTTGTCTAGTAGGAAGGAAATACTTTTTAAGGTAGAGGTCACTGGAAAAAGCGCCTCCCTTAAAAGATTTTCCTTCTGTCCCTGGTGACACCACAGAAGTTTAGATGTTCCCTCACTATCAGTCCCAGTGCTGATAAACATCAGGACAAATAGAGATAGTAAAACGTTATATGGGTGACTCAAATTTTGTCCAATTTCGGCTGAATTGGCCAATGTTGAATAGTTGGTGGCCCTACAAGCACCATCTAGCTTGACATAATTGTGTCATGCATGGCCAGATTAATTGAGTCCAGTAATAAAGACCTGCCAGAGGTTCTAACACATCGCTAGTCTATACAAAACAAAAGAAAAAAGTTGTGTCTTGATATATTTTCTTTTATTACTTCCATTTCCAACTTTTCCAATTTTTTTTAAATCTTTTTAATTCTCCTATTTCTCATTCACCTCTTAAGTAATGCAAATGTAACTCTTTATTATGCTTTTCAGGAAACTGAAGATGTGTATACTTGTCTTGGATTCAACCCGTATGGTGAATCTGAACACTAAACCTGAGGTCAAGTACAACACTGCACATCAAAGGATCGGGGATGGTCAAGAAATGGACGCTCATGAAATGGATATTACTGCTGTGTGTGAAGTTCTAGAAAATGCTGCAATTGAGGGTCATGACTTCTCCTACCAAAAGTAGGCAAGACTACCCACTTGCCTACTGGGGAATCAACAGAAAGAGAGAGATAATCAGGTGAGAGAATATCCCATCCACTACATCTTTGGCATTTAAATTGTACTTCTTACTTACTCTTCTGCCAATCTTCCTAAAATCAATGTAGCTATCACTCTTTAACAGAGTTTCTCTACTAGGGTTCCATGGGGCCTTAGGGTTCCTCCAGAGGATGCTAGGCATTCAATTGAACTCTCAGGTTCCTCCAGAGGTTGCTAGGAGATCCATGGAACCTTAGAGTTCCTCCAGAGATTGCTAAAGGTTCCATGGGACCCTAGGGTTCCTCCAGAGGTTACTAGGCATTCCATGGAAACCTAGGGCCCCTCCAGAGATTGCTAGTGGTTCCATGGAACCTTAGAGTTCCTCCAGATGTTGCTAAGGGTTCCATGGAACCCTAAGGTTCCTCCAGAGGTTACTAGGGGTTCAATGGAACCCTAGGGTTCCTCCAGAGGTTATTAGGCATTCCCTGGAACCCTAGGGCTCCTCCAGAGATTGCTAGGGGTTCCATGGAACCTTTGAGTTCCTCCAGATGTTGCTAAGGGTTCCATGGAACCCTAAGGTTCCTCCAGAGGTTCCTAGGAGTTCAATGGAAACCTAGGGTTCCTCCAGAGGTTGCTAGGGGTTTCGTCAGCAATGAGCAATTTCTGCCTCTTAGATAAGTTCCCACTCACAAAATTTATCTTTTTGGCTATCTGTAAGGGGGTAATTCTTCCCAATGACCACAAGTGTAAGGAGCATTCTTCCCACTGACCATCACACTAATGTATCATGAGTTGTAGATATAGTAATTTTGCTCTGGGACCGGAAAGTTGTTTCAAGGGTTCCTCTAAATTGAAAGGGTTGAGAAAGGCTCATCTAAAATATGTTTTATCCAGAATGAAAATGATCATCCGTGGCTTAGCTAGTTCTTCACATGCCCGCACGCTTCCCTTCACTTTAAAGAATGTGTAACTGCGGACTATGGACATTCAAGTATTTACACATCGTTAACAAGCAGTGCCTGAACTTTAAAATAATCTATCACTAACCTCTGTAGCTGTAGGCACTGTGGAGCAATTAATTCTCAAAGTTCACAGTGAAAGCACTGAGTTCTGTCAGTTGGCTCTCCCAGTAGCTTAGCTTACCCAGTTTCTCACTCCCAGCAATGATTTAGTATTTTAGTTCCCACTGCTCCCCCCTCCCAAAAGTGACTCATTTAAGCTCACCCATTACTCACCCTGAGCAGTGACTTATCCATTTAGATCACCATGCTCCCCCTTCCCAGCAGTGACTTAGCAGCTAAGTCCACCCTGACCACTGCCCCCTGACCCCACCCAGAGTACCTGCCCAGGGTTTACAATAGAGAGTAGAAGGATGAAGGATGGAGGACTGCTGATTTACGGTTGGGCTGCTAAATTACTTGGACAACCTTAATATTTCTGCTGTGAAATTTGAAGATTAATTGCTCCACAGTGGGTTCAGCTACAGAGATCACTGAGGGATTCTGAGTCACCGATGGGTCACTAAATGACCTAAACAACCTCAGTGCATTTGCTGTGAAACTTGAGGATGGATTGCTCAACAGCTGCTTTAGCTGCAGAGGTCATTGATGGCGTCTGAGCCACTGATTAGTTATTAAATAACTTGAACAACCTCAGTGCTTCTGCTGTGAAACTTGAGGATGAATTGCTCCACAGCTAATTTAGCTGCATGGGTCATTGAGGGCTTCTAATGCCCAGTACACACGGTCGGAAATTCCGACCACAAAATCCGTCGGATTTTGTCCGACACTGGTGTTGCATACACACGGTCGGACAAAGTTGTCCGAAAATCCGATCATTCTGAACGTGGTGACGTTTGTTGCGTACGACGGAACTACGTAGAGGCTAGTAGCCAATAGCTTTGGTCTCGTAATTTGATCTGAGCATGCGTGGCACTTTGTCCGTCGGAATTCTCTACAAACGATCGGAAAAAGTCCGATTGGACTTTGTTGTCGGAAAATTTGAGAGCAGGATCTCAAATTTTTTCCGTCTGAAATTTCGACAGAAAAAGTCCGATGGAGCCCACACACGGACGGATTTTCCGACAACATGGTCCGATAGGACATTTTCCGTCGGAGTGTACCGACCGTGTGTACGGGGCATTAGTCATTGCTGGGTTACTGAATGACATGGACAACATCAGTGCTTCTGCTATGAAATTTTAGGATGAGTTGCCCCTCAGTGACTTCATCTACATGGGTCATTGAGGACTTAAAGTTCTTTTACTGCCTGTTAAGAATATAAAAAATATTTTAGTGTTCATAACTTGGCTACAGTTACATTTTAAAGATAATTAGGTATGTCCCTGAACATTTTCTTCTGATGGGTTATATTGTACTTTTCCCATTTTTCTTTTTTCTTTTTTACAGTTGAATTTTATTCCAATTTAACAAAGACAACACAAATGATAAGTTTAAAACAGTTTTATTTGCTCCTTTAGACTTTTTAAAACTAGTGGTTAAAACGTGTTTTTCCCACTTGAAAGTTCTGCTTTAGACAAAGCAGTATACATCAAGCAATGCATTGTTACTATATAATATAATATTTGAAGTACTGTACTGAAAAATCAAGATCCAACAAAATAAACAACAGTTGTCCAACGAGCCAACACTTAGGGGTGCATATATTTGGCTGTTTGTATGGATCTCAACACAATAGCAAGAGGAAGCGTTACAGCTATTATCTTATTTTTTTATGATGGGGCTATCGGCTAAATCAGGGGTCTTCAAACTATGGCCCTCCAGTTGTTCAGGAACTACAATTCCCATCATGCCTAGTCATGTCTGTGCATGTTGAAGTTTTACAATGCCTCATGGGACATGTAGTTCCGCAACAGCTGGAGGGCCGTAGTTTGGAGATCCCTGGGCTAAATGAAAGGGATTCAGTCAATGTTATGTATATGTCATACAATCCATAGTGAGTGATAACATATATGTGTCTTTTTAATTTACAGGACTTCCCTGGACATTGACGCAAGGAATTGTCCTTGTGCACCGTTTTTCAATATAAACTGTCTCAATTGACAGAAAACAAAAAAAGTGAATTGAAAACAATGAGGGGTAGAGCATGGGCGTATGGATGGATTAGGGCTAAATAGATCTAGAATTGGTTAGATGCTGTGGGTGATGTTGGTTAAGTGGAGGTGGTGATGCGGGCTAGATGTTGGTGGTGATGTTGGTTGGTTGAAGGCGGTAATGCCGGCTAGATGTTGGTGGTGATGTTGGTTAGATGAAGGTGGAGATGTGGGCTAGATGTTGGTGGTGAAGTTGGTTGGTTGAAGGTGGTGAAGTTGGTTAGATGGAGGTGGTGATTTTGGTTATATGTTGGTGATGAGGTTGGTTAGATTAGACGAAGGTTGTGATGTGGGTTAGATGTTGGTGGTGATATTGGTTAGATGGAGGTGGTGAAATGGGTTAGATGTTGGTGGTGATGTTGGTTAGATGAAGGTGGTGATGTGAGTTAGATGTTGGTAATGATGTTGGTTAGATGTTGGTGGTGATGTGAGTTAGGTTTTGGTGGTGATACTGGTTATATGTCGATTAGATGGAGGTGGTGAAGTTGGTTAGATGCAGATGGTGATATTGGTTAGATGGAGGGGATGATGTTGGTTGAATAGAGGTGGTGATGTTGGTTAGATGGTGGTGATGTTGGTTACATGTTGCTTAGATGCAGATGGTGATGTTGGTTAGATGGAGGTGGTGATATTGGTTGGATGGAGGAGGTGATGTTGGTTAGATGGAGGTGGGGATGGGCAGATGAATAAAGGAATGGACAGTTCATGGATAGGGTAGAACCTAATGGTTAAATGGAAGGGTGTCTGCCGCCTTTCTCTGCCAAAGACCAACAGCAACATGCACAATAACAAGAGGAAGCGTTACAGTATTATCTTATTTTTTTTATTATGGGGCTCTGTGAAAACAACGAGGGGTAGAGCATGGATGTATGGATAGATGAGGACTAAATAGATGAAGGCTGTGATGTGGGTAATATGTTGGTGAAGATATTGGTTAGATGGAGGTGGTGATGTGGGTTAGATTCTGGTGATTATGTGGGTTAGATGAAGGTGGTGATGTGGGTTAGATGCAGGTGATGATGTTGGTGGTGATGCGGGTTAGGTGTTGGTGGTGATGTTGGTTAGATGAAGGTGGTGATGTGGATTAGATGTTGGTGGTAACGTTGTTTCGATGTTGGTGCTTATGTGGGTTACGTGTTGGTGGTGAAGTCGGTTGGATGTCGATTAGATGGAGGTGGTGAAGTTGGTTAGATGTTGGTTAGATGAAGATGATGATATTGGTTAAATGGAGGTGATGATGTTGTTTGGATACAGGTGGTGATGTTGTCTAGATGGTGGTGATGTTGTCTAGATGGTGGTGATGTTGGTCAGATGGAGGTGGTGATGTTGCTTAGATGCAGGTGGTGATGTTGGTTATATGGAGGTGGCGATATTGGTTAGATAGAGATGGTGGTGATGTTGGTTAGATGGTGGTGGCGACGGGCAGATGAATAAAGGAATGCACAGTTTATGGATGGGGTAGAACCTAATGTTTAAATGGATGGGTGTCTGCCGCTTTTCTCTGCCAATCCCTCCATTGGTTTCCATTTGCCTAACAAGTAAAATCCCAAAGACCAACAGCAACATCCAAAGATATCCACAACCATGCAGAACCGTCTGCCCTTACTCAAGATGGGGGTGTTTTTTTAAAGTGATTTCTCAACAAAATAAAGCATGGAGACATGGATGGATGGGGGAGTTTGCTTCGAACATTAAAATTTTATGGAATCACGTTTTCAGTTTGTAGTGCTCAGTTACAGTTAAGTTCCACTTTAAAAATGTGACACAGGATTTTTGCAACTATCATTTCCCCTGTCATTTTCCATTTTCCTTGACTGTGCTTGTTCATGCACTAAAAAAAAAAAAAAAAGAAGAAAAAACTATGTGGGGTAACAGCACAGCAACTCCCTCTGTCATACAATAAAAAAGCTCTGCAGGGCATTCCTATTGCAGGGGCCACTTTTTGGCCACTATGCAGTTAAACCTGGCCTGTGGGCCATAGTGGAGGGAGTGCTGTCATAACGGTTATATTTTCTTAGCTGCTTTGGTCTATCTCCAGCAGTATGACTGCCCCCTCCTCTCCAACACCTATCAGGGACAGGTTATCGTTAACCAATACCAGAGCCCTGGCACCCCAAGACCAGAAGAAGCCAGGTACGTAGTTGTCCAGAATGTAATCTCTTTATTAAATGTGGCAAGTAAGCATATGAATACCCTTGCCCTAGTGCTTTCCACTTCCTGAAGGAGAAAACATTCCCTACAAAGCCTAAAGCTACACTTATGTATTTATAAAGAAAATTGCATAGCTGTTCGTCCATCAAAACTGCATGTAAATTTGTTCAGTTGAATAGGGCAAAATCAAATGTTCTCCAGCTATGTTCTCTGCTATTCAAATGTGTAAATGCGGAAAATAGCATTGTCCTGCTGTGATTCACTGCTCAGGTGCCACAACCTGAATATTTATTCTTTAAATAAATCTGAGAGTTTTTACGGTATTTTTGTATGTTGAGTCCTTTCTTTCTTAATATGGCTATTGCATTATTGGATGCTGTGGAGGAACTAGCGGAGTGGGAGAACTTACATTATTGCCATTTGTTACTTTCTTTTATTTTCTTGGCCGGCCCTTTTCCCACCTCCATTCTTGCCCAGGGGAGAATAATGTATCCCTGCTCTCTCAACTTCTTCGTCTTGCCCCATAACATATCTGAGGAGGCTTCAGTAGAAGGAACACACAGCGGCCAATGGATGGAGCTGGAGCGTATCATCAAGGGGCCAGCGGCCTGAACCCGGAGGAGGCAGTTGGCTTCTGATGACTAATGCCACGTATACACGATCAGACTTTTCAGCCGGACTTTCCAGCGGAGGTCCGCCGGACTTTCCAGCGGAGGTCCGCCGGACTTTCCGAACGTTCGGACTTGCCCGCACACGCCCGGACTTTTCCGGCGAACTAGATCCGGCGGACAATCCGGAGTAAAGTCCGTTCATTTATAACGTGACTCCAGGTAGACGGAACTAGCGAAGGAAGTCAATGCCGCCGCCTCGATCATCACCTGGCTAGCCCCGTCACCTGGTATGGATTTAAAGGGGAGTCCCTACGCCGGAAAAACGGCATGGGGGTCCCCCCCGAATCCATATCAGACCCTTATCCGAGCATGCAGCCCGGCCGATCAGGAAAGGGGGTGGGGACGAGCGAGCGCCCCCCCCCCCTCCTGAGCCGTAACAGACCGCGTGCCCTCAACATGGGGGGGTGCCTTGGGGAAAGGGGGACCCTGTGCCCCCCCACCCCAAAGCACCTTGCCCCCATGTCCCGACAACCAACGGCCAGGGTTGTCGGGGTCTGCGGCAGGGGGCTTATCGGAATCCGAAGTCCGTTCATTTCAAATGTCCCGCGGACTAGCACACAGACGGCTGGATTATCTGGTGAACAATTTTGAGTCAAAATTTCTTACTAAGTCTGCCGGACTTTTGGGAAGAAAAAGTCCGCCGGAGCCCACACACGGTCGGATTGTCCGGCGGACTCTAGTCCAGCAGATAGTCCGATCGTGTGTACGGGGCATAAGAAGGACCAAGATGGAGGCCCGGAACCCAGGTTGTGGCACCTGAGCAGCGGATCACAGCAGGAGAATGCTGGGCAGGTGAGTATCTGAATCAGGGACAGCCCTGCATAACAGGTAAAGGAGGAAAAGGTTAAAAAAAAATAACAGAGGGGCAAGTGAAGTTCCTCTTTAAACAGCAATGCTATGTTCTGATTCTGAAGTGCTTTTTAGACAAATTTGGGGCAGTAATATAAATGGTGTATCGAAAGTAGGCTTGCGACTTCAGCCGGACATGTCCAATCAAACTATGAATAACTCGAGAAGACATTTGTGTTTACTGGTAATGATGACACTTGAAATAGAAAGCGTGTGACTAAGAGACATATGGCCATCTCATTATACACAAAACATACATCACATTGGCAGCATTTCCTCCGGACAATCACAGCATTAGTCAGCATAAGTCCATAATAACTTTAGGCAATGTGTCCAAGATACGACTTATAAAGTAACATTTTGTAATAGTGGAGAAAAAAAATGATTTAGCAAGTGTTGTAGGATCAGAATTACCATCGCGACAACCAGCAAAGTTAAAAATAACCTAAACCTCGTGTCTCCTGGTGTTAAGAAGACAACACAAAATCCATATGACATCTAGTAAACAGCTTTAAGTACTGGAAAGACTTCAGTACTGGCAAGGTTCTGGGGCAGAGGCTAATGAGATGTCAATTACAATGGAAAGTCCACTTCCAGCTCCTACAAATTATTGACTACAGTTTTGGAGTTTCACGGGATTCTAGGATGATTGCTAAAGTTGGACTTGCAATTGATAGTTAAAGGTCAAAACCTTATCTCAGTGTTCTTTGATATATGTGACAATACTGCATCTATTTTGGCATGGAAAAGCATATGTGGAGCTACCCAATACCACGGTACATATTCAGGTGGGGAAAAACAACCAGTAAACATGAGATGGTAGAAAAGCCCACTTTTTAGGAGCAGCAAGGCCCTCAATTACACAGACATGACTTGTAGCCCCCTGTAGTCCTCTGCTGCTGGCAGATGGAACACCTGGGATGTTTCCTCACCAGCCTCCTTTCACTTACAAAAAACATCTTTACCCTCAAATGTGGTGGCAACATGACTCTTCCCCACTTTCCTGTCTATAGAGCATGAATCTCATAGTCCTTCCCAATAGCTGTAATTCCATGACTCTTCATGATCTACCATACCACAATCTGCTGCTGTCCCACCAACTTGGAGGCATGGCCTCCTTCTTCAGGTCATAGGCATGCGCATTAGTATCTGCACGTCAAGCGCCGTGGTGGATAGCCTCAGATGTGCTGCCAGGATCCGAGCAGCTAGATTGAACATCCATGGCTCCCCCTTCCCCTGTAGGGATCTTGAGGTGGTTATAGGAGTGTGACCACAGTGGAATCCTTATGCTCTATCTATCTTCACACAATGTAAGTTTGACCATTGTAGTGTTTTTAACTTTCCCAAATGAAAGCCGAGTTACAGTAGGGCGGCTTTGCGCTTTCTTCTTTTGTGTACTGTACTACTGTGACAGATGTTGCCCCGTGGAGGATGTAAAGGATGTTTCCGTGATAGGTCCTACTCTCAAGGCTAACCATCATTAAGTCATAGTGTGACCGCACTCAAACTACTCTGGTCATAACCGTCTAGTTTTTTTAGGCTGTGGGGCCCAGGCACACCTTATGTGTCCCTCATCGCATTCCAAATGCATGGTCATTGGAAATTACAATTAGAGAAGTTTACACTTTCAGGTTATATCAGGGTTTCTCACAAGCTTTTATTGACACCTCCACTACTTTGCTCACTCAGCCACAGACAGAGCAGTTTGTGATACCCCATTAAACATTTATGAGGGGGTTACACTTATCATTTATGAGAGGGATGTCTGATAATATGGGGTTTTATGGCATATTATCCAGTCATTATGTCATAGGAGCATATTTACTAAGTAGTAAACATGTATGACAGAGAGAGGCTCTGTCCCTGTGGAAACAGGTTGGAAAAGGTCACAGAGTTTGCATGTCTGCTGACAACAAAGTTACAGAGTATAGATTTGAAATGGAGAAACTGCTCTGGCAGTTCTCTTTGGATTTTGCTATCGCTGGATGGGGCTCTGTTGTTTGGAGATCCCGTACACGCGAGCGGACTTTCCTAAGGACTAGGTCAGACGGTCTTTCCGATGGACTTTCAACGGAGTTCTGACGAATGAACGGATTTGGCCACACACAATCACACTAAATTCTGACGGATTCGAATGTGATGACGTACGACCGGACTAGAATAAGGAAGTTCGTAGCCAGTAGCCAATAGCTTCCCTAGCATCGTTGTTTGTCCGTCGGACTAGCACACAGACGAGAGGATTTTTCCATAGGAACTGGGTCCAGCGGAGTTCCGGCGGGAAAATTTAAGACATGTTCTTTTTCTAAAGTCTGTCAGTTATGTCGGACCTTTGATGACGAAAAGTCCTCTCGTGTGTACGCGGCATGAGAGTCTTGGGTGGTACGGGATCCCCAACCCTCTGTCTGGGTGTTGTGGACAGCCAGCAGGGTGTGTGCCCAGGTGCACACAGCCCGTATAGTAAGGGGCTGGTGAGAGCAGAAGTAGGGCAAGGGGTGGAGTGTGAGCAGCTTGCCCTGTCGGGTACTGCAACCCATGAAAAGGGGATTCCAATGCGCAGTGACTGGGAAATTCTGGCCAGCGTTGAGAGTCTGGGAGACTAAGGAAGCCGGTGAGTCCAGGGGGGCTGGAAGGAATTGAGAACTCGGTTGGGAGCAAGCGGAGGTACTGCTGACAAGAAGGCTTGGTATGTTTTCATTTATGCCCTGCGTGGGATTCCTGGATGAACTTTTGGTTTGTTTTTTTCTCTTTAACCACTTCCCACCCGGCCACTGTACAGATACGGCCGGGTGGGAGCCGTCTACTTCTGATAGGATGTTTCGGAACGTCCTTCAGAAGTAGAGGGATCGCGCGCGCGCGTGCCCGCGCAGCGGCGTGATCCCGATGCGGCCGTGTCACCCGGACACGGCGCATCTCGGAGCGGCAGGAGGGCTCGGTGATTGGCCCTCCTAATCACATGACGGCCGTGTCGAATCACAGCCGTCATGTGATGTAAACAAACAGCCGGTTGCTAGGCAATCGGCTTCTCCTCTCCTCACACGGAAGTCGTCGGTGAGGAGAGGAGAGCGGATCGCTGCAGCCGGCTGGTGATCAGTGAGTATTAGCTGTTTTTTTACAGCTTTTTACTCACTGATCACCAGTAGTGTCCCCACAGTATAAACACACACGTCCCCAAAACACACATGTCCCCAAATAATAAAAACACATGTCCCCAAATAAAAAACACATGTCCCCAAATAATAAAAACACATGTCCCTCACATATGTCCCAGTAAAATAACATGTGCCAATGATTATCTGCACACATGTCCGTGATCAACTGCACACATATGTACATGATCATTTGCGTACATATGTCTGTGATCACGCGAACCAATTATTATACACTTAACGGAATTTTTTTTTACTAAAAACATGTAGCAGAATACATTTTGGCTTAAATTTATGACAAAATTTGATTTTATTGGATTTCTTTTAAAAAAGAAAGGAGAAAATATAGTTTTTTTTCAAAATTTCCGCTATGTTTTCGCTTATATCGCAAAAAATAAAAAACAGAGTCGCGAATAAATACCACCAAACTAAAGCTCTATTTGTGCGAACAAAATGATAAAAAATTAATTTGGGTACAGCGTAGCATGACCGCGCAATTGTCACTGAAAGTGCGAGAGCGATGAAAGCTGAAAATTGGTCTGGGCAGGAAGTTAAGTGCACAGTAAGCAAGTGGTTAATAAACGTGGGCTACCAGGCCGTTACCTATAACGTCTGTCTGACGTGGACTTACTGGCTTCAGTGTAGAGGAGGGACAGCTGACAATGGATGCCCCATAGTAAGCTTATGGGTGACGTCATCGTGTCAGGCTCTACAGCTGATTTTTCAGCAATCTCTCCTCTTCACGGCAGCTGGCACTGGGACTCAATCATGTGACTCCATCTAAGTGCCCTCAGCATAGGTAAGTATAAGTAATTTTTTATATACTGTACATGTATTTGATATATATATATATATATATATATATATATATATATCATCAAAAGGGACAACTTACAAACTTTTGCTATAAAAATATTTTCTTCTACATTGACTTTTTAAATAGTCATTCGTATTGTAGAAAAATTATTAAAAGTGGCAATAATTTTACAAATTTACGTCTTCCTTGTAGATCACATCAGTCTGCCCACAGTGTCACGCATGTCAGCTTCTGCTAAGGCACCAACCTCCTCCAACCTATCTACAGACTTCTCCGGAAAGGGCTCAGCTCCTGAACCCCACACCCCACCAGAGAACCCGGAGTCTATCAGTCTGTGCTACCTCCATCTACGGGACAAGAAGGGGAGAGATGTCAACCAGAATGTTGTTGCAGAGGAGGCCAGACCAAGAACAAAATCTGATCCCACACCCAAGGGGGCATCCTGCCAACCTGGATCGCAGGGTGAACCGGATCCGCCCGAAGTCTGCAGGTCCCGTTCCTTCACTATGGACAGCCAGGTGAAAGTGGAGGGCACCCAATTCTACTGTGACTCCTGCAAAGCCAAACTGAAGAATCGGTCTGGGGGAGGTGGGATGGATGTGAAGTGTGTGAATTCATGTGGGTCATCCACCTGTAGAGACAATTCAGTAGACCTCATATCCTTACCACCTCCAGAAAACAAGAAACATAAAGAGGAACAAGAGGGTAGACGTAAAGGAGAGGGCTTGGCAGTTGATCGGGACGTAGGGGAGACTGCAACCTTTTTGCCTTCTGCTGCACCCCCACCACCGGGATTTGGAGACAACAGTTCTGATGAGGAGGACCCAAAGCGGACCATTGAAAAGGGCCATGAAAAGGGCAGGGAACATAAAAAAGCAAATGTGAACCCTGTATTTGGCTATGAAGAGTTACCAGTCACTTTAATCGACAGCGTCCAGACAAGGACAGTCAGAGACCATGCAAGGGAGCTGGATGATGCTCTAGTGTCCACCCTTCAAGCTCTGGAGGCTCTTGCTGCTTCTGAGGATTATCCTAGCGCTGCACCTCAGTCCACAGCAGGTAGGTTGAAATGTGTTAAAGTATCTCTAATGCCAAAGTGTTTTTCGTTTTTGATACAGTAGGGAATGATTACAACCCATGACAGGTTTTATTGCCAACTGTCTGTCATTTGGGCAAATTACCTCAACTTCCTATCCTGTAGAAACAACAGGAAGTAACGAAAAATAAGAGAAATGCCCTCTTAGACATCTGTCCCCATATGAAGTGTCCCCAATGGAAGATTTCCCATCTATTTTTGTTCCAATGACAACTCCTAATTTTGTATTTTGCCATGGCACCACGAGTGAGAAAAACAGCTTCAGATGTTGCTAAGGGTTCCTTGAGCTGTGGAAAATTGACCTCCCATTTGTTGGTGTCTGCATAGTTATAGATTCAATGCCACTTGGCAGAGCCAGTTGCATTGCACCAATGCTCTGTTTAGCTATCTATAATTTTGGCATTCTCACCACCAACCTCCATACAGGGGGACATTCTTCCCACTGCCCAACAATGCAAGGGGCATTCTTTCCACTGGCCACCAATGTAAGGGACATTCTGCCCACTGACCACCAATGTAAGGAACATTCTTTCCACTGGCCAAAAATGCAAGGGGCATTCTTCCTACTGGCCACCAATGTAAGGGACATTCTTCCTAACTGGCCACCAATGTAAGGGACATTCTTCCCACTGCCCAACAATGCAAGGGGCATTCTTCCCACTGGCCACAAATGTAAGGGACATCCTTCCTAACTGGCCACCAATGTAAGGAACATTATTTCCACTTGTCAACAATGTAAGGGACATTCTTCCCACTGACCAACAATGCAAGGGGCATTTTTCCCACTGGCCACCAATGTAAGGGACATCCTTCCTAACTGGCCACCAATGTAAGGAACATTATTTCCACTTGTCAACAATGTAAGGGACATTCTTCCCACTGCCCAACAATGCAAGGGGCATTCTTCCCACTGGCCACAAATGTAAGGGACATCCTTCCTAACTGGCCACCAATGTAAGGAACATTATTTCCACTGGCCACCAATGTAAGGGACATTCTTCCCACTGGCCACCAATGTAAGGGACATTCTTCCCACTGGCCACCAATGTAAGGGACATTCGTCCCACTTATTATTATTATACAGGATTTATATAGCGCCAACAGTTTACACAACGCTTTACAATATAAAAACTTGACCACAATGTAAGGGACATTCTTCCCACTGGCCAAAAATGCAAGGGGCATTCTTCCTACTGGCCACCAATGTAAGGTACATTCTTCCCACTTGTCAACAATGTAAGGGACATTCTTCCCACTGACCAACAATGCAAGGGGCATTTTTCCCACTGGCCACCAATGTAAGGGACATTCTTCCTAACTGGCCACCAATGTAAGGGACATTCTTCCCACTGCCCAGCAATGCAAGGGGCATTCTTCCCACTGGCCACAAATGTAAGGGACATCCTTCCTAACTGGCCACCAATGTAAGGAACATTATTTCCACTGGCCACCAATGTAAGGGACATTCTTCCCACTGGCCACCAATGTAAGGGACATTCTTCCCACTGGCCACCAATGTAAGGGACATTCGTCCCACTTATTATTATTATACAGGATTTATATAGCGCCAACAGTTTACGCAACGCTTTACAATATAAAAACTTGACCACAATGTAAGGGACATTCTTCCCACTGACCACCAATGTAAGGGACATTCTTCCCACTGACCACCAATGTAAGGGACATTCTTCCCACTGGCCACCAATGTAAGGGACATTCTTCCCACTGGCCACCAATGTAAGGGGCATTCCTCCCAATAGCCACCAATGTAAGGGACATTCTTCCCACTGGCCACCAATGTAAGAAGCATTTTTTACCTGCCCCCCCCCCCATGAATTGACATTAGCAAGGGTACTCCAAGACCTAACAATTATTTCAAAGGTTCCTCTGGGACAAGAAGCTTGAGAAAGGCTGATTTAAAATTTTTAGGCGCTTTCAGAATATTGTTTTTATACAGATGTTAGCAAAGTTTCTCTACACAGGTCAATTATATGTCAGATGACTTTTTTTTGCACCTAATGTGTTGACATTTTGGTCACATGGAGGTCAGAAACTATTCCTAATGCAACAGGAAATTAAGGGAAATCTCTCCAAAGTGAATGAAATCCCCATCTTTGAAAGTTGTCACAACAACGGATGACCCTATTGGAGGATTTCCCCTCAAATCTTAGTCTTTGCAGAGGGTTTAACTGTTCCCTACTCTATCCTATTGTGCCAGTCTGTTTTACATAACTAGGGTAAATATATTTCTGTTTTGCAGGCCTCATTGTCCTTGCTGCTATCACTCCAGAATCCTCCCTGGATTCCGGCCATGAAACTAACTCTTCAGAGCTAACCGATGTATCAGAAATGGTTACTGCCTTAAAGCAACATCACAACACTGCCTACTTCCTGGCCCACCACCTCAACAAGGAAAGTCTTCTTTCCCGGAAGGACCTTCCATTTAGAATACAAACTTGCGCTGCTCAGGCTGTCCTTGCTTCTCCTTACTCTTTGGGCAGAGAAACTAGCCCCTTACTAAAACCTTCTCTGTTACAACAAAGTTTGACCGGTACCAGCCTACAACAAGCGTCTGTCCCTTCAAGCCCAAAATTCAACTTAAAGAATGGTGTGTCCATACTTACATCCCCTGAAAAACCTACAGAAGGCACAAGTTCAACCACTCCCACAGAACCTTCAAAGATTTCCCAGAATCTGCCAAAGAAGAGTTCCAACACGGCCGCAGATTCAACAGAAGACTCTTCAGAGGCAGGTTTTTTATCGGCAAATCCAATTGTCCAGAGCACTTTATCAGCAATGTTGAATGATAGAGATAGCGAGAAAGAAAAAAAATCCTTAGATAGCCCATGTGGGTGTAGACTATCACCAGCAAAGCCCTCTGCAGTCAACTTAGATAAACCTGTAAATGGGAACCATGAAGTTCTTAATTTGTCCCCAACAGATGACGAGAGACTGCATGCTAAAGCTTGCTCGGCCATGAGCCTTGAAGAAAAACACTTAAGCCACAAGAGGCCAGATAAAAAAGAAATAACAAAAACTCATGTTGATGATGTAGCTTTGAAAAATGTTAGTAAAAGAAAGCAGGAAGATGTTGAGAAAGATGAGAAAAAGGAACACGTTCCATCAATTCCAAACATCTTCATGTTTAATACAGACAATGCGAAAGTCAAGGTCAAGTCTGAAACGGATAAATCAGTAGCCCCAACTATTCCTGAAAAAGTGCCTGCTCCAGTTGAGCTGGACGAATGTGCTAAACCTAGGAACCGAGGACCTTTAAAGTTACGAAAACTTTTTTCTGCCACATTTCCCACGAGAATGAGACGTGAAACCGATGAACGGCAAGCCCAGCTGCGCAAAGTTAAGCAGTATGAGATGGAGTTCCTTGAAGAACTGCTTAGACCACAGGGCAAAATAGGCGGGCCACGTCAAGAAATCCTTTACCCCCTGGTGCCTAGACCTTGCTCATGTCAGGTGCGTAGCAGTCCTCTTCAAAAAGTGCCAGGTATGTCTCGTGAGCAACGGCGTAGCTGTGATTGTAAACGTATAACGAGAGGTATCCATGTCCCACCCAGCAGTTCTGTAGAGCCCGAACCAAGGAACAGGCCAAGAGCGCGGGGCACAGGTCACCCACGACTCGTGCGTTCCTCCAGTCTGGAGTCACGGGGATCTGAGAAGGTAACTTCGTGTCTTTCGACCAGTGAAACGCGAGATTCTTCAAATCTGCCTCAAAGGCTTAGCTCCAGTGAAGTTAAAAAAAAAGAAGTGCCATGTAACCCGCCCAGTGCTAAACCGCAAAAGAAAGAGGTGGAGCCTCCCATGTTTAAAAGCAAAACGACAGATTTGATGGGGAACCGAGAGGAGAGAAAGCCTTTGGTGACTCTACCGGTAGAGGAAGAAGTATTTGCAGTCCAATCAAAATTGCCTGCAGAGGAAAACATAATTCCAGGGGAGAAATGTTGCTCCATCCGCCACTGCTTCCATTGTCGACGGTGCTCCTCGGCTGATGAGAGCAGTGACAGGGATGAATTATCATACTCCATTCCCATGCAGATTCTTCCAGGAATAAGCTTAAATTCAGAGACCACCCCACTGTTAAGCCAGACCCTTCAAGTACTAGACGCCAGTGTGTGTAGTGCCCACGAAGATAATCAGACACAAGAGATCGATCTTCGCACAGCTACCTTTGAGGGCAGTCTGGCCAAGGTGAATGCTCTGCATGGGCGTTCCTATTCCCTCCCCGATGGCTTCATGTCTGTGCAACGTGATACCAGCGAACTCCTTACCGTGCTGCGCCAATGCGTCGTCAGCACTGAGGCTGGAGAGCCCAAGCTAGACTCCATGCATCTCAGTCAACGCAAACAAGAGTTGACCATGCGATTTAAGGAGTTCCGGGCTTCCTGTCGAAGAATGGCGGGTGTAGATAAAAACCCAGAGCACATGCTCACCGCAGTGACTTGCAGCTTTCAGGTCCTCTGCAGTCTGATCGAGACTTTTGTAAAACTGGTGTTTTTGATCCGTTCCGAAAGCCAGCGCCAGGAGCTCTTGGCGAAAGTAGAAGAAGTGGTGAGAAACTATACTTTCTTGCTCCGGGCAGCAGAAGAATCTAGTACACGGACAGTTGCACAGTGTAATACTGTGGTAGGACAGTTAGCCAAGCAGTCTGCCACTGTAGCCACGGCAGTTAGTACTTTTTCTCGTTCGATCAAATCTTTGATGAGCAAACAGTAAGTGAAAGCACGGTTAAAGTGCATGTCTGGGCAAAGTAAAAAAAAAATATATATATATATAGATATATATTGTACATATCTCCAATACGTACACATTTCCCCATGTTTTATCCCTTTAAAAATGCTACAAGTGCAGAAAAATACTGGTTGATTTGCCGGAAGTCCAATTGGGTTCCTAGTTCCTGTTTTGTGCTGACAACACCCTCGCTGCTGCATTGAAATCCCAACAAGTGTTGTCACCCCGTCCTCAGTTCTCTTCTGCTCAACCACAGAGCACCTCCTTCGCTCGTCATCCATGAAAGGAGGCATTCTGTAGTTTTTACTCCAATGAAAAAAAGAAAGACATCCAAGAGGTGCTGGGACTTGGATATAAGGGAAAAAACATTTGAAGAGCCCACTGACTCAGGCTAGGCTGCTCACGACAGACAAGGCTACTCTCCAGTGGGAACCCCAGCAGGTTACCAGAAAAAAAACTTTCACACATGGAAGGAGCTCCAGACCAAAAGCTAAAGAGTCCAATTTAATTTTATGGTATTGTTTGGTATTGTGCTAAAAGACAGCCAACGCGTTTGGCCCACAGAATTTCCGTTCCTCCGGCAGTGGTCGCCAACCTTTCGGACCTCACAGACCACTAAACTTACCATTTTGAATCCCACAGACCACTAACATAAATTGTACACGCCTTATACACACAATGCTCCAGGCTCTCTGCCCCCCTACTCTGAATCACACTGCTGCCTTATACACACAATGCTCCAGCTTTCTGTCCCCCTCCCCCCGGATCACACTGCTGCCTTTTACACACAATGCTCCGGCTCTCTGCCCCCCTCCCCTGCACTGCATTACACTGCTGCCTTACACTGACTCGTCATTGGATCCCACCTCCTTATCCAGCCAAGTGTTTGAGCTCTGTGTTCCCTCCCACAGTCTGTGATCAGCACTGCCATTGGAAGCCCCCTCCTTCTTCATCTCCCGCTCTCTGCACTACTCCCGGTGCCTCCCTCTGAGTTCATAGGAGCCAAATGTACAGAGGAGGCATCGGGTATTAATGTGCGCTAACAGCATGGACTGTCATCGCGCACTGAGAACACTGGAAACAACATTGGGCAGTGTACATCCGCCACAATGTTGATACCCCTGGGGACCACCAAAATTTTCTTGTGGATCATCAGAGGTCCACGGGGCACTGGTTGGCGACCAGTGCTCAGGTGTATCCTCGGGTGCGGGTGTGGTCGGCAGCCATCATTGATACAAAGAAGAACAAGAAGAGGAGAAGAAGATACAGGAAGAAGAAAAAGAGGATGTACGGCACTCCAATGGAAGAAGGAAATCTTTCACTTTTATTGATAGTATTATGTCAAAACAACAACAACAACACAGCTCCAAACAGGGAACAGCAGTTAACGCGTTTCACGCAATCCAGGGGGTCAAAGGAACTCCCTCTTCATCAGGGCTACAACAAAACATAGTATCATTTTTTTACAGTATACTATGTGTTCTTGTAGCCCTGATGAAGCCTTTGACCCCTCAAAAAATATTGAATGTCTTTTGGCACAATACCAATAAATGAAATCAGACTCTTTTATCTTTGCCGCTCCTTTCATGTATTCACATTTTATTCTGTATTTTGGGTAGGGCTGACAACACAGCTTTGGATTTGAGGGCAGCGTTGTCAGCTCACTACAGAAGGCTAGAAGCTCACTGGACTTCTTGCAAGATCAACAATATTTTAGGTACTTTCAGTCATTTTAAAGACTAATCATGGGAAATGTGCACATAGTGGACAAAATGTTCTAAATATGATTTTATTTTTTTATTTTTATTTTGCCTAGACACTTTAAATTTGTTCAGATCGATTTTTTTTTTGTTAGGGAAGTTATTATTCCCATAACTCTCTTAATATTAGCCTGTCAGCCTTAACGTGCGAATGGGGAAAAAATAAAAATGTTTTTAGGAGCAAAATATCAAGGTGGTGTATTAAATAATAATAGATTGTGGAGCAGAACTGTTAACTCACTAAGTTCCTCTGGTGAATATGTTTCTATGATAGTCATCAATGCCTTCACATGTATAAAATCAAATAATACTATTAATTGCCTCTGTACATAGCTACCAGTCCCACTGTGACATGCTTTCGTCTTGCCTTTCACCTTCAGAAAGCTATAGATTTATATAACTGAAACAATGCTACAAAAAAAAAAAAAAAAAACAATAGGAGGAGAAGGTGATTGGAGGAACAACATTCTATATTGTACTGGATGTCTGCATAGACCAAAGAATCTGCGAGAAAGGCGAAAATATACTACTTGTGTATTTATTCAATATAATTGTAGCTTAGCTAATACGAATTTAAATCCTATTATATCCTAATACCAGAAATTATTTATAATAAATGGTGTGCAGAGTAAATTTCAATTGGATCAATTTGTACCCACAACATTCTTCTCACTATCTCGTATGGTAAGCTGAAGGTATCTCAGAGCTGAGAAAAAAAAAATTCATAGACTAGATCAGGGTAATTAACCTGTTGGTATAGTATTTTCTACTTTGAGTGGTCTTCTGTGGAGTTTTTTTATGGAGTTAAGTCTGTCAACAACTGGTAATGAAATGCCTTCAGATCAGGACAAACTAGTTGACTACTACACTTGCCTGTGAAGGTTCACGTTTCTCCTGGTCATGGTATGTCTAGCAGTAGTTGGTCACAGTCAACTGGACTTGATCTGTAATGTTGAAGATGCTTCAATCACTACTCATCCAAGTAACTTCTTATTCAAGGCCTTACCCAAAGTTACTCCTAAACCTCCCTCTCCCCTTGAAGATCATGCCCCAGGATTAGGATACGAGCGGTGGTGGTCCTTAGAGGGCCAGATGGTCAAGCTGAGAAGGCAGAATGAAGACCTAAAGTTTAAACTAAAACTCTCTCTCTCCTTGAGGATCATGCACTAGGATTGGAATATGGGTGGTGGCGGCCCTCAAAGGTCCGGGAAGTCAAGCTGAGAATGAACAAAAGAACAGAACAAACATATTACAGCGCACACATGCAAAACTGAAATTTACCTCCAGCAAGGCTATTTAAAACACCTAGACATTTTCAAAAAACATTATCAAAAAATATGGGGATTTGGTCACACCATATTGCTGTATGGTGCTTAAGCCCACTTACTGTGACAAAGTACCCCATGATTAGTGTGTCCTACACTATCCATAGATCGGGAGATCCTGCTTCTCTGAACCCAGGGAGCTATACTCCTCTATATGGGAGAACATGAGGTCTCCACCCATGACACAGGTGGTCACTAATGAGAGGTACTTCCTGAGGGAGTGAGTTGCTCTACCCAAAAGGATTTGGTCAAAATCCATACAACAGACAAAAGAGATATTTGGGGGGCACACCCTAAAAAAATGCATAAAGATGGTGCTGCCATAAGACCATACAACAGAACAAACATATTACAGCGCACACATGCAAAACTGACATTTACCTCCAGCAAAAAACATTATCCAAAAATATGGGGATTTGGTCACTGCTGAGAATGAAGACCCATAGGATGGTTAAGATCTCCCACTGGAAAAATAAGAGGAGCCCTTATAGTGTAATGCATATCTTTATAATAGTAGTCAAAAAAAGATAAACAGGTAATAGGTAGAAGAAGAAAAGACAAGGAACTTCTGGAGTGGTTGTGGTCACCCCATAGCGCAAGGCACGTAAACTTCCGTAATTAAAGGCAGGGATAACCCCTCTCAAATTGGTCACTCTCAAAGCCTTAGGGGTCTGAATCCTGAATCCTCTGGGGGGTCTCAGGTGGGAGATATGCTTCTTGGGTAGTAGGAGGTCAAAAACCCTTTTGGTGTTCCAAACTGAAGCGGCGCCCATTAAGGTGTGTAATAGGATAGTGGTGTGTCTATGGATAGACTGAAATCATAAAATAGAGATTTATGTTATTCGTCATACAACACGACTTTGGTCCATCCTTAGACCGACCAAAATCCTATTACACACCTCAACCTCTGCCATTTGGAATAGCAATTGTTTTTTTTTTTTAACCTTATCCTACCCAAGAATGTCCCATATATATATTTTTTTTATTTTACCCTTTTCCTGTAGTAAGAAAACAGCCTTTATTTCTCCCTCTGACATCATCACCAGGCTTGTACATTTTTTTGAAGGGGCAACTGTTGGGAGGCCAGTTTCTATGGACGTAGGCACACTGCATCTCCCAAGAGCCCTTTTCCAATAAACAGTGTGTGGGCAGGCACTTGGGTGTCAAGGCAGCAGCATTGTTTAGATGGGTAAAGCTGGCCATACACTAATGCCGCGTACACACGATCGGAATTCTCGTCGGAAAAAACTCTGACGGTTTTTCCAATGGAATTCCGACGGAATTCCGCTCAAGATGTGTTGTCTACACACAATCACACCAAATTCCGACGGTCAATAACACAGCGGCATAACACACGTTCAACAGCACTATAAAAGGGAAGTTTAATGCTTCTGAGCATGCGTCGAATTGTTTCCGAGCATGCGTCGGAATTTTGCGTGTCGGAATTGCATACACACGATCGGAAAATCCGATAGAAAGGTTTTCCGTCGGAAAAATTGAGAACAGGTTCTCAATTCAAAGTCCGTCAGAAATTCCGACAGAAAAAGACCGCTGGGCATACACACAGTCGGAAAATCCGATGAAAAGCTCCCATTGGACTGTTTCCATCGGAAATTTCCGACCGTGTGTACGCCGCATTAGATTTCTCTTGTTCACCCCCATGGGCTGATTGAAAGATTGAGAGAAATCTACTGATTCCCCTATCCATGCAAAAACAGCTTTAGCAACAGATATTTTCTGTATTTGCATAGGTGCATGTTTTGCAGAGATGTGTTGAATATGTTAATTTTATTCTGCCCTGACATATACCTTTAGCTCTAATGAGTGTCAGGAACATACCCCAGCATTTATAGCCACATGGGTAACTCAGTCAAGTCCAATCCCCATGGAATATGTCAAGGCAGATGAAAGTTACGAACATACCCAAGCATGTTCCTGGAGAGCAGCCTGGTAGCTCAACCAAGTCCAATGATTATAAAATATGTCAAGGCTTGATGAATGTTATGAATGTGTACCCCGGCATTTATAGCCACATGGATAACTCACTCAAGTCCAATCATTATGGAATATGTCAAGGCAGATGAGGGTCAGGAACATACCCCAACATTTATAGCAACATGGGGAACTCAGGCAAGTCCAATCACCTTGGAATATGCCAAGGCTGATGAGGGTGAGGAACATACCCTAGCATTTATAGTCACACGGGTAACTCACTCAATTCAATCATAATGGGATATATCAAGGCTGATGAGTGTCAGGAACATACCCCAGCATGTTCATGGAGGATTAACCTAGACCTCAACCAAGTCCAATTACTATATGGAATATGTCAAGACAGATGAAGGTCAGAAACATACCCCAGCATGCTCTGGGAGTAGCAGTCTAGTATCTCAGTCAAGTCCAATCACTATGGAATATGTCAAGACAGATGAAGGTCAGAAACATACCCCAGCATGCTCTGGGAGTAGCAGTCTAGTATCTCAGTCAAGTCCAATCACTATGGAATATGTCAAGGCTGTTGAGTGTCAGGAACATATGTGTATTGGCACTGCCCTGCAGCTCTAGGGTCTACAGTTCAAATCCCAACCATTGCTTGTTCTCTCTGTGTTTGCATGGGTTTACTCTGGTTTCCTTCCATGTTCCAAACATGCCGGTAGGTTAATTGGCTCCTGTCTAATTTGGCCCATGTATGTGAGATGGGGAGCTTAGATTGTAAGCTCCTTAAGCTCCTTGAGCTCCTTGTAAAGAGCTGGGAAAATGTTGATCCTATATAAGTACCTGTAAAACATAAATAAACCCACGCACCTTTAAGCCGATCACCATAGAATGTGTCAAGGCACACGAGTTCCCCCAACATTTATAAACATCAGGGCCGTCTTTAATATTGATTGAACCCTGGGCAAAACTTTTCTTGGGCCCCCCCCCCCCCCCCCCATGCAGTTTTGCTCTCCACCTGCTCTGAGACATACAATAAATAGCAGCTAGACTCAAAATCAGTTTACTGAATCAGATCAGACAGCTATTGCAATTGGTTGCCAGAGGTTACAGTGTATCATTACCGCTCACTGACTGGTTGCTAGAGGTTACAGCACACATTAAGGCTCACTGAATAGTTGCTAGAGGTTACAGCACATGATTTCTTCTTGTTGACTGGTTGCTAGAGATTACTGTGGATATGACCTCAGGGGGGCATGATATACATATCAATGCCGCCGGCCTCCATTATTTACATATGAATACCGGTAATTTACATGTAAGCACAGGGTCTGCAGATGAGTCATCTGTACACAACAATAGGGCAGAGCTGGGCAGCATTAGTAGCAGCACTTCACACTGAGATGTTGGGACACAGCACAGGACTAAAACCTCAAGGGATGAGGGAATTTAAACCAGGATAGTTGGCAAGTATGAGGCAGCTGCTTTGGGCCCCACAACAATGACAGGGCCCAGGGCAGCTGCCCCCTTTTGCCCTGCCTTAAAAACGGCCCTGATAAACATGAGTTATGTTCATGACACCTATTGGAGGAAGCCACTTGGATGAACTTTGAAAAACCTTCAACATTACAGAACAAGTCCAGCTGTATGTGAATAACTTCTACTAGGGACACATCTAGAAATCTTTGCTGATGGGCTTCCAGTTTTGATAGAAGTTAAATATTCCAAGGGGCCCTATCGTACAGTCTTGATCTTCGATCTGCCAGCGAAGAACTGTTATGTGATCAACATCTGCAAAACAAAATGGCGTGTCGTGTATTATGTTACACAGTGATGGCTTTGAAACGTTACATGTCAAAGTGCCTAGTTTCCTAGTGATATTTCAATTATATATTGTATTAAATATTTGGCCTTTTCATAATTTTTTTTCATCCCACAGACCATACCACATGTTTTGTGGTATGCTATTTACACTGTGATAAATGTATTCTTTAGATTTGGTATAACATACAGGCACACATATGAGTGCACATCCATACATGTATTCACATACTGCGCACACCAACACACACCCCTATTTACTAAAGGTGAGCTCAAGCTGATTGCAAAGGATGTGCATTGTTCACTGTCCCGTTATAGCAAACCGGGTTGGGTTGGCTTTAAAGCCTGATAGTTGAAATCACCTAAATACCAGTTTAATGAAAACAAAAGGTATACAAAATCTTACTGTTGGGTTTCTTTAGAAAGAGCCACAGCCTGAGTACAAAAGCCTTTGCTCTGCCATAGCAGCACCCTTGTTCTACAGTGCATCCAGAAAATATTCACGGAGCTTCAATTTTTCCACATTTTGTTATGTTACAGACTTAATCGAAAATGGATTAAACTCATTATTTTCCTCAAAATTCTACAAACAATACCCCATAATGACAATATGAAAGAAGTTTGTTTGAAATCTTTGCAAATTTATTAAAAATAAAAAACGAAAAAAATCCCATGTACATAAGTAGTCACAGCCTTTGCTCAATACTTTGGTGAAGCTCCTTTGGCACCATATACAGTCTCAAGTCTTTTTGGGTATGGTGCTACAAGCTTGGCATACCTATTTTTTGGGCAGTTTCTCCCATTCTTCTTCGCAGGACCTCTCAAGCTCAGGTTGGATGGGGAGCGTCGGTGCACAGCCATTTTCAGAGCTCTCCAGATGTTCAATCGGGTTTAAGTCTGGGCTCTGGCTGGGCCACTCAAGGACATTCACAGAGTTGTCCCATAGCCTCTCTTTTGTTATCTTGGCTGTGTGCTTAGGGTCATTGTCCTGTTGGAAGATGAACCTTCTCCCTAGTCTGAGGTCCAGAGCGCTCTGGAGCAGATTTTCATCAAGGATGTCTCTGTACATTGCTGCATTTATCTTTCCCTCCATCCTGACTAGTGTCCCAGTTCCTGCTGCTGAAAAACATCCCCACAGCATGATGCTGCCACCACCATGCTTCACTGTAATAATGGTATTGGCCAGGTGATGAGCGGTGCCTGGTTTCCTTTAGACATGAAGCTTGCAGTTCAAGCCAAAAAGTTCAATCTTTGTTTCATCAGACTAGAGAATTTTGTTTCTCATGGTCTGAGAGTCCTTCAGGGTGCCTTTTGGCAAACTCCAAGCGGGCTGTCATGTGCCTTTTACTGAGGAGTGACTTCCGTCTGGCCACTCTACCATACAGGCCTGATTGGTGCAGTGCTGCAGAGATGGTTGTTCTTCTGGAAGGTTCTCCTCTCTCCACAGAGAAACGCTGGAGCTCTGTCAGAGTGACCATCAGGTTCTTGGTCATCTCCCTGACTAAGGTCCTTCTCCCCCAATCGATCAGTTTGGCTGGGCGGACCGCTCTAAGAAGAGTCCTGGTGGTTCCAAACTTCTTCCATTTATGGATGATGGAGACCACTGTGCTAATTGGAACCTTCAATGCTGCAGAAATGTTTCTGTACCCTTCCCCAGATCTGTGCCTCCATACAATCCTGTCTCGGAGGTCTACAGACAATTCCTAGGACTTCATGGTTTGGTTTGTGTTCTGACATTGTTAACTGTGGGACCTTTATATAGACAGGTGTGTGCCTTTCCAAATCATGTCCAATCAACTGAATTTACCACAGGTGGACTCCAATCAAGTTGTAGAAACATCTCAAGGATAATCAGTGGAAACAGGAGGCATCTGAGCTAAATTTTGAGTGTCATGGCCAAGGCTGTGATACTTATGTACATGGGAGGAGCCTGTGATACTTATGTACATGGGAGGAGCCTGTGATACTTATGTACATGGGATTATTTTCATTTTTTTTTTTTAATAAATATGCAAAGATTTCAAACAAACTTCTTTCACGTTGTCATTATAGGGTATTGTTTGTAGAATTTTGAGGAAAATAATGAATTTAATCTATTAAGGCTGTAACATAACAAAATGTGGAAAAAGTGAAGCTCCGTGAATATTTTTCCGGATGCACTGTATGTGTGAAAGCAGTGGTCTTTCTGCAGAGGTCCAACACGCTCTCCTGCAGAGTCAGACCTATAGCTCTTCAATCAACAAATCTCAAGTTCCCTTTTGATTGGAGAACTCTAGTTCTGATTCAGCAGGGGGCATGTACAGTATATCTTTGGAAGGCAATCAAGAGAAGAAGGACCCGTGTTCTATGCGTGGAAGCAGTGGTCTTCCCTGCAGAGGTCCAACACGCCCCCCTGCTAAGTCAGACCGATAGCCCTTCAATCAACAAATCTCCAGCTCCCTTCTCATTGGAGAACTCTAGTTATGATTCACCAGGGGGGGTGTGTACAGCATATTTTGATAAGATAAGCGAGAGAAGGAGGACCCTTGTTCTATGTGTGGAGCAGTGGTCTTTCTACAGAGGTCCAACACGCCCACCTGCTGAGTCAGACCTATAGCTCTTTAATCAACAAATCTCAAGCACCCTTCTGATTGGAGAACTCTAGTTCTGATTCAGCAGGGGGCGTGTACAGCATATCTTGGGAAGACAAGTTCCTCTAGCACAACCACGTTAACTCTGTTTATTGGTAAGGTAAAGATTTGGATCTAGTGATAGGTTTTGAAGGTAGAATTTGGGTTTTAATTTATTGATTTCATTTTGCAATTTTGGTCACAATTGTTGTATGTGTTTTAAAAAAAAAAGATTTTTTTTCATCATGTCATGAATGTTTAGATCGAAATGTGGAGTTTCTGTCCTATCTTTGGATTAGAAGGTTTAGACTTTCGAGTGCCGGAGCATTGTCTATATCCAAGAGATCAAATTGAGTTTAGGGCCTTTACCCAAAACTCTTCACCCAAAACCCTCAGATGGTCCTAGTCTCCAACTCTCTCTCCATTCCAACACTGCAGTCTTTGTAGGACTCTTTAACACTATCATCAACGTGTCCCCCACTGCACCCTGCAATTCCTTCCTACAACCCCTACGTCACTACAGTGACTTAATTTACCATTTTCAACTAACTGAAGCAAGCATACCTGTGCTTTTTAAAGCCCCTACATCAACATACTCCATTCAGTTAGGATGAAGATACATAGAAAATGGTCAATTAAGTCCAAAAATGGCAACAACTGCAGACGGGTGGTCTTGGTATGAATGTTTGCATCCAGATAGAATGCAATACTCTCCGGTGCTATGGGTGGGTAGGTATGGGCATTGATAACACATTAGCAGTTCTCAAGGAAGAACTAGAGGCACCTGCCATCCAAACAAATGCTTACTGTATAAGGTATGTTGGGTTTGGGGCCCTCAGTGGAAACCTCATCATTTAGTAATCGATGAGAGTGGGCCCTGCAATCAGTGACACATTGGGGGCAATACATAGCTAAAATAGGTGCTGCACTAATTCCCTATATTAGTCATTCTCAATAAGGTTCTGTGGAGTGGGGTTCCTCCAGAGGTTCTTAGGAGTTCCTTGAGCTGTGGTTGATTCACCTCCCATTTGATTGTGCCTACATAGTTTAGAGCCCAATGCCACTTGAAGGAGCAAATGGCAAGACGCCAATGACCTTTTTAGCTGTCTGAAGGGTGGTATTCTGACTACCATTATAAGAAGCATTCTTCCCACTGGCCACCAAAGTAAGGGGGACAGTCTTCTCATTGACCACTACTGTAAGGGGACATTCCTCTCACTGACTGCCTGAGGGGCATTCTTCCCACTGGCCACCAAATTAAGGGGGACAGTGTTCTCATTGACCACCACTGCAAGGGGACATTCCTCTCACTGACTGCCTAAGGGGCATTCTTCCCATTGGCCACCAAATTAGGGGTCATAGTCTTCTCATTGACCACCACTGTAATGCCGCGTACACACGATCGGAATTCTCGTCGGCAAAAGCTCTGATGGTTTTCCTGACGGAATTCTGACGGAATTCCGCTCAAACTGTCTTGCCTACACACGGTCACACCAAATTCTGACCGTCAAGAAGGCGGTGACGTGCAATACTACGATGAGCCGAGAAAAAATTAAGTTTAATGCTTCCGAGCATGCGTCAAATGATTTCCGAGCATGTGTAGGAATTTTGCGCGTCGAAATTGCTGCAGACGATCGGAATTTCCGGTAGAAACCTTTTCCATCTGAAAAATTGAGAACATGCTCTCAAATTTTTGTTGGCGGGAATTCGGCCTACACACCGTCGAAAAACTCTCACCGGTCTTTTGCTGGCCGAAATTCCGATCGTGTGTACGCGGCATTAGGGTAAATTCCTCTCAATGACTACCTAAGGGGCATTCTTCCCACTGCCCCATATAAATTGGTATAGCAGGGGTTCCCCCTGACCTAAAAACGTTTTGAAGGGTTCCCTGGAGGTATAAAGGTTGGCTGCCCTATAAAAACACATTTATAGTCAACCAAAATCAATGTGCCACACAGTGAAACTCGAAATTCTTCAAACAGCAAAAAACGAAAATAAAAAAACACTCCTAGTTGCCAATAAAGTGTAAAATTCAGTGCAAAAAAGTCCCAAAGAGTGCTAGTAAAAGTTCCATACGTATTATCCCTAGATATAATCCTCTGTGATTTCATAGTACCACAGTTCCACTAGTGGGATCTTACCAAAAGATGATCCCCAGTGCCTGAGTGGTCAAGAACAGCATAAACATTGTAATATAAAGATGACTATACCCATCAAATAAATAAACAGTAAATAGTGCTGCGCTGTTATGTATAATCGCTAATTAAAGAAATGAATATAAATAATATTATACTATTAGTGTGAACTAAAATCCATACAAAATTAGATATAAAAGTGAATATGTGCTACAAAATCCATCATAGAGGAAAATGACAATAAAGTGCTAAATGCAAAGAGATAACAGTGCAAATCGCATAAGAAAATATAATTAAAAGTCTTGGTGAGGGGATGAGCCCAAGTGTCGGAGCCCCTCTTAAAAAGTGATATAGAAAGTGTCTTTTCCTTCTTATTGTGCGTAGCAACGCAATGGGCATAAAAGTGAGTGACTTTTCTTCTTCTGTGCAGAGGATTTTAAATAGAAAAAATAAAGTGCAAAGTGACTTCTCCTCTTCGGTGCCGCACACTATATATATATATATATATATATATGGCTTTGGAGATCACAAGTACTCGCACTGTGTATCCTGATGGTAACCGTGCTCTTGATCTGGCGGTTTCAGTATAATAGTATATACCTGCTCCTTTACGGCCAATCGTGGTAATAGTATCACTTCCTTTAGTTAGTGTGTATATAAGGTATATGGGGAAGAAGAAGGGATTTCAGATGGTGTAGTATGTTTTTTTAAAACAATTTATTATTTAAAAGTTTCAGGTACTCACGCGTATCGTCACAGTCACGTGACTTCATCGATCCCCTGATGAAGTCACGTGACTGTGACGATACGCGTTGGGGGGACACAGGCACCGGAAGTGACGTTGGCGAGCTTGCTGCTCGTGGACTTTTGAATTGTACTGTTATTGTAAATGTGAGTACCTGAAACTTTTAAATAATAAAATGTTTTAAAAACCATTACCGTGGTTGGCCGTAAAGGAGCAGGTATATACTATTATACTGAAAGCACCAGATCAAGAGCACGATTACCATCAGGATACACAGTGGGAATACCCGTGATCTCCAAAGCCATATATATATACGCTGTTGCCTTTACAGCCAATCACGGTAATGGTATCACTCTCTCAGTTAGTATGTATATAAGGTATATGGGGAAGAAGAAGGGGGGATTCCAGATGGTGTAGTATGTTTTTTTTTTATTGTATTATTTAAAAGTTTCAGGTACTCACATTTATAATAACAGTACAATTCAAAACACCACGAGCAGCAAGCTCGCCGACGTCACTTCCGGTGCCTGTGTGTCCCAACGCGTATCGTCACAGTCACGTGACTTCATCAGGGGATCGATGAAGTCACGTGACGATACGCGTGAATACCTGAAACTTTTAAATAATACGTTTAAAAAAAAAAAAATGTACTACACCATCTGGAATCCCCCTTCTTCTTCCCCATATACCTTATATGCACAGTAACTGAGGGAGTAATACCATTACCGCGATTGGCCGTAAAGGAGCAGGTATATACTATTATTCTGAAAGCGCCAGATCAAGAGCACGATTACCATCAGGATACACAGTGGGAATACCCATGATCTCCAAAGCCATATATATATATATATACTGTGTAGAAAAGTCACTGTGAAGAAAAGTCACTCACATTCTAGTTCACACTAATAGTATAATATTATTTATATTATTTTTTAAATTAGCGATTATACATAACAGCGCAGCACTATTTACTGTATATTTATATTTTTTTGTGGTTATAGAGTAACCCTTCAGTGCTTTGCAGCAGTAAAAGAGTCACATTATTTATTAGCGCGGGAATATCAACCATATTTTTATACCCGTCAAATGTCCCACTGCCTTTGATACATATCTACTTCATAAGACAGGTAACATCGCTTTATTAAAGACAATTAACATAACTCACATTTGCTCGGTAGAAATTGCTCTATTTAGCCAATACAGTCTAAATTTCCGATCAGCAGTGTGCATTGTGCCTGGTGACTTCAGCGTTTCTGGCTCCGTCCAACGCGTTTTGTCAGTAACCGACGCCATCAGGGGTTCACTATATAGCTATCTGCTCTATTCCCAGATTTTGACAAAAGAAATGTTTTTGAGTACCAAAATCCTTTGCAGCTCTATATCAAAAGCCACAGAGGGAGCTGAAGCTGGAAAAAGGGCCACTTGGTTGTATTTGCATGCCAGGCAAACCGGTTCCTGGCCCTCCCCTGCCTGTGTAGCACCTCGACTGAACACCATTAAGCTAATTTGTTTTAGAAAACGCCTGAATGGTTTGCTTGTGTTATGAATGGTAATATTTTGGGGGAGCTTATAGTGGAAATATTATATAAGTTAATTTGCTATCATTTTGAAAGTGTGGCATGAACTCAACCATTTAAGATCTTCTTTTCTTTCTCAAGACCATAACTCCAGCAGGATGGAAGGCATACCTTCTTTGCCATGTCCAGATACTTTTACTTCCTGACATCTCTCGCCCTTGATTGTGGAGTGTCTGGAAAGGAACCATCCCAAGCAGGGCAAAATTACTGCACATAGCCCACCAACCCAAGCTTTTATAGCTGATGAGCCAAAGTTCTTGCCGACGTCACTTCCGGTGCCTGTGTGTCCCAACGCGTATCATCACAGTCACGTGACTTCATCAGGGGAACGATGAAGTCACGTGACGATACGCGTGAACACCTGAAACTTTTAAATAATAAATTGTTTTAAAAAAATTTACTACACCATCTGGAATCCCCCTTCTTCTTCCTGATGAGCCAAAGTTCTTGCCACCTGTCTAAGCCCCCCGACCCCCATAACAGTGTAAGCGCCTGGTGATTGGCAGCTTAGGTCAATTTAGCAGTGCAGAGAGGCAACGTTGGGGCCCTAGACTACGTTGGAGCGCTCTAAACAGAGTTTTTGTAATTCCAACTTGAACAGGGGAATTCTTCTTCGAACACATCCCTGGGGATCCCAGAATGAGTGGCACAGTCTCTTTAAGCAGGACTATAGCAAATATAGTAGCAAAAGGCCTACCACCACTCTGAAGTCCCTCACAAAGTTCCCTCCTTCTTGTGGCTTTCCAGAACACTGGAAACACAAGCAGGCTAGCTCTTGCAATCTCTGAGGGTGATGGCAATAGTCCTGAATGCAGTGGCCTGGACAAAGCAACAGATGTTCTCTGTGCAGATCTTCTCTCTTGGTACACGCTGGGCCTTACATCTGGACACCACAACTTCAATGGAGTCCCACTTGGGCAGGAAAACAGGAAATAGTCTCTCACCGACCATGGCGCACAGTCCTCCAACCATAGCCTCATGGGTCCGTCTGCTCCACGGCACAGTCCTCTGTGTAGTGCTGGGACAAGATCATCCAATGCTTAGGGCAAAGATGTCAAATTGAGCCTTCCCATTCATTATGTGCGAACTTATGAGGAGGAGGGGGAGAGAGAGCACAGCCTGCACCTCCTCCCCTCCTCTTCTTCTTGCTGCTTCCAGTGCTGGGCTGACATAAGTAGTAATGCTGCCGTCACGACTTCTGTCAGCCTTATAGTAAAAGGAACTTGCGGTGCCCCCATCCCTACAATACACGCTGCGCCCAGGGCAGCCTTCCCCTTCTGCCCACCCCTTGTCCCGGCTTTGCCTCTGTGCACACGTAGTGATTCCTCACATGGCATAAGTTTATGTGTAGAGGTTCAGGCTCCCTGCAGCAACACCAGCATCTCTTTCACCAGCATCAGTTCTCTATCCCTGCCTCTCCCCATAAGACTGCTTACAGTGTGGGCTTTCCAGTCTTCCGCCACTCTTCCCAGCAGCTTCTCCTCTTGGGACTTGTATGGGACTACGTATAGCATGAATCACTAGAGGAAAAGTCAGCACTCAGGATAACATCAAGAAGCAGTCTTCCTTTATTGAAATAACATGCATAACAGCTGTAAAACACACAACGAGTGTCGGCCGTCAGGCCTTAATCATGGGCATGATTAAGGCCTGACAGCCGAAACACGTTGGCTGTTTTACAGATGTTATTTTAATAAAGGAAGGCCACTAGCTGATGTTATCCCAAATTCCTCCAGTAATAACTGCCAGGATCAACAGATAATAAAACTATATTACAGGGGGGGACTTAGGAAAACAAAAACTGCTGTGTTGTTACTATTGACAAACTGCATCATATGTAATTTTACATTTTTATTCTAAAACTGAATATGCATCTACAGATACATTGTACAGCAAGTACAGAAAATACCCCTTGATCCTGCCGGAAATGTCCTTGTCGCTACCTAGCTGGAGTTAAGTATCTAAAACTGCATATCCCTCTAAGACCACTCTGTCCACATGGTGGCAATGCTGCAGCCACTTCCCTTTAGAATGAACAGTGTTGTCACGTTGTTACAGGAAGTGGAAAAAAAAACAACAGATCCACTGCCAGGATTGGAAACGGGTGTATTAGTGTTTCCACCTTCTTAATTCTCAGCTCCACCCGGTGCTCAGACTATCAGGTTGCTGATGCCTCTGTATAGCATGAATCACTGGAGGAAAAGTCGGCACTCAGGATAACATCAACTAGTGGCCTTCTTTTGTTGAAATAACATGAATAACAGCCATAAAATAGCCAACGTGTTTCGGCCGTCAGGCCTTAATCATGGCTATGATTAAGGCCTGACAGCCGAAACATGTTGGCTGTTTTACAGATGTTATTTTAAAAAAGGAAGACCGCTAGTTGATATTATCCCGAATGCCGACTTTTCCTCCAGTGATAACTGCCAGGATCAACCGCTCCCTGCAGCAACACCAGCATCTCTTTCATCAGCATCAGTTCTCTCCCCCTGCCTCTCCCCATAAGACTGCTTACAGTGTGGGCTTTCCAGTCTTCCGCCACTCTTCCCGGCAGCTTCTCCTCCTGGGACTTGTATGGGACTCTGTATAGCCTGAATCACTAGAGGAAAAGTCAGCACTCAGGATAACATCAAGAAGCAGTCCTTTATTGAAATAACATGCATGACAGCTGTAAAACACACAACGAGTTTCGTCCGTCAGGCCTTAATCATGCCCATGATTAAGGCCTGACAGCCGAAACACGTTGGCTGTTTTACAGATGTTATTTTAATAAAGGAAGGCCACTGTTTGATGTTATCCCAAATTCCTCCAGTAATAACTGCCAGGGTCAACAGGTAATAAAGCTCTATTACAGGGGGGGACTTAGGAAAACAAAAACTGCTGTGTTGTTACTATTGAAAGACTGCATCATTTATTTATTTTTATTCTTTATTTAAAGTTTTCATGATATAGAAAAAAATCTAAATATCAGTATCGTAAAAAATAAAAAAATAAATAATAAAAGGCAGTGAGCCACCATATATGTCATTTTTATTTTGTCATAGTTCTACTTTAACAGCAATAATTCTTTCTTAGGCTCCTGTTAATATGTATTTACTAAAAAAGGTATTTACTAAAAATGTACTGAATGCTACCATGATCTTCTGACGGTAACATATTACAGCCTAGCCAACTGGCAAGGAGAAGGTGCTGCGGGCTCTGCAAGCCTTTACAAGCTGCTGTGGGTACAAAATACAAAATATACATTGTGGTGATGAATATAAAATGTATAAGAATATTTAAATTGGAATGTCTGTGAAAGTGAATGAAATAAGAAGAAACGCGTCGGATCTGTATAAGAATTTATTTTGCCCGATGAAGATGGTTCATCCCTTGTGTGCATTTGCTGTATTAGGCTAAAGGTGCGCTCCTGCCACCTACAGGCCTTTCTGGGGTAAACCACTCTTGTACAAACTGTATGTATAGAAAATATATAAAGTAATATATATGTACAATGACAATACATAAATATAAATAAAAAGAGAGTACTCAGCGCTGTCAGAACAACAGATAAAAGTAAAACGAAGATGCTTGCTGCAACTTAGGTTAATTCAAAAAATACCTCATAAGCATAAAACAATAAAATAGTGCAGCGCAAACATGAAAATAAAATATAAAATGTACCACAGGAATAAAATAAGTCCAGAAGGCAATCAGTCTCAGTATAAAGTGCTAGTGCAAAATAGCAGCTTCCTAATTACAGTGACACACTCCAAGGAGAGATCTGTGATAGTGATCAGTTCAGGAAACAAATCCAAGTCAATCACAATAAAAGGTGCTAGTGCAAATTAGCAGCTACTGGTGACAAATGGTGACACAATCCAGAGAAATTTCTGTGGTGGTGGTCCCTTTAGATAGAGTAATGATGGCCCCTCACCTCCCTGCTTCGACCTGCAATAGGTCACAAAGCAGTATGCAGCTAAGTCAGACTCTGGTCTCCAACCGTCAGGAATCGATCATAGACGCTACCAACCAGGCCCACAATGGTATCCAGCATACATAAGATGAAAAAAGGAAGGGGACAACCTAGTGCTCTCTGTATTGATTTATAGATTTATTGCACATGCAAAAAAACATAGGAAAAGACACTCACATTAGCCTGCACTCAGTCCCGAGTGCAGGCATTGAAGGTAATGAGATCCAAAATGGCCGCGGGTGGCGTCACTCGTGCTCCCTGTCCCTCGTACGCGTTACGTCCGAAAGGACTTCCTCAGCGTGGGGCAGGGTAGCTACGAGTGGTCCCGCTGTGGCTATATGCTGTGGAGATGGGTCAGGGACCGATCGTGGACCAATCAGGTCCCGCGGTTCGTTTAGACCAATCACAGCCCTAAGAGGCTATCACATGGCTTTTGTGTTGTGGACATGTGAACCGCCGACGGGCCAATCGGGTCCCGCGGTTCACCTAGTCCAATGACAGCGTCCCAAACACATCACATGACTTTCATGTGTGTATTGAATGACGCTGTCGAGCAGAAACTATGGTGAAGAGGGCGGGAGTATTCTGATGCAATGACGAGCGGTTGCCATGGAAAAGTAGGCGGCAACCTAATGATAACACAGGCTGCATAGGACTTTGAAACATTGCAGCCTGACATTTAAAGACACATTGCAGGATTGTCCAATTAATTAAACCAGCTATAAATAATCTGCTTACAAAGAATAGGAATTGTCAGTAGATACCAATTGTAGCTGACATCCTATAGAGCATTAGAATATATAATTAAAACAATAGCGATTAAAGGGACACTCCGCCTGAAACCATAGTAGTGCATAAATAAAAATAATTCCAACAGCCATCACCCCTAAAATAGAGGGTTATTATATACCTTATAATTATTAAAACCTGAACAAGAGTGACGTCATTCAGCAGCCATTTTGGAAATAGACCATATTAATACATACATAATTATACATTTAAAAACATGATCATAGAACATCCAATAAAAAAAGATTAAAATACCTAATAGATAAATTTAAAAGTATCAACATATATATTATAATAATATATATAATAATATTATAAAAATATATATAAAATACACATGTCACATTAAAAATTAAAAATTAATATATAATATATAGGAGATAAAATATATCAAAAATTAATTAGTATGTCATCTATTGGAAATAAAACAATTGAGGTCAAAATCTACGTTTAACCCTGCAGGCGTCATAACTTTCATTTCATAGATCCAGAAGGATTCTCTGCGACTAAGTTGTCTTATATAGTGACCTCCTCTCCAGTGTTTGGGGACTTTTTCGATTCCCCAAAATTTAAGACATTTGGGGTCCCTCTGATGACAATTTCTGAAGTGCCTAGATACACTGTGTGTTTTAATGCCTCGTTTAATGTTACTAATATGTTCCCCAACACGCACATGCAGGGCTCTAGAGGTGCGACCTACATATTGTAGGCCACAATCACACTCTAACATGTACACAACGCCAGTTGTGGTACATGTGATCAGTTCCTTAATACTGTATTTTTGCTCAGTGGTATTAGAGGTGAAATCTTTACGTTTTTTCGTGTTATTTTTGGCATGTTTGCAGGTTGCACACTTCCCACACGCATAAAAACCAGATAAAAAATTAAAAAGCTTGTTCACGCTAGTTTTAGGAGGGTCTATGACCCCAGGGGCCAAACTATCCCGCAATGTAGGAGCCTTGCGGTATATAAATAGAGGACGGTCTGGGAGTGCTGGTCCTAAAATTCTATCATATTTTAGGATGGGCCAATGTTTGGCGATAATACGTTCAACTTTTTTGTGTTGAATACTAAAATCCATAATAATTTTAAATCCCTGTGTACCATCTGTCGACTCTGGATTTTTTATTTTATCTGCTACAATGGAACTCCTGTCAGTAGTCCTGGCTCTTTCTATTTCCGCATCTATTTCTGTCTTGGTATAACCTTTTTGTTTAAAGCGTTCTGACAGAATTTTGGACTGAGTTAAAAATTCATTTTCCTCGGTGCAATTCCTGCGTAGGCGGATGAACTGCCCTCGAGGAATATTGCAGAGCCATAGTCGATGGTGGCAGCTACTCAGAGGAATATAAGCATTGCGATCGGTTGGCTTAAAATGATTCCTAGTCTGGAATCTGTCATTTTTCTTATATATCTCTAGATCTAGGAAGGTGACCTGTTGTTTATCCACTGTCCAGGTGAGTTCGATATTTTTGTTATTAAGGTTAAGTTTATTCATGAATATCTGGAGACTCGGCTGGTCTCCCTCCCAGATCATGATGATGTCATCAATGTAGCGTTTAAAACATACTAACTGGGATGGATGATCATTAAAAATAACTTCCTCCTCCCAGTGGGCCATGAATAAATTAGCCACACTGGGAGCAAATCGGGCTCCCATTGCTACCCCTCTTGTTTGTAGAAAAAAGTTTCGATCGAACCAGAAATAATTGTTTAACAAACAAAAATCTAAACATTCCAACAAAAACTGCACATGTTCACATGAGAGATCGGTTTCAACTAATGCCCACTTAACCGATTCCATTGCTGCCGTGTGATCGATAATGGTATACAGGGATCCCACATCAGCAGTAATAAGTATACTGTTCTCAGTGCATCGTAGTTCATCAAGGATTTGGATTATTTGTTTAGTGTCTCGTAGGTATGCTCGCATTTTTGTTACCAAAGGTTGTAGAAAAAAATCTAGATATTGGCCTAACCTGGAAGTGACTGAGTCGATACCATTGACTATCGGACGTCCCGGAGGTTGCGTGGTACTCTTATGTAATTTGGGTAAAAAATAAATAATGGGGGTCCTACAATAAAAAGGGTCAAGGTATGATGCTTCCTTATTATTTAGTATACCCATATTTTTACCTTTTTCTATTAATGCATGTAATTTATTTTTAAATAAAAACATAGGATCCCCAGGCAAAGGTCTATAGGTATCCTGATCACTTAATAGTCTCATCATTTCAGTATGATAGTACAGTTTACTCATTACCACTAACCCTCCTCCTTTATCCGCAGGTCGGATAACGATGTCATTCCTCTGTTCTAGGGAAGTAATCCCTCGTTTAATTTGTTGCGAGTCTCTGACCTTTTTAATTTTCAGGTTATCAAGATCACTACAGACCATATTTTTAAAAACATCTAGATGACGATTGTCATTAGAGGGAGGATTAAAAACCGATTTATTCCTAAGGTTGGAATGTGTATTAGTACTATCCTGTGATACAATCCTCTGGATTGGGTCTGTTAGAAAATATTTTTTCATATTCAAAGTCCGTATGAATTTCTGTACGTTAATATAAGTCTGGAATTTGTTCAAATTCCGGATAGGGGCAAATTTGAGACCCCTATCGAGGACCTTAGTCTCATCTTCTGTCAATGTTACCCCACTAAGGTTGTAGATCCCCGCTCCTATCGGGGTCTTTGCCTTTTGGGCTCGTCTCCCCCCCCTACATCCTCTCTGTTTTTTCTTTTTAATGTGGATTGGGTGGTGCTTGATGCGCCTTGTGGGTATATTGGTGGTTGTTCTCTCCAATCCCCCATCCAAGTGGGAGTTTGCGGTGGAGGATCCCTCCAAGGGATCCTCTCCTGCCCTAAAAAATGGTTGTTAATAATAGGTTGATTGTCCCATTGTTCCTGAAGGGGGGCATAATAATTGTAGGTGGGTACTGGGGGTTCTCTGGTTTGGTAATTTCCCCTCCCCCTCTGCTGTCCTCTCCCTCTGTTTACTACAGGCTTCCATGTAGTATCTATATAGTTGGTGGGGTGCTGGGCATAATTATTAGAGTTAGCGGTTTGGTTGGGTCTATTTTGACCTCTTCCTCTCCCTCTACCTCTTGCTCTATGGCCGCCCCTCCCCCTTTGTTTAGGAGTATCATTTGTATTTTGTGTCCCATACTGACCATTCGTCCACGGACTTTCTTGATTGTAAATAGGGACTGGGGGGACATTACTACCTACCTCCATGCTATCCAAAGTGGTAGGGTCAAGATTAGACTGTGCTACAGTACTGCCTTGCCATTTAAAAATTTGTTCCCCTCCAAAGTCTTTCAAGTCTCTCAAGAATTTCTTTCTTTTTTTGTCCTGGGTTTCTTTGTCCCATTTAATAAGTTTGGTTTTAAGATCACCTGATAGTTGGATAAATTCAGGAGTATCTTTAAAACTTTCGATACGGTCAGTATTTTCTTTAATTTGGCTTTCTAACCACTTCTTTTTCCTTTGCTTACGCACAAGGAGTAACCTGAGTAGTTCAAAGCCCTTTGCTACAAAAAAGTCACCCCATTCCTTATTGGACTCTTCATCGACAAGACCATCGTTGGGGGGTAAATCCCACCGCAGCCTTCTAGGAATGATCTTGGCTAGCAAATACTGCTCAAAAGATACTATATCCCACCAGGCTTTGATTTTCTTCTCAAATAAATATCCAAGTTTTCTAAAGGTGGTTCCCAAATCTCCTTGGTTGGAGTAATTGGGAATTTGGGAGAAAACATCAGTAAGAATGATTTCCCTACTCTCCACATACGAAAATACATCCATTTGACTGCTGCTGAGTATAATTGAATTAGTTGGCAATTATAAATAAAAAGAGAGTACTCAGCGCTGTCAGAACAACAGATAAAAGTAAAACGAAGATGCTTGCTGCAACTTAGGTTAATTCAAAAAATACCTCATAAGCATAAAACAATAAAATAGTGCAGCGCAAACATGAAAATAAAATATAAAATGTACCACAGGAATAAAATAAGTCCAGAAGGCAATCAGTCTCAGTATAAAGTGCTAGTGCAAAATAGCAGCTTCCTAATTACAGTGACACACTCCAAGGAGAGATCTGTGATAGTGATCAGTTCAGGAAACAAATCCAAGTCAATCACAATAAAAGGTGCTAGTGCAAATTAGCAGCTACTGGTGACAAATGGTGACACAATCCAGAGAAATTTCTGTGGTGGTGGTCCCTTTAGATAGAGTAATGATGGCCCCTCACCTCCCTGCTTCGACCTGCAATAGGTCACAAAGCAGTATGCAGCTAAGTCAGACTCTGGTCTCCAACCGTCAGGAATCGATCATAGACGCTACCAACCAGGCCCACAATGGTATCCAGCATACATAAGATGAAAAAAGGAAGGGGACAACCTAGTGCTCTCTGTATTGATTTATAGATTTATTGCACATGCAAAAAAAACATAGGAAAAGACACTCACATTAGCCTGCACTCAGTCCCGAGTGCAGGCATTGAAGGTAATGAGATCCAAAATGGCCGCGGGTGGCGTCACTCGTGCTCCCTGTCCCTCGTACGCGTTACGTCCGAAAGGACTTCCTCAGCGTGGGGCAGGGTAGCTACGAGTGGTCCCGCTGTGGCTATATGCTGTGGAGATGGGTCAGGGACCGATCGTGGACCAATCAGGTCCCGCGGTTCGTTTAGACCAATCACAGCCCTAAGAGGCTATCACATGGCTTTTGTGTTGTGGACATGTGAACCGCCGACGGGCCAATCGGGTCCCGCGGTTCACCTAGTCCAATGACAGCGTCCCAAACACATCACATGACTTTCATGTGTGTATTGAATGACGCTGTCGAGCAGAAACTATGGTGAAGAGGGCGGGAGTATTCTGATGCAATGACGAGCGGTTGCCATGGAAAAGTAGGCGGCAACCTAATGATAACACAGGCTGCATAGGACTTTGAAACATTGCAGCCTGACATTTAAAGACACATTGCAGGATTGTCCAATTAATTAAACCAGCTATAAATAATCTGCTTACAAAGAATAGGAATTGTCAGTAGATACCAATTGTAGCTGACATCCTATAGAGCATTAGAATATATAATTAAAACAATAGCGATTAAAGGGACACTCCGCCTGAAACCATAGTAGTGCATAAATAAAAATAATTCCAACAGCCATCACCCCTAAAATAGAGGGTTATTATATACCTTATAATTATTAAAACCTGAACAAGAGTGACGTCATTCAGCAGCCATTTTGGAAATAGACCATATTAATACATACATAATTATACATTTAAAAACATGATCATAGAACATCCAATAAAAAAAGATTAAAATACCTAATAGATAAATTTAAAAGTATCAACATATATATTATAATAATATATATAATAATATTATAAAAATATATATAAAATACACATGTCACATTAAAAATTAAAAATTAATATATAATATATAGGAGATAAAATATATCAAAAATTAATTAGTATGTCATCTATTGGAAATAAAACAATTGAGGTCAAAATCTACGTTTAACCCTGCAGGCGTCATAACTTTCATTTCATAGATCCAGAAGGATTCTCTGCGACTAAGTTGTCTTATATAGTGACCTCCTCTCCAGTGTTTGGGGACTTTTTCGATTCCCCAAAATTTAAGACATTTGGGGTCCCTCTGATGACAATTTCTGAAGTGCCTAGATACACTGTGTGTTTTAATGCCTCGTTTAATGTTACTAATATGTTCCCCAACACGCACATGCAGGGCTCTAGAGGTGCGACCTACATATTGTAGGCCACAATCACACTCTAACATGTACACAACGCCAGTTGTGGTACATGTGATCAGTTCCTTAATACTGTATTTTTGCTCAGTGGTATTAGAGGTGAAATCTTTACGTTTTTTCGTGTTATTTTTGGCATGTTTGCAGGTTGCACACTTCCCACACGCATAAAAACCAGATAAAAAATTAAAAAGCTTGTTCACGTCGGCGGTTCACATGTCCACAACACAAAAGCCATGTGATAGCCTCTTAGGGCTGTGATTGGTCTAAACGAACCGCGGGACCTGATTGGTCCACGATCGGTCCCTGACCCATCTCCACAGCATATAGCCACAGCGGGACCACTCGTAGCTACCCTGCCCCACGCTGAGGAAGTCCTTTCGGACGTAACGCGTACGAGGGACAGGGAGCACGAGTGACGCCACCCGCGGCCATTTTGGATCTCATTACCTTCAATGCCTGCACTCGGGACTGAGTGCAGGCTAATGTGAGTGTCTTTTCCTATGTTTTTTTGCATGTGCAATAAATCTATAAATCAATACAGAGAGCACTAGGTTGTCCCCTTCCTTTTTTCATCTTATGTATGCTGGATACCATTGTGGGCCTGGTTGGTAGCGTCTATGATCGATTCCTGACGGTTGGAGACCAGAGTCTGACTTAGCTGCATACTGCTTTGTGACCTATTGCAGGTCGAAGCAGGGAGGTGAGGGGCCATCATTACTCTATCTAAAGGGACCACCACCACAGAAATTTCTCTGGATTGTGTCACCATTTGTCACCAGTAGCTGCTAATTTGCACTAGCACCTTTTATTGTGATTGACTTGGATTTGTTTCCTGAACTGATCACTATCACAGATCTCTCCTTGGAGTGTGTCACTGTAATTAGGAAGCTGCTATTTTGCACTAGCACTTTATACTGAGACTGATTGCCTTCTGGACTTATTTTATTCCTGTGGTACATTTTATATTTTATTTTCATGTTTGCGCTGCACTATTTTATTGTTTTATGCTTATGAGGTATTTTTTGAATTAACCTAAGTTGCAGCAAGCATCTTCGTTTTACTTTTATCTGTTGTTCTGACAGCGCTGAGTACTCTCTTTTTATTTATAATTGCCAACTAATTCAATTATACTCAGCAGCAGTCAAATGGATGTATTTTCGTATGTGGAGAGTAGGGAAATCATTCTTACTGATGTTTTCTCCCAAATTCCCAATTACTCCAACCAAGGAGATTTGGGAACCACCTTTAGAAAACTTGGATATTTATTTGAGAAGAAAATCAAAGCCTGGTGGGATATAGTATCTTTTGAGCAGTATTTGCTAGCCAAGATCATTCCTAGAAGGCTGCGGTGGGATTTACCCCCCAACGATGGTCTTGTCGATGAAGAGTCCAATAAGGAATGGGGTGACTTTTTTGTAGCAAAGGGCTTTGAACTACTCAGGTTACTCCTTGTGCGTAAGCAAAGGAAAAAGAAGTGGTTAGAAAGCCAAATTAAAGAAAATACTGACCGTATCGAAAGTTTTAAAGATACTCCTGAATTTATCCAACTATCAGGTGATCTTAAAACCAAACTTATTAAATGGGACAAAGAAACCCAGGACAAAAAAAGAAAGAAATTCTTGAGAGACTTGAAAGACTTTGGAGGGGAACAAATTTTTAAATGGCAAGGCAGTACTGTAGCACAGTCTAATCTTGACCCTACCACTTTGGATAGCATGGAGGTAGGTAGTAATGTCCCCCCAGTCCCTATTTACAATCAAGAAAGTCCGTGGACGAATGGTCAGTATGGGACACAAAATACAAATGATACTCCTAAACAAAGGGGGAGGGGCGGCCATAGAGCAAGAGGTAGAGGGAGAGGAAGAGGTCAAAATAGACCCAACCAAACCGCTAACTCTAATAATTATGCCCAGCACCCCACCAACTATATAGATACTACATGGAAGCCTGTAGTAAACAGAGGGAGAGGACAGCAGAGGGGGAGGGGAAATTACCAAACCAGAGAACCCCCAGTACCCACCTACAATTATTATGCCCCCCTTCAGGAACAATGGGACAATCAACCTATTATTAACAACCATTTTTTAGGGCAGGAGAGGATCCCTTGGAGGGATCCTCCACCGCAAACTCCCACTTGGATGGGGGATTGGAGAGAACAACCACCAATATACCCACAAGGCGCATCAAGCACCACCCAATCCACATTAAAAAGAAAAAACAGAGAGGATGTAGGGGGGGGAGACGAGCCCAAAAGGCAAAGACCCCGATAGGAGCGGGCATCTACAACCTTAGTGGGGTAACATTGACAGAAGATGAGACTAAGGTCCTCGATAGGGGTCTCAAATTTGCCCCTATCCGGAATTTGAACAAATTCCAGACTTATATTAACGTACAGAAATTCATACGGACTTTGAATATGAAAAAATATTTTCTAACAGACCCAATCCAGAGGATTGTATCACAGGATAGTACTAATACACATTCCAACCTTAGGAATAAATCGGTTTTTAATCCTCCCTCTAATGACAATCGTCATCTAGATGTTTTTAAAAATATGGTCTGTAGTGATCTTGATAACCTGAAAATTAAAAAGGTCAGAGACTCGCAACAAATTAAACGAGGGATTACTTCCCTAGAACAGAGGAATGACATCGTTATCCGACCTGCGGATAAAGGAGGAGGGTTAGTGGTAATGAGTAAACTGTACTATCATACTGAAATGATGAGACTATTAAGTGATCAGGATACCTATAGACCTTTGCCTGGGGATCCTATGTTTTTATTTAAAAATAAATTACATGCATTAATAGAAAAAGGTAAAAATATGGGTATACTAAATAATAAGGAAGCATCATACCTTGACCCTTTTTATTGTAGGACCCCCATTATTTATTTTTTACCCAAATTACATAAGAGTACCACGCAACCTCCGGGACGTCCGATAGTCAATGGTATCGACCAGGGCCGGACTGGGAATGAAAACCAGCCCTGGAAAAAATTTCATACCAGCCCCACAGCATTATTATACCAGCCCAACAGCATAACGTCATTATTTTCTTGTTCATAAAAGGGAAAACCATGCATTTTAAAGCACATTTGAAGAGTGCATTATATATAGATAAGACACATATAAAAGCACATAGGGCTTTATATATTTATATATATATATATATATATATATATATATATATATATATATATATATATATATATATATAAAAGCAAATTACAGTTAAAAGTGGAGCAATCATTAAGAACAGTCCACTTATTGTATGGTGATATATATTGCCAGAATAATCAAAGATACTTCAAAGTATGGAATACGTAAACATTTTCAAAACTTTATTAACGTAACATAAATAAATTACTCACAACGACAGAAAATATTAGTAGATAAATACTACACATAAAAAAAAAAAGGGCAAAATTTTTTACTTAACAGTAATTAAATATTGTAACAGTTACAATAAACCGTTTGACATAATAAAAAGTGCAAATATGTTGCTGTTAATTCTGTAACAGTAAAAAATGTGCAAAAACTTTTAGAATTTCGACAAGTCGGAATACCTTGAAAACATATTGTTAACTTGCTTTCCAGTCCAAGTTTAGAACTTAAAAAAAACGTTTCAGATGTAACAATATAATGGCAAGCAACTCAACAGTTTTCAAAAAGTATTACTCAAAAAAAGTGCTTTAAAAACAAGTACAGGCATACCCCACTTTTACATACGCAATGGTGTTTATTTACTAAAGATGGAAAGTGCAAAATCAGGCTCACTTCTACATAAAAACCAATGAGCTTCCAGGTTTTATTACCAAAGCTTAATAAAAAAAATCTGGGGTTAGAAGCTCATTGGTTTCTATGCAGAAGTGAGTCTGATTTTGCACTTTCCAGCTTTAGTAAATAAACCCCATTGTGTACTTAAAAGTGGGGTATGACTGTAAACGACTTTAACAGTAGATAAAAAAAAGTGCTCATTAACTTTTAAGAGGTTGCAATGTGCAAACTATCTTCTAAAGTTTTAGAGGATAAAATATGCAAAAACATGTTTGTAAACATTGTAAACAAATAACTAATCCAGTCAAAATTTCGAAAAATAGAGATTAACCAGCATTTTAATCCTCAGACATGCTTGTAATGTTATGTAAGCAACATCCCTTGTAGCAAGCTGCTTTTTGAAGCCAGAACATCAATGATGGTTTCATTGCTTAGTTCAAGCAAGGCCTCTTTTTCCATGGACATGAGCATAAAGGCCTCCAAATGTGGTTGGGAGAGGGAATTTCGAAGTCTGTTCAAGATATATTTCAGTTTTGAAAATGACCTTTCACATGCGACTTGAGAAGAGGAAAGTGTCAGTGTCAATTTGTATGCATTAAAAAGTGAACTATACGCCAGACTATATAAGTTGTAACGCAGTAACACATTGTAGCAGCATGCTATACAGTTCTTACAAGTCTTGCACTTTCCATTTTGATTACCAACAGTTGAGTATGGCTGTTCCTCAGTTTCAGCGATAAGATGAGAATGGATGACGTCTTCATCTTGACCTTCATTATTAGCATGAGTATATTCTTCATCAAGAGACATTTTCAATCTTTGCCATTTTGATGAAAAATCAAGTAGCTCACTTTGCAGTTTCTCTTTAGTTGCCATTGAGTCAAATTTAATTACAAGACTGCTCAGTCGTTCTAATGCATTGTTGGGAAGGTGTACCAAAATATCTTCAAAATTTCTGGGATCTAAACATGCCAAATCTGCAAATAGCTGACCATGTTTTGTAAATCGGCTCTGCAGACTATTAATAATCTTGTCCAAGGTCACATTGTATACCTCCACCCTGAACTGATCACTTGCCAACAAGATTGGTTCATCTACTGCAAGCTCACCAGCCATTCTTTTCTTTCGTTGGATTCTTTTAGTTGGTGGAAAGTCTTCCTCAATCACAACTTTGCAGTCAGTTGTATCCAACTTGCCATTTGCCCAGACTGCAAACTTCTTTGCAGCATCTATAATCATTGGAGAATCATGATGATGCGCTTGCAAGTTGTCTACCGTTTCTGACACCATTCGGTATGCCTGCAGTATATCCATACCCTGTGTTTGCAGGTACAAGGATAGTGGAGTGGTATGCTTGAAAATCAATAAGTAAAGCTGTGCTGTTATACATGTTTTGAATTTCTTGAGGGAGTCTAAGAAAGTTCCAGCCTTGTATCTTATGTCGGCATTAAAATGATCAGAACATGATATCGCTGACATGGTCTGGATCAAATTTACATACAAGGCTCGACTTGGATCATTAAATGAACCAAACACTTTTGTAAGTGCTGCATCTCTGGACCACCATCTTGTTTCTCCAATCACAGAAAGTGATCGAAATCTTTCTTCCTGAGACTTATCCCGCCATACATTCATCCGGAGGTAAGATTCACGGATAAACACAGCACATGAATTTAAAATGCCGAACAATGATATTGACTGAACAGATATCTTTGTGACATCCATCATCACCAGATTCAGTACATGTGCATAGCACCAAACATGAATCTGGCCAGGCGCTTTTTTACTCAGCCATGTGCTGAATCCGTTGTACTGCCCCTGCATATTAGACGCTCCATCTGTTGAGTTCCCAACACAGTTTGTAACTTCAATTTCCATTGATTCCAATACATCACAAACCAGGTCACACATAGCCTTCCCTGTCGTGGATGTGCAATTTACCACAGCGACTAGACGTTCATGGACCACATCCGTGACATATCGAATTATAATTGAACACTGGTCTGAGACATTTATATCCTGCGTTGTATCTAGCTGAATTGAGAACATGCCAGCATCTCTGATCTCTTGGGCAATACCTTTTTTTAAAAGTGTTGAAATTACACAGATGATATTGTTCACTGTCGTTTTAGAAATTAGTGTAACAAAGCCGCCACGTCCTTTGCTACTCGTTGCACCTTGATGCTTCTTTTTACTTTTTTTAATAACTGTATCCAGGTGATTTTTCAGCAAGGGATCAAACTTGCTTAGGAGTAGCAAAATCTCAAGAAAATTTCCATGGTCCAAATTTTTATCATCTAAAGTATATGCTGCTTCAGCTGTTGCCCTATAGCTTAGACCTCTTTTTCCAATCAGCTTGACGGTGTCAATCACTCTCTCTAGGATGGCACGTTTTCTCTTCACTTCTTCCTTTCTGGCTGTTGTTTGTTTCTCAAAGAAATGACTACAAATGTCCATATCCTTTGATCTCATCAAGAAGGATTCAGAGCTATTATTGTGGAGGTTGCTTTTTTCGTGCTCTTCAATTCTCTGATACATATGTTTTTCATCAAAGCAACCATCAATAAAAGCACTGCTGTCTGTCTTTCTACTGAAAGCAAGACACACCATGCAGAAAAAAACACCATGTCCATGTGAATAGGTCAACCAGTGACGCTTCTTTCCATCCCTCCTCTCATATAACTTTTTTAAATTAAAAGAATGGAAATCTGGTTGACATGGATGAAACTGGAAGAATGAATCCAAATTTTCCGATTTTGGTCTGATAAACCACATTTTATCATCAACTGTGTCAGGTATGCCCTCATTAATGCCCACTACTTCTGGAATCTCTTCTGCTGCTAATGATTCGTCCACAATTTCTTCCTCATATTCTTCATCCGTTTCTAGCTCAATAGGAGGTCCAATACTGTGGTGAATATCTTCACCTGCATCAGTATCCATATCCACTAGTACAGTGCTAGGTATTCCTGTGCTACAGCTAGCACTAATGTCTTTATGTGGAGATGCAGGTAGTAAGTCATGCTTTGTTGCCACTATCTTAAACATACTACTGACTTTTTGATACTGGTTTGCAGCTTTTTCTAAGAGTTTTTTTTTTTTTTCACGTTCTTTTTCTGCTCCACCTTTCTGTTTTCTTTTACCTTCACCTTTCTTATCCATTTCAATCACTAATAAAAAAAAATACATATTTCCTAAATCTCTCCTAGATCAAAACACGCTGTCAGCAAATACATCTAATCACTTATTCCCTAACTGGACATATTTCCAAATCCGCCACTTTCTACATGACAGTAACCGTGATTCAACGGTTTCCCGCGCACTCTCCCCCTTTGAAACCCTGTGCTCCCAATCCTCACACCAGCAGCACATACTATCAAATATTTATAATATGCTTTACGCGTACTCCTCCCACATATCTGGGAAAGCATGCCAAGCCTGGGAAGGGGAAAGGGAATTGCAACTGGAGCTAACAGAGGATCAGTGGGAGTACATTTTCACTATTGCCCACAAAGGCATCACTAAATGTCTCGATCCAGGAGAATAACTATAAGACCCTCACTAGATGTTATCATACACCTGTTATGCTTAATAAATACCACCCAGACACCCCCAACACTTGCTGGAGATGCTCCAGGGAACCTGGATCACTACCACATATTTGGTGGTCATGTTCACTAATACAACCTTTCTAGTCACAGGTTCACAAAATAACGACACAAATCTCCACCTACTCCCTGGAACACACTCCAGCCCAGTTTATCCTCCATCACTTCACTACACCTGTACAGTGTTACTGTAAGTCCCTGGTTATCAGAGTGGATAAAAATCAATGATTTAAAAAAATTATTTTTGTTTGATTTTTATCAAATTTATTTTAATAAAATGCTTTTGGAGTAAAAATCTAAAAGATAGTTTTCTATTTAAGATGTATTAATTATTTGGTTTATTCAGCATGACATCAAGCTTAGTTATGTAGCATGAGGCTGTATATTCTGCAATATTTTCATTTTTGGTAAACTCATTCAATGAATCCAAACTCTGCAAGTTGAGATAACATGCACTGCATTGGTGTCACAGTAACCATGAACAAAGTTCAGGAATATTACTTATCCCATCCCATTGTTTTGCAAATCTATGTACACTACAAACTGTATTTGCTGTATATACTGTTTTACTAACCTGACAGCTTATTATTCTAAATAGGAGACCTTCATTTTGTTTGCAAATATTAAAGATTCCAACTACCAGTGAGAATAAGTCCTTACATTTAAAGAGCACCTGTCATTTCAGATCCATCGTGGCAGCTCCTGTTAGTGGACATCCACTCACCTGCTGCCGCCACGTCCCTCACCTTGTTGTGTCACTGCCGCATCACCAGCCGTCCCATTAAAGTGAATGGGACTGTCGGTGAGTCAACAGTGGGTCAGAGGAGCCGCTGCAGGACAGAGAGGACAGTTGCTCTTTAACAACATCCCACCCAGCCACTGCACATATACGGCCGGGTGGGCGATTCCTCCTTCTAAATGGACGTTCAGGAACGTCCCTCAGAAGGAGGGGGATCACACGCATGCGTGCCCACGCAGCGGCGTGATCCTGATGCGCTTGTGTCACCTCGACAATCACAGCCATCATGTGATGTAAATAGAGAGCCGCTTGCAAGGCGATCGGCTCTCCTCTCCTCACACGGAAGTTCTCAGTGAGGAGAGGAGAGCGGATCTCTGCAGCCAGCCAGTGATCAGTGAGTATGAGCTGTTTTTTTTACAGCTTTTTACACCCTGATCACCAGCCTAGTGTCCCCACACAATGTAAACACACAAAGTCCCCAAAATAATGTCCCCACACACATATCCCTACACAGTAAAAACACCCATCCCCCACATATGTAACAGTAAAATCACATGTCCCAATGATGATCTGCACACATCTATACTGCACAATACTGCACACTATTATACACTTAACAGGATTTTTTTTTACCAAAGACATGTAGCAGAATACATTTTGGCTAAGATTTATGACAAAATTTGATTTTATTGGATTTCTTTTAAAATAGAAAAATCCAAATTTCTGCTTTTTTTTCCACTTATATCACAAAAAAAAAAAAAAACGGAGTCATGAATAAATACCACCAAAAGAAAGCTCTATTTCTGTGAACAGCATTGCATGACCGCGCAATTGTCATTGAGAGTGCGAGAGCGCTGAAAGCTGAAAATTGGCCTGGGAAGGAAGGGGGTGAAAGTGCCCAGTAATGAACACAAAAAAAAAAAAAAACTGTCTGCACACCATTGCCCTTTACACATGTATGGTATATCAAAATTTAGGAGTTTTTTTACTCTGTCCGTAAATGCCAACCTCCTTTTTATAGGGCACACATGTAAATGTAAAACATGGTGGTATTTCCCCACCCAGGAGAAATACAACCGGGCAGTGGCAGTGCATCCATAGAGGGTGCAGGAGCGATGCCCCCTCTTTCCTGCACCCGTCAATCTTCAATAGATGGATTCATACATTGCATGAATCTATCTATTGTCACCGCTGCCGCCCCCTATTCAGGTGTCCAGGCCCTTGCCAGGCACGGAGCATCTGAATTACAGGGGGTGTTTTTGGAAGTGCCTGATTAGAGCCGTCAGCTCTAAAAGGCTTCCAAATTGGTAAACAGCCGACGTGTGTGTTCGCTGCTTACACAGTGCTGTGTTAGGGAATCAAATAAATCGCTTCCCTAACACTGACCCACCTCTCAGCCAATCAGGTGCACCGGGTCTGGTTACCTGTCACCTGATTGGCTGAAGTGACAGGCGCTGTGATTGGATGCCTATCGGGCGTCCAATCATAGCAAAAGAGGACGGGAGAAGACATTAAGGACTTGGAGGAAGCGTGGAGGAATGCGATGACCTGAGACAGGTAAGTGTCGGGCAGGGGGGACACTGGGAGCATCTGATGGGACAAACTGGTGGCAATTGATGGGGCAAACAGGCGGCAATTGATGGTTACAGTGGCTGCATTTAATGGGCACAGTGGTGGCAATTTATGGGCACAGTGGCTGCGTTTGATGGACAGTGGCTGTGTTTGATGGGCACAGTGGCTGCGTTTAATGGGCACAGTGTGGCAATTTATGGGTACAGTGGCTGCGTTTGATGTGCACAGTGGCTGCATTTGATGGGCAGTGGCTGCGTTTGATGGGCACAATGGCTGCGTTTAATGGGCACAGTGTGGCAATTTATGGGTACAGTGGCTGCGTTTGATGGCACAGTGGCAGTGTTTAATGGGCACAGTGGTGGCAATTTATGGGCAGTGGCTGCATTTGGGCACAGTGGCTGCGTTTAATGGGCACAGTGTGGCAATTTATGGGCACAGTGGCTGCGTTTGATGGACAGTGGCTGTGTTTGATGGGCACAGTGGCTGCGTTTAATGGGCACAGTGTGGCAATTTATGGGTACAGTGGCTGCGTTGGATGGTACAGTGGCTGTGTTTGATGGCACAGTGGCAGCGTTTAATGGGCACAGTGGTGGCAATTTATGGGCACAGTGGCTGCATTTAATGGCACAGTGGCTGCGTTTGATGGGCACAGTGGCTGCGTTTGATGGGCACAGTGGCAGTGTTTAATGGGCACAGTGGTGGCAATTTATGGCACAGTGGCTGCGTTTAATGGGCACAGTGTGGCAATTTATGGGCACAGTGGCTGCGTTTGATGGACAGTGGCTGTGTTTGATGGGCACAGTGGCTGCGTTTAATGGGCACAGTGTGGCAATTTATGGGTACAGTGGCTGCGTTGGATGGTACAGTGGCTGGGTTTGATGGCACAGTGGCAGCGTTTAATGGGCACAGTGGTGGCAATTTATGGGCACAGTGGCTGCATTTAATGGCACAGTGGCTGCGTTTGATGGGCACAGTGGCTGCGTTTGATGGGCATAGTGGCAGTGTTTAATGGGCACAGTGGTGGCAATTTATGGGCACAGTGGCTGTGTTTGATGGCACAGTGGCTGCGTTTGATGGGCACCTTGGTGGCAAATTATGGGCACGGTGGCTATGTTTGATGGGCACAGTGGCTGCGTTTGATGGGCACAGTGGTGGCAAATTATGGGCACAGTGGCCTGCGTTTGAGGGCACAGTGGCTGCGTTTGAGGGCACAGTGGCCTGCGTTTGATGGCACAGTGGCTGCGTTTGATGGGCACGGTGGCTGCATTTGATGGGCAGTGGCTGCATTTAATGGGCACAGTGTGGCAATTTATGGGCACAGTGGCTGCGTTTGATGTGCACCGTGGCTGCATTTGATGGGCAGTGGCTGCGTTTGATGGGCACAATGGCTGCGTTTAATGAGCACAGTGTGGCAATTTATGGGCACAGTGGCTGCGTTTGATGGACAGTGGCTGTGTTTGATGGGCACAGTGGCTGCGTTTAATGGGCACAGTGTGGCAATTTATGGGTACAGTGGCTGCGTTGGATGGTACAGTGGCTGTGTTTGATGGCACAGTGGCAGCGTTTAATGGGCACAGTGGTGGCAATTTATGGGCACAGTGGCTGCATTTAATGGCACAGTGGCTGCGTTTGATGGGCACAGTGGCTGCGTTTGATGGGCACAGTGGCAGTGTTTAATGGGCACAGTGGTGGCAATTTATGGGCACAGTGGCTGTGTTTGATGGCACAGTGGCTGCGTTTGATGGGCACCTTGGTGGCAAATTATGGGCACGGTGGCTATGTTTGATGGGCACAGTGGCTGCGTTTGATGGGCACAGTGGTGGCAAATTATGGGCACAGTGGCCTGCGTTTGAGGGCACAGTGGCTGCGTTTGAGGGCACAGTGGCCTGCGTTTGAGGGCACAGTGGCATGCGTTTGAGGGCACAGTGGCATGCGTTTGATGGGCACCTTGGTGGCAAATTATGGGCACAGTGGCCTGCGTTTGAGGGCACAGTGGCCTGCGTTTGAGGGCACATTGGCCTGCGTTTGAGGGCACAGTGGCCTGCGTTTGAGGGCACAGTGGCCTGCGTTTGATGGGCACCTTGGTGGCAAATTATGGGCACAGTGGCCTGCGTTTGAGGGCACAGTGGCCTGCGTTTGAGGGCACAGTGATGCAATTGATGTTTTTTGAGTTTGCGCCCCCCCCCCCCCCAAGACACTGCAATGCTCTACAAAAAATGCACTATTTATTTGAGAGAGAGAGAGAGAGAGAGAGAGAGAGAGAGAGAGAGAGAGAGAGAGAGAGAGGAGAGAGAGAGAGAGGAGAGAGAGAGAGGGAGAGAGAGAGAGAGAGAGGGAGAGAGAGAGAAAAGGCACCTTGATTCTTCTTTCACCATGAGGCCGTCCACTTCAAGTTCTGCTGGCTATTCTCCTCGTGCAGACTGCAGACTAGTGGGCGGGCCGATGGGAGGAGAAATCAGCGGTGTTGCTCTGCGCTGCCGTGCGTGGCGCCGCACGGGCCGAATGAAGGAATCAGCCTTCCTCATGCTCCTCCCCTCAGTCACAGTCTCAGACAGGCATAGAGGATAGGATACAGCATAGCAATGTGGGCGGCGCGGCCGCGGAGATACAGGCAAGCGCGCCCCCCGCACACATAGCCGTCCACTAATCTTCCCCTAACAGTAACCCGTCACCGTGCCAGGATCAATCATTGCAAAGAGCGGCGGGCCGGCGGCCGCTGGCCGCCGGCCGCCGGCCGCCGCTGCTGTTTTTTTTTTCCTGACACTGGCGGCGCCGCTGACACTGGCAGACAGAAGCGGCCCCAGGGCACTGAAAGCAGGCGGCCTACCGGGAAATTTCCCGGTATCCCGGTAGGCCAGTCCGGCACTGGTATCGACTCAGTCACTTCCAGGTTAGGCCAATATCTAGATTTTTTTCTACAACCTTTGGTAACAAAAATGCGAGCATACCTACGAGACACTAAACAAATAATCCAAATCCTTGATGAACTACGATGCACTGAGAACAGTATACTTATTACTGCTGATGTGGGATCCCTGTATACCATTATCGATCACACGGCAGCAATGGAATCGGTTAAGTGGGCATTAGTTGAAACCGATCTCTCATGTGAACATGTGCAGTTTTTGTTGGAATGTTTAGATTTTTGTTTGTTAAACAATTATTTCTGGTTCGATCGAAACTTTTTTCTACAAACAAGAGGGGTAGCAATGGGAGCCCGATTTGCTCCCAGTGTGGCTAATTTATTCATGGCCCACTGGGAGGAGGAAGTTATTTTTAATGATCATCCATCCCAGTTAGTATGTTTTAAACGCTACATTGATGACATCATCATGATCTGGGAGGGAGACCAGCCGAGTCTCCAGATATTCATGAATAAACTTAACCTTAATAACAAAAATATCGAACTCACCTGGACAGTGGATAAACAACAGGTCACCTTCCTAGATCTAGAGATATATAAGAAAAATGACAGATTCCAGACTAGGAATCATTTTAAGCCAACCGATCGCAATGCTTATATTCCTCTGAGTAGCTGCCACCATCGACTATGGCTCTGCAATATTCCTCGAGGGCAGTTCATCCGCCTACGCAGGAATTGCACCGAGGAAAATGAATTTTTAACTCAGTCCAAAATTCTGTCAGAACGCTTTAAACAAAAAGGTTATACCAAGACAGAAATAGATGCGGAAATAGAAAGAGCCAGGACTACTGACAGGAGTTCCATTGTAGCAGATAAAATAAAAAATCCAGAGTCGACAGATGGTACACAGGGATTTAAAATTATTATGGATTTTAGTATTCAACACAAAAAAGTTGAACGTATTATCGCCAAACATTGGCCCATCCTAAAATATGATAGAATTTTAGGACCAGCACTCCCAGACCGTCCTCTATTTATATACCGCAAGGCTCCTACATTGCGGGATAGTTTGGCCCCTGGGGTCATAGACCCTCCTAAAACTAGCGTGAACAAGCTTTTTAATTTTTTATCTGGTTTTTATGCGTGTGGGAAGTGTGCAACCTGCAAACATGCCAAAAATAACACGAAAAAACGTAAAGATTTCACCTCTAATACCACTGAGCAAAAATACAGTATTAAGGAACTGATCACATGTACCACAACTGGCGTTGTGTACATGTTAGAGTGTGATTGTGGCCTACAATATGTAGGTCGCACCTCTAGAGCCCTGCATGTGCGTGTTGGGGAACATATTAGTAACATTAAACGAGGCATTAAAACACACAGTGTATCTAGGCACTTCAGAAATTGTCATCAGAGGGACCCCAAATGTCTTAAATTTTGGGGAATCGAAAAAGTCCCCAAACACTGGAGAGGAGGTCACTATATAAGACAACTTAGTCGCAGAGAATCCTTCTGGATCTATGAAATGAAAGTTATGACGCCTGCAGGGTTAAACGTAGATTTTGACCTCAATTGTTTTATTTCCAATAGATGACATACTAATTAATTTTTGATATATTTTATCTCCTATATATTATATATTAATTTTTAATTTTTAATGTGACATGTGTATTTTATATATATTTTTATAATATTATTATATATATTATTATAATATATATGTTGATACTTTTAAATTTATCTATTAGGTATTTTAATCTTTTTTTATTGGATGTTCTATGATCATGTTTTTAAATGTATAATTATGTATGTATTAATATGGTCTATTTCCAAAATGGCTGCTGAATGACGTCACTCTTGTTCAGGTTTTAATAATTATAAGGTATATAATAACCCTCTATTTTAGGGGTGATGGCTGTTGGAATTATTTTTATTTATGCACTACTATGGTTTCAGGCGGAGTGTCCCTTTAATCGCTATTGTTTTAATTATATATTCTAATGCTCTATAGGATGTCAGCTACAATTGGTATCTACTGACAATTCCTATTCTTTGTAAGCAGATTATTTATAGCTGGTTTAATTAATTGGACAATCCTGCAATGTGTCTTTAAATGTCAGGCTGCAATGTTTCAAAGTCCTATGCAGCCTGTGTTATCATTAGGTTGCCGCCTACTTTTCCATGGCAACCGCTCGTCATTGCATCAGAATACTCCCGCCCTCTTCACCATAGTTTCTGCTCGACAGCGTCATTCAATACACACATGAAAGTCATGTGATGTGTTTGGGACGCTGTCATTGGACTAGGTGAACCGCGGGACCCGATTGGCCCGTCGGCGGTTCACATGTCCACAACACAAAAGCCATGTGATAGCCTCTTAGGGCTGTGATTGGTCTAAACGAACCGCGGGACCTGATTGGTCCACGATCGGTCCCTGACCCATCTCCACAGCATATAGCCACAGCGGGACCACTCGTAGCTACCCTGCCCCACGCTGAGGAAGTCCTTTCGGACGTAACGCGTACGAGGGACAGGGAGCACGAGTGACGCCACCCGCGGCCATTTTGGATCTCATTACCTTCAATGCCTGCACTCGGGACTGAGTGCAGGCTAATGTGAGTGTCTTTTCCTATGTTTTTTTGCATGTGCAATAAATCTATAAATCAATACAGAGAGCACTAGGTTGTCCCCTTCCTTTTTTCATCTTATGTATGCTGGATACCATTGTGGGCCTGGTTGGTAGCGTCTATGATCGATTCCTGACGGTTGGAGACCAGAGTCTGACTTAGCTGCATACTGCTTTGTGACCTATTGCAGGTCGAAGCAGGGAGGTGAGGGGCCATCATTACTCTATCTAAAGGGACCACCACCACAGAAATTTCTCTGGATTGTGTCACCATTTGTCACCAGTAGCTGCTAATTTGCACTAGCACCTTTTATTGTGATTGACTTGGATTTGTTTCCTGAACTGATCACTATCACAGATCTCTCCTTGGAGTGTGTCACTGTAATTAGGAAGCTGCTATTTTGCACTAGCACTTTATACTGAGACTGATTGCCTTCTGGACTTATTTTATTCCTGTGGTACATTTTATATTTTATTTTCATGTTTGCGCTGCACTATTTTATTGTTTTAATACATAAATATATATTTCACTTACATAGATACTGTTTTTTTTTCTTGTCCTTTCCGAAGCAGTTATTAAAGACGTTTCAGTCTGTTATCCGATTTTCCTGTTATCTGGATATCATGGCTCAGACTTAAAAAAAAAAATGTATGTATTTTATGTATCATCTGTGTGTGTCCGGTCTCTTCCTTGGATGTACTATGGGGTTTTCCTGGTAGTGACTGTCCATTTTTGTTCAGTGTTCTGTCCCCCCCAACCCAGGGGACAAAGTATACAGTGCCTTGCAAAAGTATTCACCCCCCCCCCCCCCCCTTGGCTTTTTACCTATTTTGTTACATTACAGCTTTTACTTCAATCTGAATTATATGTGATGGATCAGAACACAATAGTCTAAGTTGGTGAAGTAAAATTAGAAAAACATATACATAAAACTATTTTTCAGAAATAATAAAAATGATAATTGGCATGTGCGTATGTATTCACCCCCCTTTGTTATGAAGCCCATAAAAAGCTCTGGTGCAACCAATTACATTCAAAAGCCACATAATTAGTGAAATGATGTCCACCTGTGTGCAATCTAAGTGTCACATGACCTGTCATTACATATACACACTTTTTAGAAAGGCCCCAGAGGCGGCAACACCGAAGCAAGAGGCGCCACTAACCAAACACTGCCATGAAGACCAAGGAACTCTCCAAACAAGTAAGGGACAATGTTGGTGAGAAGTACAAGTCAGGGTTAGGTTATGAATAAATATCCAAATCTTTGATGATCCCTAGGAGCCCCATCAAATCTATCATAACCAAAATGGAAAGAACATGGCACAGCAGCAAACCTGCCAAGAGACGGCCGCACACCAAAACTCACAGACCGGGCAAGGAGGGCATTAATCAGAGAGGCAGCACAGAGACCTAAGGTAACCCTGGAGGAGCTGCAGAGTTCCACAGCAGAGACTGGAGTATCTGTACATAGGACGACAATAAGCCGGACGCTCCATAGAGTTGGGCTTTATGGCAGAGTGGCCAGAAGAAAGACATTACTTTCAGCAAAAAACAAAATGGCGCCTTCTAAGTTTGGGAAAAGGCATGTGGGAGACTCCCAAAATGTATGGAGGAAGGTGCTCTGGTCTGATGAGACTTAAATTGAACTTTTTGGCCATTAACCACTTTCAGACCGGACCAATTTGCAGCCAAAGGACCAGGCCCCTTTTTGCGATTCGGCACTGCGTCGCTTTAACTGACAATTGCGTGGTCGTGCGACGTGGCTCCCAAACAAAATTGACGTCCTTTTTTTCCCACAAATAGAGCTTTCTTTTGGCGGTATTTGATCGCCCCTGCGGTTTTTATTTTTTGCGCTATAAACAAAAGAAGAGCGACAATTTTGAAAAAAATGCATTATTTTTTACTTTTTGCTATAATAAATATCCCCAAAAAATATATAAAAAAACTTTTTTTTTCCTTAGTTTAGGCCGATACGTATTCTTCTACATATTTTTGGTAAAAAAAATCGCAATAAGCGATTATTGATCGGTTTGCGCAGAAGTTATAGCGTTTTCAAGATAGGGGATAGTTTTATAGCATTTTTATTAATAATTTTTTTCTATTAGTAATGGCGGAGATCTGCGATTTTTTTTTTTTTTTGACTGCGACATTATGGCGAACACATCGAAATTTTTTTACACATTTTTGGGACCATTGTCATTTTTACAGCAATTAATCCTGTATAAATGACACTGGCAGTGAAGGGGTTAACCACAAAGGGGCAGTGTAAGGGTTAAGTATGCCTAGGGGTGTGTTTCTTACTGTGGGGGGGCGTGGCTGTCAGCTAGTGAATGCTGATTTCTGCTCCAATCACAGGGAGCAGAGATCGGCGTCACTAGTTGCTAGGCAGAACGGGGAGATGCTGTTTATCTCGGCATCTCCCCGTTCAGCCTTCCCGTGAGACGATCGCGGGGGTCCCCGCGGCAATCGAGTCCGCGGGGACCGCGATCGGTCTCACGGGGGTCCCGACCGGCGCGGGAGCGCGCCGCTCCCAGCGCGCTCCCGATGGCACGGACAGGCTAAAGGAGGGACTTATATATACGCCCTCCTGCCTGTACGTGCCATTCTGTCGACGTATATCGTTGTGCGCCGGTCGGCAAGTGGTTAAAGAAAAAGGCCATGTCTGGTGCAATCCCAACACATCACATCACATCACCCAAAGAACACTATCCCAACTGTGAAACATGGTGGTGGCAGCATCATGCTGTGGGGATGTTTTTCAGCAGTCGGGACTGGGAAACTGGTCAGAGTTGAGGGAAAGATGGATGGTGCTAAATACAGGGATATTCTTGGGCAAAACCTGTAGCACTCTGTGTGTGATTTGAGGCGGAGGATGGAGGTTCACCTTCCAGCAGGACAATGACCCCAAACACACTGCTAAAGCAACACTTGAGTGGTTTAAGGGGAAACATGTAAATGTGTTGGAATGGCCTAGTCAAAGCCCAGACCTCAATCCAATAGAAAATATGTGGTCAGACTTAAAGATTGCTGTTCACAAGCGCAAAACATCCAACTTGAAGGAGCCGGAGCAGTTTTGCAAGGAGGAATGGGCAAAAATCCCAGTGGTGAGATGTGGCAAGACTCATAGAGACTTATCCAAAGCGACTTGGAGCTGTGATAGCCGCAAAAGGTGGCTCTACAAAGTATTGACTTACGGGGGTGAATAGTTATGCACATTGATTTTTTTCTGTTATTTTGTCCTATTTGTTGTTTGCTTCACAATAATAAAAAAAAAAACTTCAAAGTTGTGGGCGTGTTCTGTAAATTAAATGATGCAAATCATCAAACAATCCATGTTAATTCCAGGTTGTGAGGCAACAAAACAGGAAAAATGACAAGGGGGGTGAATACTTTTGCAAGGCACTGTATGTAGCAATTTGTCCCATGTCCTCTATTCCCCCACGGCTGCCCGACAACGTAGCTGGCAAGGAGATGGCTGGTTGATAACTAGAGCTTGTCTTCCGTCCCTCTGTATTCTTCCTGCCACCACTTGTCTCAGGCAAGTGCTTGGAGCTTAAAAAAGTTCCAGTTATCATGCAGCTGTCTCCTTGCTAGCTACGTTGTTGGACAGCCACGAGGAGAGGGGGTGTGTCACCCTGTCTGATGTGCTTTGTCAGTTTTGTAGCTACGAGGTCGGACAGGGCGCCCATCTTTCCCCGCAGCTGCCTGACAACTTAGATGGCAAGGAGATGGCTGGTTGGTTGATAACCAGAGCTTGTCTCGACTCCAAGCACTTGCCCGAGACAAGGTGGGGGGGGGGGGGGTGTCAGTCTTTTGTCCCACTGTATTCTTCTTGCCAAGTGGGAGGAGGATGTCGTCTATCAAGAGGGAGGTTCCTACCTGGACCTATGCGCCAGGTATATAGACGACATCCTCCTCCTATGGGAGTCTCAGGCAAGTGCTTGGAGCTTAAAAAGGATCTGGTTATCATGCAACCGTCTCCTTGCTAGCTATGTTGTTGGATGGTCACGAGGGGGGGGGGGGGGTGACCATCCAACATCCTTATAAAGCACCCTGTCTGACGTGCTTTTTAAGCTTTGTAGCTACGAAGTTGGAGGGAGTACCCACCATTTCCTCTGAGCTGCACAACAACGTAGCTGGCAAGGAGACGGCTGGTCGTAAACTGGAGCTTATCTCGACTCCAAGCACTTGCCTGAGACAGGTAGTGGCAAGAGGAATAAAGGGGGTTGTCGGTCTTCTGTCCCTCTGTAGTCTTCCTGCTACTGCTTGTCTCGGGGAAGTGCTTGAAGCTGAAAAAAGTGCTGGTTATCACGCAGCTGTCTCCTTGCTAGCTACGTTTTCAGACAGCCACGGGGGGAGAAGGAGGGGGGGTCACCCTTTTTTGAAGTGCTTTGTAGCTACGAGGTCAGAGAAGACATCCACCAGGAGCTGCGCGACAACGTAGCTGGCAAGGAGACGGATGGTCGATAACTGGAGCTTTTCTCAACTCCAAGCACTTGCCCGAGACACGACAGGGCAAGAGGAATGAAGAGGGAGGGGGGGCGTGTCAGCCTTCTGTCCCGGTGTATTCCTCTTGCCAACGACTGTCTCTGCCAAGTGCTTGTAGCAGAAACAAGTGCCAGTTATCAACCAACCATCTCTTTAGTAAATACGTTTTTGGAAAGCCACATAGGGAGGGGGGGACACCCTGTCAACCATGCTTTGTAATCCTAGCTACAAGGTTGAACAGGGCACCTTACCTTCCCCCGAAGCTGTCCAACAATGTAGCTGGCAAGGAGATGGCTGGTCGATAACTGGATCTTTTTTCAACTTCAAGAACTTGCCCGAGACAAGAAGCGGCAAGAGGAAAGTGCTTGGAGCTTTAAAAAGTGCCGGTTATCATGCAGCCGTCTCCTTGCTAACTACGTTGTCGGATGATCATGGGGGGAGGGGGACACTCCGTCTGACTTGCTTTGTAGCTACGAGGTTGGAGAAGGGGTACGCACCCTTCTCCCGCAGCCATCCGACAATGTGGCTAGCAAGGAGATGGCGGTCTCTGGCAAGTGCTTGTAGCGGAAACAAGCACCTGTTCTCGTGCAGCCGTCTCCTTTGTTGGGTGGCCACAGGGGGAGGGGAGGCACTCTGTCTGACGTGCTTTGTAAGCTTTGTATCTTAGTTACATAGTAGGTGAGGTTGAAAAAGGACACAAGTCCAACCTATGTGTGTGATTATATGTCAGTATTACATTGTATATCCCTGTATGTTGCGGTCGTTCAGGTGCTTATCTAATAGTTTTTTGAAGCTATCGATGCCCCCCGCTGAGACCACCGCCTGTGGAAGGGAATTCCACATCCTTGCCGCTCTTACAGTAAAGAACCCTCTACGTAGTTTAAGGTTAAACCTCTTTTCTTCTAATTGTAATGAGTGGCCACGAGTCTTGTTAAACTCCCTTCCACAGAAACGTTTTCTCCCTATTGTGGGGTCACCAGTACGGGATTTGTATACTGAAATCATATCCCCTCTCAAGCGTCTCTTCTCCAGAGAGAATAAGTTCAGTGCTCGCAACCTTTCCTCATAACTAATATCCTCCAGACCCTTTATTAGCTTTGTTGCCCTTCTTTGTACTCCTTCCATTTCCAGTACATCCTTCCTGAGGACTGGTGCCCAGAACTGGACAGCATGCTCCAGGTGCGGCCGGACCAGAGTCTTGTAGAGCGGGAGAATTATCGTTTTATCCCGAGTTGATCCCCTTTTTAATGCCAATATTCTGTTTGCTTTGTTAGCAGCAGCTTGGCATTGCATGCCATTGCTGAGCCTATAATCTACTAGGACCCCCAGGTCCTTTTCCATCCTAGATTCCCCCAGAGGTTCTCCCCCCAGTCTATAGATTGCATTCAGATTTTTGCCACCCAAATGCATTATTTTACATTTTTCTACATTGAACCTCATTTGCCATGTAGTTGCCCACCCCATTAATTTGTTCAGATCTTCTTGTAAGGTTTCCACATCCTGCGGAGAAGTTATTGCCCAGCTTAGCTTAGTATCGTCCGCATATACAGAGATTGAACTGTTTCCCCCATCCCCATCCTCCAGGTCGTTTATGAACAAAATAAATAGGATTGGTCCCAGCACAGAACCCTGGGGGACCCCACTACCCACCCCTGCCCATTCCGAGTACTGCCCATTTATCACCACCCTCTAAACTCACCCTTGTAGGCAGTTTTCAATCCATGTACTCCATGCCAACAGGCCTTATTTTGTACAGTAAACGTTTATGGGGAACTGTGTCAAATGCTTTTGCAAAATCCAGATACACCACATCTACGAGCCTTCCTTTATCTAGATGGTAAAAAATCACCTCCTCATAGAAGGTTAATAGATTGGTTTGGCAAGAACGATTCTTCATGAATCCAGGCTGATTACTGCTAATGATACCGTTTTCATTACTAAAATCTTGTATATAGTGCCTTATTATCCCCTCCAAGAGCTTACATACTATTGATGTTAGGCTAACTGGTCTGTAATTCTCAGAGATGTATTTTGGGCCCTTTTTAAATATCGGTGCTTCATTGGCTTTTCTCTAATCAGCTGGTACCATTCCAGTCAGTAGACTATCAGAAACAATTAGGAACAATGGTCTGGCAATTACTTGACTGAGTTCCCTAAGTACCCTCGGGTGCAAGCCATCTGGTCCCGGTGATTTATTAATGTTAAGTTTCCCAAGTATATTTCTAATTCTGTCCTCTGTTAACCATGGTGGTGCTTCCTGTGATGTATCATGAGGATACACTGCAGTTTTGGTTACTGAAGCCCCCCGATTCCCTCGTGAAGACTGAGGAGAAGAATAAATTCAATACCTTCGCCATCTCCCCATCCTTTGTAACCAGATGTCCTTCCTCATTCTTTATGGGGCCAATAAGGTCTGTCCTTTATTTTTACTGTTTATATACTTAAAGAATTTCTTGGGATTTTTTTTGCTCTCCTCCTCTATGTGTCTTTAGTGTTTCTATCTTAGCCCCCCCCCCCCATTGCACACTTACATTTCTTGATGCATTCTTTGTAAAGTATGAATGCTGATGATGATCCCTCAGCCTTGTATTTTTTGAAGACCTTCTCCTTTGCTTGTATATGCATTTTTACATTGGAGTTAAGCCATCCAGGCTTTTAAATTTATTTCCCAATGGGATGCACTGGCTAATGCCCTTATTTAATATGCTCTTAAAGCATACCCATCTTTCCTCCGTGTTCTTTGTTCCTAAGATTGTATCCCAATTTATATCTTCTAGCAAGGTTCGTAGTTTAGGGAAGTTGGCTCTTTTGAAATTCAGAGTCTTTGTATTCCCCTTATGTTTCCTATTTGTGTGATTTATACTGAAGCCAATTGACCTGTGATCTGTAGACACCTCCTTGCTGGGTACACCCAGGGCCGGGACAAGGGGTGGGCAGAAGGGACGGCTGCCCTGGGCACTGTTGTATACTGCAGGGATGGGGGCGCCGCCATTCTGACTACATGCCTTAGAGAAGAAGCGACAGCGGTATCACTACTCCTGTCTGCCAAGCACTTGGACTATTGAGAGCAGTAGAGAGCTAGGAGGCTGTGCTCTCTATCTCCTATCTGCCACGGGGGGGGGGGGGGTCTCCCACCAATCACAGCCTCAGTTCTTGGGATGACTCCACTCTTAATAAAAATCCACCCATTGACAAGCTGATGACTGCTGGGGGTAGGATCCCCTAGGCATGCATATAAAGGGGGGGGGGGGGCGCAGTATTGGCCATGGGCGCTGGATGACCTTGTCCTGACACTGGGTACGCTGCAGGGAAGCAGCCTCACATAGGGATCTCCAGCCTTGCTTAAAAGACCTTTTGCAATCCACCATAGCCCCCATCCTCCTTAAGGGACAGAATAACTACAGCCGGCTCCTCCTGCATTCAGGTCCTCTCCACCCAGCCTCCTGCATTGTCCAGAGACAACGTGTGTTGGCTACATGCTCACAGGTTTGGGGTGTTTATCTCCCATGCCCCAGAACTCTTGAATGAATGAATGACTTGTATAGCGCTACCTATGCAAACTGAATCGCCTCAGGGCGCTTTTGCCACTGGTGTCCATCTGTGGTATAGTGCGGTCCTTGCCCTGTGGGGTCCCGACACGCTTACAAACACATACACCATACACATACAACATACACATATTTCGCCAATTTTATTGACAGGATCTAATTAACCTACCAGGATGTCTTTGGAGTGTGGGAGGAAACCGGAGTACCCGGAGGAAACCCACGCAGGCACAGGGAGAACATGCAAACTCCAGGCAGAAGGTGTCGTGGTTGGGATTTGAACCAGCGCCCCTATTGCTGCTAGGTGAAAGTGCTAACCACTACACCACTGTGCTGCCCCTCTCTCTGTGTGCCCTCCCCATCTAGCTTATATATGGGTGCTGACTCACACCTGACATTACTTCTGGGAGGGCTCTACCTAAAAGGGGCCTAAGACCTGGTGTCACTACCTGTTGTACCAGACATTATTCTGGTACAGAGCCACCTAGTGGCAAAGCAGCTAACTGCACATGCCTACATTCATATACTGTAGACCGGGGTCTCCAAACTTTCTAAACCAACGGCCAGTATACAGTCCTTAAGACATTGAGAGGGCCAAGTTGCAAGTGAGCTTAAAAATGCCCTGGTGTCAATGGGAGTAAAAAATGCCCCATCATTGGAGTCAGTGGGAGGAATAGTGCCCTGTCATTGGAGTAAATAGTAGGAATAGTGCCCCATTGTTGGAGTCAATGGTCAGAATAGTGCCCCATTGTTGGAGTCAGTGGTCAGAATAGTGCCCCATTGTTGGAGTCAGTGGTCGGAATAGTGCCCTATTGTTGGAGTCAATGGTCTGAATAGTGCCCCGTTGTTGGAGTCAGTGGTAGGAATAGTGCCCTATTGTTGGAGTCAATAGTAGGAATAGTGCCCCATTGTTGGAGTCAATGGTCGGAATAGTGCCCCGTTGTTGGAGTCAGTGGTAGGTATAGTGCCCCGTTGTTGGTGTCAATGGTAGGAATAGTGCCCCATTTTTGGAGTCAATGGTCGGAATAGTGCCCCATTGTTGGAGTCAATGGTAGGAATAGTGCCCCGTTGTTGGAGTCAATGGTCTGAATAGTGCCCCGTTGTTGGAGTCAATGGTAGGAATAGTGCCCCGTTGTTGGAGTCAATGGTCTGAATAGTGCCCCGTTGTTGGAGTCAATGGTAGGAATAGTGCCCCGTTGTTGGAGTCAATGGTAGGAATAGTGCCCCGTTGTTGGAGTCAATGGTAGGAATAGTGCCCCGTTGTTGGAGCCAATGGTCTGAATAGTGCCCCGTTGTGGGAGTCAATGGTAGGAATGGTGCCCCATTTTTGGAGTCAATGGTCGGAATAGTGCCCCGCTGTTGGAGTCAGTGGTAGGTATAGTGCCCCGTTGTTGGTGTCAATGGTCAGAATAGTGCCCTGTTGTTGGAGTCAGTGGTAGATATAGTGCCCCGTTGTTGGAGTCAGTGGTAGGTATAGTGCCCCGTTGTTGGAGTCAATGGTCAGAATAGTGCCCTGTTGTTGGAGTCAGTGGTAGATATAGTGCCCCGTTGTTGGAGTCAGTGGTAGGTATAGTGCCCCGTTGTTGGTGTCAATGGTCGGAATAGTGCCCCATTTTTGGAGTCAATGGTCGGAATAGTGCCCCGTTGTTGGAGTCAGTGGTAGGTATAGTGCCCCGTTGTTGGTGTCAATGGTCGGAATAGTGCCCCATTTTTGGAGTCAATGGTCGGAATAGTGCCCCATTTTTGGAGTCAGTGGTAGGTATAGTGCCCCGTTGTTGGTGTCAATGGTCGGAATAGTGCCCCATTTTTGGAGTCAATGGTCAGAATAGTGCCCCGTTGTTGGAGTCAGTGGTAGGTATAGTGCCCCATTGTTGGTGTCAGTGACCGGAATAGAACCTTGTATTGGTGGGAGGAATAGCTCAGAGGTCTCACCCTGACTCTCCACATGTATTTTCCCACACTGCGCAAACAGCCGTCTGTTTCTCAGGTGCGGCCCCAAACTATAATCAATGCCCTTAATATGAGGCCTGTACACACCTGCATAGTTAGGGATCTGGTCGCTGGCAAAAGGTTGACCTAGGGCATGAGGTTCATCCCACCCAAAAAAAAAAAGCTATAAAAAGCCTATAAAAGCCTCTGGGCTCCAGGACCCTGACCAGGATCTGCCAACCTTGAAGAAAACTGGAAATCCAGTTGCCTTCCAATGAAATGTGTATTCTGAAACCCCTCAACCTGCGTGGGTGAGAACGCTTGGCGCCACCAAATCCTCTTTACACCATGACACAGCGCAGCGGCACAACAGCTATGAGGCTCAATGCATGGAGTGCCGGGAGGAAGTCAAGACAAAAAGGTACATTTTATGGGCACAATTACTCTTTCTAAAAATGTAGAAAGCAGATTTGTAACGAAGGATCTGACTCCACCGCAGGTCTGTCTAGGTCTGAACGTTAAAGACCAAGTCCACCTTTTCCCCCAAAAAATAAGAAATGCACTAATATTAACAATAAAAATGTACCGTATATACTCGAATATAAGCCGAGATTTTCAGACCCTTTTTTAGGTCTGAAAGTCCACCTCTCGGCTTATATTCGAGTCACTGCCGTCTGCCTACATGAACAGCGTGTCATGCAAACAGACGGCGGTGTTCAAAAGCCGCGCCGCCTCCTCCCGCCCGTCCGTTATAGGCGGACACTAATTTTCCCAGCAGTACAGTGTTCCGCCTATCACGGATGGCCTGTCATTCTCATCTCATGGACGAGGATGAGAGGATATCCGTGATAGGCGGAACACTGAACACTGACTGCTGGGAAAAAAGTGTTCCTCCTATCACGGACGAGGAGGCGCGGCTTTTAAATTTTAATGGCGCCTGTAATACACGCTGTGGGGAGGACAGAGCGGGACCGGACCCCGGACCCAGGACCGAGGACCCCGGACACAGGACACAGGACCCAGGACCCCGGACCCACGGACCCACGGATCGGCGGATCGGCACAGGTAGGCTGCAATGGGGACACGGGCTGCAATGGGGACACGGGGGGTACAGGGGACATTCAGATTGGCATTGCTGACCCTTTTTCCACTTACAGTAGCTGCTGAATTTTTGCCCCTCGGCTTATACACGGGTCAATACGTTTCCCCATTTTTTTGTGGTGATTTAGGGGCCTCGGCTTATACTCGGAACGGCCTATACTCGAGTATATACGGTATATTTATTATATTTTCGCACTGGATCCAGCAAAGCATTGGAACCCCCGATCAGTGTATCACAGGCACAATGTTCTGGCTCCTGCAGACTATTCCTCCAGCCATGGGTCTGTACTGTGGTACGTACCTTCAGTTAAGGAGCTGGAGTATTATGCCGTAGACATGTGCACAATAGAAAAATTTGTTTAGTTTAGTTTCGTTTCTGTTCGTTTCCGTTGATTCGTAAATTCGTAAGTCGTCGGTGTTTGTATTCGGACTCGTTCGTATTTTCGTAGAGTTATTTTTTCGTTGATTAGTTTTTCCGTTAATCAAATTTTCGTTTATTTGAAATTCGTATTTTCGTATTTTCCTTGTATTTTGTATTCGGACGCATTCGTATTTTCGTAGATTTAGTTACATTCGTATTTTCGTAGATTTAGTTACATTCGTACTTTCGTAACATTGTTTTCGTAGATTCGTAATCGGAGCATAATTCATAATGTTATGTAATGTGTATGCTATTATTACATTGTAAGAGACACGGAAAATTACGAATCAAAAAAAAAAAAAAGGTTTACGAATGTACGAATTTTTTCGTTCAATCCATTCGAAGCACGTTAAGCAGCGCCATTGTAAGGGACATGGAAAATTACGAATCAACAAACAAAATAAAAAAGTTACGAATGTACAAATTTTTCCGTTCATTTTGATTTTCGTTGTTTCTGTTTTCGTTTTTCGGATTTTCATTCTTTCGTAGTTTTGTTGTTTCTAATTTAATTATTTCGTATTTTCGTTGTTTTTCTTATTCGTTCGTTTCGATAGTTCGTTAGAATTTTTAGCGAATCATTCGTACGATAACGAATGAACGAATATAACAAATTTGAACGGAAACCGAATTTGTAACTAAACGAATTGCACATGTCTAAGGTACAATGTTCTGGCTCCTGCAGACTATTCCTCCAGCCATGGGTCTGTACTGTGGTACGTACCTTCAGTTAAGGAGCTGGAGAAAGTATTATGCCGTAGACATGTGCACAATAGAAAAATTTGTTTAGTTTAGTTTCGTTTCTGTTAGTTTCCGTTGATTCGTAAATTCGTAAGTCGTCGGTGTTCGTATTCGGACTCGTTCGTATTTTCGTAGAGTTATTTTTTCGTTGATTAGTTTTTCCGTCTAATTTTTGTTTATTCGAAATTCGTATTTTCCTTGTATTTTGTATTCGGACGCATTCGTATTTTCGTAGATTTAGTTACATTCGTACTTTCGTAAGATTGATTTATTCGTACTTTCGTAACATTGTTTTCGTAGATTCGTAATCGGAGCATAATTCATAATTTTATGTAATGTGTATGCTATTATTACATTGTAAGAGACACGGAAAATTCTGAATCAACAAACAAAAAAAAAAGTTACGAATGTACAAATTTTTCCGTTCAATCCATTCGAAGCACGTTAAGCAGCGCCATTGTAAGAGACGCGGAAAATTATGAATCAACAAACAAACTAAAAAAAAGTTACGAATGTATGAATTTTTTCGTTCATTTTGATTTTCGTTGTTCCTGTTTTAGTTTTTCGGATTTTCATTCTTTCGTAGTTTCGTTGTTTCTAATTTAATTATTTCGTATTTTCGTTGTTTTTCTTATTCGTTCGTTTCAATAGTTCGTTAGAATTTTTAGTGAATCATTCGTTCATTCGTACGATAACGAATGAACGAATATAACGAATTTGACCGGAAAACGAATTTGTAACTAAACGAATTGCACATGTCTAAGGTACAATGTTCTGGCTCCTGCAGACTATTCCTCCAGCCATGGGTCTGTACTGTGGTACGTACCTTCAGTTAAGGAGCTGGAGAAAGCATTATGCCGCGTACACACGGTCGGAATTCTCGTCGGAAAAAGCTCTGATGGTTTTCCTGTCGGAATTCCGACGGAATTTCGCTCAAACTGTCTTGCCTACACATTCTGATGGTCATTAACCCTGCAGCATAAAACACGTTCGACTGCACTATAGAAGGGAAGTTTAATGCTTCTGAGCATGCGTCAAATTGTTTCCGAGCATGCGTCGGAATTTTGCGTGTCGGAATTGCATACACACGATCGGAAAATCCGATAGAAAGGTTTTCCGTCGGAAAAATTAAGAACAGGTTCTCAATCCAAAGTCCGTCGGAAATTCCGACAGAAAAAGACCGATGGGCCATACACACGGTCGGGAAATCCGATGAAAAGCTCCCATCGGACTGTTTCCATCGGAAATTCCGACCGTGTGTACGCCGCATTAGTATTGTGCATTGTTTGACTTCCAGGTTCGGCTGTCACTAATGCCGCGTACACACGGTCGGAATTTCCGACGGAAACAGTCCGATGGGAGCTTTTCATCGGATTTCCCGACCGTGTGTATGTCCATCAGTCTTTTTCTGTCGGAATTTCCGACGGACTTTGGATTGAGAACCTGTTCTTAATTTTTCCAACGGAAAACCTTTTTATCGGATTTTCCGATCGTGTGTATGCAATTCCGACACGCAAAATTCCGACGCATGCTCGGAAACAATTCAACGCATGCTCGGAAGCATTAAACTTCCCTTTTATAGTGCCGTCAAACGTGTTTTATGCCGCTGTGTTACTGACCTTCGGAATTTGGTGTGACCGTGTGTAGGCAACACTGCTTGAGCGAAATTCCGTCAGAATTCCGACGGGAAAACCATCAGAGCTTTTTCCAACGAGAATTCTGACCGTGTGTACGCGGCATTACTCTAGCTACTGTGGCTGGGGAAGAACCTAATGGAGTACGGTCTGCACTACAATAACTTCAGTGAAGGGCGGGTCTGTTAGACCCCTGATGTTTCATTGAAAAGAACCTGTCACAACAAAATTGTAAGGGGACTTTTGGCTTCCTATGTGATTTAAAGTTTTAGTGAAAAAATTTGGGGCCCCGTATCTCGGGGCCACTTGGTACTATGAACCCCAAATGCAAACCGAGTCGAGCTAGCACTACAACATATCCAAAGATGGGGTTCCTAGTGCCAAGTGGCCCCCGAGATACGGGGCCCCAAAGTCGGTTTGGAAAATGTCATTCTCTGCTGCAGAAAAATGCTTGTCTCGAGTATAAGCCGAGGGGGGGCATTTTCAGCACAAAAAAATGTGCTGAAAAACTCGGCTTATATCGAGTATATACGGTAATTACGTTTTTGGTGGTAACATGACAAAATGTGGAAAATTTCAAGGGGGTATGAATACTTTTTTAACCTTTTCCCGACCGCCCACAGTCTGGGCGGCAGCAAGAAACATCTATTTTTTTCCGGGCCGCCGTCATATGACGGCATTTGCTTTGCGGCCACTAGGCGCCGCGTCGCTGGGGACCCGATGCGCGTGCCCGGCGGCCCGCGATGTCCGCCGGGCACCCGCGATTGCCCAGTAACTGAGCAGGATGTGGATCTGTGTATGTAAACACACAGATCCACGTGCTGTCAGAGGAGAGGAGACCGATGGTGTGTCCCTTGTACATAGGGACACCGATCGGTCACCTCCCCCAGTCAGTCCCCTCCCCCCACAGTTAGAATCACTCCCATAGGGAACGTATTAACCCCTGCAGCGCCCCCTAGTGTTAACCCCTTCCCTGCCAGTCACATTTATACAGTAATCAGTGCATTTTTATAGCACCGATCGCTGTATAAATGTGAATGGTCCCAAAAATGTGTCAAAAGTGTCCGATATGTCCGCCGCAATTTCGCAGTCACGATAAAAAAAAATCGCAGATCGCCGCCATTACTAGTAAAAAAAATAATAAAAATGCTATAAATCTATCCCCTATTTTGTAAACGTTATAACTTTTGCGCAAACCAATCAATAATCGCTTATTGCGATTTTTTTTACCAAAAATATGTAGAAGAATACGTATCGGCCTAAACTGAGGAAAAAAAACGTTTTTTTATATATTTTTGGGGATATTTATTATAGCAAAAAGTAAAAAATATTGCATTTTTTTCAAAATTGTCGCTCTATTTTTGTTTATAGCGCAAAAAATAAAAACCGCAGGGGCGATCAAATACCACCAAAAGAAAGCTCTATTTGTGGGGAAAAAAGGACGACAATTTTGTTTGGGAGTCACGTCGCACGACTGACAATTGCGTGGTCGTGCACCGTGACTCCCAAACAAAATAGGCGTCCTTTTTTCCCCACAAATAGAGCTTTCTTTTGGTGGTATTTGATCGCCCCTGCGGTTTTTATTTTTTGCGCTTTAAACAAAAATAGAGCGACAATTTTGAAAAAAATTCAATATTTTTTACTTTTTGCTATAATAAATATCCCCAAAAATATAAAAAAAACGTTTTTTTCCCTCAGTTTAGGCCGATACGTATTCTTCTACATATTTTTGGTAAAAAAAATCGCAATAGCGATTATTGATTGGTTTGCGCAAAAGTTATAACGTTTACAAAATTGGGGATAGTTTTATAGCATTTTTATTAATATTTTTTTTTTACTAGTAATGGCGGCGATCAGCGATTTTTATTGTGACTGCGACATTATGGCGGACACATCGGACATTTTTGACACATTTTTGGGACCATTGTCATTTATACAGAAATCAGTGCTATTTAAATGCACTGATTCCCATGTAAATGACACTGGCAGTGAAGAAGTTAACCACTAGGGGCGGGGAGGGGCTAAGTGTGACGTGTTGTGTTTTTTTTTACAGTAGGGGGGCGTAGCTTTACGTCTGACGTCACTGATCGGCTTTCCCGATGACAGGGAACAGCCGACCAGTGACAGGCGGTGTAGGAAGCGCGGGGAGAGGTTTGTTTACACAGACCTCTCCCCGTTCTTCAGCTCTGTGACCCGATCGCGGGACACTAGCGGCGATCGGGTCCGCTGGTCCCGCGGTCACGGAGCTCAGGACCGGGTCGCGCGCGGGACCTACGGCTGGGCACTTAAAGGGCCACATACAGGTAAGTGATTGTGCCCAGCCGTGCCATTCTGCCAACGTATATCGGCGTGAGGCGGTCCTTAAGTGGTTAAAAAAAAAAATTGGATATTTATTATAGCACAAAGTAAAAAAGATTGCGTTTTTTCAAACTTGTCACGCTTCTTTTGTTTATAGTGCAAGAAATAAAAACTGCAGAGGTGATCAAATACCACCAAAAGAAAGCTCTATTTGTGGGGAAAAAATGATAAAAATTTTGTTTGGGTACATCGTTGCATGACCGCGCAATTGTCATTCAAAATGCGACAGCGCTGAAAGCTGAAAAATGGCCTGGGCAGGAAGGGGGTGTTCGTTCCTGGTAGGCAAGTGGTTAAGGAACTGTAGATGGTAATTGATAAAAGGGAGGAGAGAGACAGAATGATGATGGGAGATGAAAGAGAGAGAAGAGAAAGAGAAATAATAGATAAAAGAGAAGAGAGAGAAATAAGAGAAAGAAAAATAGAGCGGAGAGGAGAGATGAAAGAGGGAACAAAACAGGCTACATAGGAGAGAAAAGGTAGAATGAGGAAATCGAGAGAGAAATAGACATGTGCAATTCGTTTCGTTTTAATTTGTTTTCCGTTAAAATTCGTTATATTCGTTCATTCGTTATCGTACGAATGAACGAATGATTCGCTAAAAATTTTAACGAATTATCGAATCGAACGAATATGAAAAACAACGAAAATCCGAAATAACCAAATTAGAAATAACGAAACTACGAAAGAAGAAAATCCGAAAAACGAAAACAGGAACAACGAAAATCAAAATGAACGAAAAATTTCGTACATTCGTAACTTTTTTTTTTGTGTTGAATTGGTAATTTTTTCCGTGTCTCTTACAAATGGCGCTGCTTAACGTGCTTCGAATAGATTGAACGAAAAAATTCGTACATTCGTAACATTTTTTTTTCTTTTTCGATTCGTAATTTTCCGTGTCTCTTACAATGGCGCTGGTTAACGTGCCTCGAATGGATTGAACGAAAAAATTCGTACATTCATAACTTTTTTTTTCGATTCGTAATTTTCCGTGTCTCTTACAATGTAATAATAGCATACACATTACATAAAATTATGAATTATGCTCCGATTACGAATTTACGAAAACAATGTTATGAAAGTACGAATAAATCAATCTAACGAAAGTACGAATGTAACTAAATCTACAAAAATACGAATGCGTCTGAATTTCGAATAAACGAAAATTAAACTAACGAAAAACAAATCAACGAAAAAAATAACTCTTACGAAAATACGAATCGTTACGAATCAACGGAAACGAACAGAAACGAAAATAAACAAATTTTTCTGTTGTGCGCATGTCTAGAGAGAAATCAGAGAGGAGATCAATGACAGAGAATTTATAAAGACGAGAGAGAGACTCTCCGCTCTCATCTCCAACTTTACTCTCATGCCACGTACACACGATCGGAAATGCCGCCAGCAATAGTCCGATGAGAGCTTTTGGTCGGAAAATGCGACCGCGTGTATGCTCCATCGGACTTTTGCTGGCGGGATTTCCGCCTGCAAAAGATTGAGAGCAGGAATTTTTCGGTTGGAAAAAGTTCCGATCGGAAATTCCGATCGGCTGTATCAATTCCGACGGATGTTTGGAAACAATTCGACGCATGCTCGGAAAGCATTGAACTTCATTTTCTCGGGCTCGTCGTAGTGTTGTACGTCACCGCGTTCTTGGCGGTCGAAAGTTTAGCAAACTTTTGAGTGACCGCGTGTATGCAAGATTTTTCCGATGGAAATTCCGCTCGTGTGTACGCGGCATTATAGAAGAGGGGAGGAGACCCACATTTTTTTTTGTAAAATTTTTATTGGGTTATTACAAAACAGAGTATTAGGCCCCTTTCACACTGGGGCGGGAGCCGCGGCGACGGTAAAGCAGCGCTATATTTAGCGCTGCTTTACCGTTGTTCTAGCCGCGGGATTCGGCCGCTCGCGGTGCAGTTTTACCCCCACGAGCGGCCGAAAAAGGGTTAAAATCCCCCGCAAAGCGCCGCCGTAGTGGCGCTTTGCGGCGGTATTGCCGCAGTATTACCGCGGTGTCCCATTGAAATCAATGGGTAGGAGCGGTTTAGGAGCGGTGAATACACGGCTCCTATACCGCTCCAAAGATGCTGCAAAATTCCTACGCATGCTCGGAAAGCATTGAACTTCATTTTTTTTTTTACCGTCCTGCTAGCGCACCGCTCCAGTGTGAAAACCCGCCGGCTTTCACACTGGAGTGAATGGGGCCGGTTTTTCAGGCGGTGTACAGGCGCTATTTTTAGCACTGTACCGCCTGAAAACCGCCCCAGTGTGAAAGGGGCCTTACAGTGGTTGTAAACCCTCAGAGTAAACTTAATCTTATCAAATACTAGATAACACAGGTAAGCTATTCGCTGCCTGTGAAAGTGCACTTACTTGTGTATTTTCCATGAAAATCATCTCTTTATCTTTGATGACGTCATGCGCGATTGCAATGTAATAATAGCATACACATTACATAAAATAATGAATATACGAAAGTTACGAAAGTACGAATGTAACTAAATCTACGAAAATACGAATGTGTCCGAATTTCGAATATATATCGTTACGAATACGAACACCGACGACTTACGAATTTACGAATCGTTATCAACGGAAACGAACAGAAACAAAATAAACAAATAATATACAGTGGTGTGAAAAAGTGTTTGCCCCCTTCCTCATTTCCTGTTCCTTTGCATGTTTGTCACACTTAAGTGTTTCGGAACATCAAACCAATTTAAACAATAGTCAAGGACAACACAAGTAAACACAAAATGCAATTTGTAAATGAAGGTGTTTATTATTAAAGGTGAAAAAAAATCCAAACCATCATGGCCCTGTGTGAAAAAGTGATTGCCCCCCTTGTTAAAACATACTATAACTGTGGTTGTCCACACCTGAGTTCAATTTCTCTAGCCACACCCAGGCCTGATTATTGCCACACCTGTTGACAATCAAGGCATCACTTAAATAGGAGCTGCTTGACACAGTAAGGTCCACCAGAAGATCCTTAAAAGCTACACATCATGCCGAGACCCAAAGAAATTCAGGAACAATTGAGAAAGAAAGTAATTGAGATCTATCAGTCTGGAAAGGGTTATAAAGCCATTTCCAAAGCTTTGGGAATCCAGCGAACCACAGTGAGAGCCATTATCCACAAATGGCGAAGACATGGAACAGTGGTGAACCTTCCCAGGAGTGGCCGGCCGCCCAAAATTACCCCAAGAGCGCAGCGACGACTCATCCAAGAGGTCACAAAAGACCCCACAACAACGTCCAAGGAACTGCAGGCCTCACTTGCCTCAGTTAAGGTCAGCGTTCATGCCTCCACCATCAGGAAAAGACTGGGCAAAAATGGCCTGCATGGCAGAGTTCCAAGGAGAAAACCACTGCTGAGCAAAAAGAACATCAAAGCTCGTCTCAATTTCTCCACAACACATCTTGATGATCCCCAAGACTTTTGGGACAACATTCTGTGGACCGATGAGACAAAAGTGGAACTCTTTGGAAGGTGTGTGTCCAAGTATATCTGGCGTAGAAGGAACACTGCATTTCAGAAAAAGAACATTATACCAACAGTAAAATATGGTGGTGGTAGTGTGATGGTCTGGGGCTGTTTTGCTGCTTCAGGACCTGGAAGACTTGCCGTGATAAAAGGAACTATGAATTCTGCTGTCTACCAAGAGATCCTGAAGGAGAATGTCCGACCATCTGTTCGTGTACTCAAGCTGAAACGAACTTGGGTTCTGCAGCAGGACAATGATCCTAAACACACCAGCAAGTCCACCACCGAATGGCTGAAGAAAAACAAAATGAAGACTTTGGAGTGGCCTAGCCAAAGCCCTGACCTGAATCCTATTGAGATGTTGTGGTATGACCTTAAAAAGGCCGTTCATGCTCGAAAACCCTCTAATGTAACTGAATTAGGACAATTCTGCAAAGATGAGTGGGCCAAAATTCCTCCAGGACGCTGTAAAAGCCTCATTGCACGTTATCGCAAACGATTGGTTGCAGTTGTTGCTGCTAAGGGTGGCCCAACCAGTTATTAGGTTTAGGGGGCAATCACTTTTTCACACAGGGCCATGATGGTTTGGATTTTTTTTCACCTTTAATAATAAACACCTTCATTTACAAATTGCATTTTGTGTTTACTTGTGTTGTCCTTGACTATTGTTTAAATTGGTTTGATGTTCCGAAACACTTAAGTGTGACAAACATGCAAAGGAACAGGAAATGAGGAAGGGGGCAAACACTTTTTCACACCACTGTATGCCGTTTTTTGTATTTCCTGTCTGTCTGTAATTGTGTGTGAGCGAGATTCCCCTCTGAACGGCACAGAGGAGAAGTCTCGCGATGCAGCTATGATTCCAGTCTTCCTGATACTCCCCCTTGTGAATGAATAAGACGCCACACAGGGGAGCGCTACGGCGCATGCGCGAGATTTCGGCAGGGATACTAACTAAGGGCGGAAATGACGTCCGCATAGGCTTCAGAAAACAGAACTAAGAATGGGGTGGACGATACCCGGAAGATACTACAGAATCAAACATAAAAAAAAGGTACTTCTAAAGCTTGTTTCAGAGTAATTCAGGTATCTCTTGCTTGGCAATGTAAAATAACATAATATTGTTATATTAGAAAATTAAGATTTTGTTGGCGGGGTTTACTTCCTCTTTAAAAACCACTTCCCATCCGTAGGCTGTCATAGGACGGCCTTGACTTCCCCGGGGGTATATCTGAATGATGGGTGTAGCTACAGACATCATTCAGATATTGCCGTTTTCATCCGGTGATTTCCTGCACCATAAGAACAATCATAGCGGCTGTTCCGCCGCTTGATCGTCCTTATGGGCGGCGGGAGGGGACGCCCCCCCCTCCCGCTGCCCTCCGGTGGTTCTACCGACTCACCGCTTCCATCGGTGAGTCGGACACAGGATCCGCCAGCCCCCAGATGATGACCATAGAGATTTCCGGCGGGCCAGATGGTCGCCGGAGTCTCTATGATCGTTCGGAGGCCGGGCGCGATGTTATGACGTCACGCCCAGCCTCTGCATTCGAATAATGGCGCCGCCTCGGCTGGGAGGCGGTGATCGTTTTTTTTATTTTTTTTTATTTTAGGCTTTCCAGCCTAGAGGTGAGATGTGTTGTCTTATTGACCCCCATATCTCACTGTAAATAGGTCCGTGTCATATTCCTATTACAAGGGATGTTTACATACCTTGTAATAGGAATAAAAGTAATCAATTATTTATTTATTTTTTTAAAGTGTCAAACTAAAAAAAATAAAAGTAAAATTAACAATAATAATAAAAAAAAATGTTTTAAAGCGCCCCTGTCCCCGCGAGCTCGTACGCAAAAGTGAACGCATACGTAAGCCCCGCCCACATATGAAAACGGTGTTCAAACCACACATGTGAGGTATCGTCGCGAACGTTAGAGCGAGAGCACTAATTCTAGCCCTAGACCTCCTCTGTAACTCAAAACATGTAACTAGTAAAAAAATTTAAAGCGTCGCCTATGGGATTTTTAAATACCAAAGTTTGGCGCCATTCCACGAGCTCGTGCAATTTTGAAGCGTGACATGTTGGGTATCTATTTACTTGGCGTATCTTCATCTTTCACATTAAGCAAAAAAAATTTGGCTAACTTTACTGTTTTTTTTTGGTTTTTTTTTGCATGTTCGAAAAATTGCTGCGCAAATACCGTGCGAGATGCAACGACCGTCTTTGTATTCTCTAGGGTCTTTGCTAAAAAAACATATATAATGTTTGGGGGTTCTATGTAATTTTCGAGCAAAAAAATTATGAATTTTACATGTAGGAGAAATGTCAGAATTGGCCTGGATGCGAAGTGGTTAACCAGCTAACAATGAAAGGTATAATACAGCTGAATAGCTCTAAAACAGAATAGCAGTTCAATGTATAGAATAAGTAAGAGGGGAATAAAAGGGTGGGAGGGGAAGGGGAGGGGGTGGGGAAGGGGAAGGGGAGGGAGGGGGTGGGTTGAAAAGGAGAAAAGGGTATGTTTACCTGTAAATAAAGCAAAAGTGAACTAGTTCAGACCAGTAACGATACATCGGCAGCATATCAAATCGTGTATTGTGTAACCCTCAGGAGTGGAAGCATCCTTATCAGTAAAATGCCGCGTCCACACAATAGGATTTTCCGACAACAAATGTTGGATGTGATCTTGTTGGCGGAAAGTCCGCCCGTGTGTACGCTCCATAAAACATTTGTTGTTGGAATTTCCGCCAACCAATGTTTGAGAGCTTGTTCTCAAATTTTCCGACAACAAAACTTCCGATCGTGTGTAAACAAGTCCGACGCACAAAAGTCCACGTATGCTCGGAATCAAGCAGAAGAGCCGCACTGGCTATTGAACTTCCTTTTTCTCGGCTCGTCGTACGTCATCGTGTTCTGGACGTTCGGAATTTCCGACAACATTTGTATGACCGTGTGTACGCAAGACAAGTTTGAGCCAACATCCTTCGGAAAAAAATCCACGGTTTTGTTGTTGGAAAATCCTATCGTGTGTACGGGGCATTAGGGTGAAGACTGACATAAGCAGTAGGAACATTAAAGTATAAGTAATATTAAAGAGGAAGTAAAGCCTATTTAAAAAAAAAAACAAAAAAAAACGGCATAATGAAAAAAGGCATAATGAGCTAGTATGCATAGCATACTAGCTCATTATGAATAACTTACCTGAGAACGAAGCCCCCGAAGCGACCCTCGTCCACGACCTCCGTCGCCGCTATCAAACACGGAGTGACTTCCGGGTCTCGCCGCTCCAGCGCTGTCATTCGCTGGAGCGGCGATGACGTCACTCCCGCGCATGCGCACGAGAGCGGCATATCGGCGTGATCTCGGCATGCTCAGTGCGCCGGTGCCATTTCTTTTCTAAATATCTCCTAAACCATGTAGGTTTAGGAGATATTTATTGGACCTACAGGTAAGCCTTAATCGAGGCTCACCTGTAGGCCAAAGTGGTTTGTAAGGGTTTACAACCACTTTAATAACTGGAGTTGTCCGTCTTGGACTAGGGGGTTGTGGTCAGTAGAAAGTTCCGGACCAATGGTACCGAGGGGGGGGGGGACTCATAGCGACAGGGGGTGAGAAGGATTGGGCAGGTCACTTATTTTGAGTTTGCCCAAGGCGTTGGTGAGATCACGTTTCACGTACCAGTTAGTATGTCGGAATGGATGGATGATAGATAATAATTCTTCGGTAGTGAACGTATGTTCTATATACTTTCTCCATCTGGAAAAGAAACGGGTAGTAGAACGGAAATTTAAGACTATGGTGTTGAGTCTCTCAATATGGAACAGCGACAGAATTGCTTGCTTTACGGCTTGTAGGGAAGGTGGAGATGGTTTGCTCCAGTAGCTTGTGATTGTTCTGCGAGCCGCCATTAGACATATAGGAGACCATTGTGTGAGAGTGGATGGTCCTGTGGGGGACACCGGTGGGTCACATCCAAATAGACATAGGAGTGGACCTTTGATTAGTCGTGTCTTGTTGACCTTGAAAACATATTTGCGTCCCAAAACGTAGAGATTGCAGAGCAGTCCCACGAAGGGGGGAAGCAGAGTAGGGCGGGACAAGGAGCACCACGGGCATTGAGCTTGGGATAGGTTTCCGAGATGATGGTGCGGAATGGACAGTATGCTCTGTGAGTGGTTTTAAAATGGGTTTCCCGCCACGCTTCTGATATAGTGAGTTTGTGAATGTGGCGATAGCTTCGTGGTATCTTTTCCGGCAGTTCGGTGTCATTGAATATTGAGGACCACTTCTGAAATGGGGTAAGATGATATTTATCCGACTGGTGCGTAATAAGGTGGGAGTAGAGACTGGAAATAGAGTAATCGTCTGTCTGGAGCACTACATCCAGGCAGGGGCGTTGTTAGGTCTACAAAAGATCTGGGGCTGGAGCCCATAGCAGCGTAGTAAAGAAAGTCATACGCTTGGGCGGGCATACACATTTATATACAGTAATATGCGTGTGTGTGTGTGTGTATATATCCCCAGAAAACCCCCCCCTTACATCAGGGTCCCCAGAGAGCCCCCCTTACATCAGAGTCCCCAGAGAGCCCCCCTTACATCAGGGTCCCAGAGAGCCCCCTTACATCAGAGTCCCCAGAGAGCCCCCCTTACATCAGGGTCCCCAGAGAGCCCCCCTTACATCAGGGTTCCCAGAGAGCCCCCCTTACATCCAGGGTCCCCAGAGAGCCTCCCCTTACATCAGGGTCCCCAGAGAGCCCCCCCCCTGGCATCAGGGTTCCCAGAGAGCCCCCCTTACATCAGGGTCCCCAAAGAGCCCCCCTTATATCAGGGTCCCCAGAGAGCCCCCCCTTGCATCAGGGTTCCCAGAGAGCCCCCCTTACATCAGGGTCCCCAGAGAGCCCCCCCTTGCATCAGGGTTCCCAGAGAGCCCCCCTTACATCAGGGTCCCCAGAGAGCCCCCCCCTTGCATCAGGGTTCCCATAGAGCCTCCCTCTTAAAATCAGGGTCCCCAGATTGCCCCCCACTTACATCAGGGTCCCCAGAGAGCCCCCCCCCCCTTGCATCAGGGTTCCCATAGAGCCTCCCTCTTAAAATCAGGGTCCCCAGATTGCCCCCCACTTACATCAGGCTCCCCAGAGAGCCCCCCTTACATCAGGGTCCCCAGAGAGCATCCCCTCCCCTTGGGGACCCCTGCAGAAACTCGGGGCTGTAAGCCCCAGATTCGGGGCTATAGCCCCAAAAGCCACCCCCTAGCAACACCACTGCATCCAGGTACGATTTTTGAAGGGCATCTGTTTGGGGGCCATGGCATGTTCGCAGATAGCCGAGTAGCTGGTGATGATGGAAAACATGAGATGGTGGCAGAGAATATTCCTGTGAGAGAACCTGGTATGGTTTGAATTCTCCCGGTTTATCGCTATATAAAGGAGTAACAGTAGTGAGGCCACGCGTGCTCCAAAAGTTGAAGGCTGTGTAGATAGTGGAAGGGAGAAACGTGGGGTTTCCTTGAACGGTGGGATGGCTGGATATATTTGAGGGTACCCCCAGCAATCTCCGCACCTCCCTCCAGGCAACCAATGTGCCTCTAATGAGGACATTTGATTTAAGATGTAGGGGCAAAGCTTTCCGAGTGGAATGGAGAACGCCTGGAAGGGTGTGTGGGGAAAACCAAAGCTCCCTCAAGCATTTAGCTTGAATATCGAGATTTACCCGACAACCAATCTAGACCTTGTCTAAGTAGGCATGAGATATTATAAAAGCGTAAATTGGACGTTTTTGGAGAGCAATACGCGACTTTTTGGTTAATCCATAGGAAGGCATTTAAAGCCTTGTGTATCCTCTGTACATCCGAGTGCTTCAGTAGGAGCGGAATGGTCTGCATCGGATAGAGTCATTGTGCAGAGGACACCATTTTGAATAGGTGACATCCAGGGCAGGACTTACGCCGCCTACACACGGTCGGAATTGCCGATGGAAACAGTCTGATGGGAGCTTTTCATCGGATTTTCTGACCATGTGTATGCCCATCGGTCTTTTTCTGTCGGCATTTCCAACGGACTTTGGATTGAGAACTTGTTCTCAATTTTTCCGACGGAAAACCTTTCTATCGGATTTTTCAATCGTGTGTATGCAATTCCGACACGCAAAATTCAGACGCATGCTCGGAAACAATTCGACGCATGCTCGGAAGCATTAAACTTCCCTTTTATAGTGCCGTCAAACGTGTTGTATGTCGTGGTGTTATTGACAGTTGGAATTTGGTGTGACCGTGTGTAGGCAAGACAGTTTGAGTGAAATTCCATCGGAATTCCGACGGGAAAACCATCAGAGCTTTTTCCAACGAGAATTCCGACCGTGTGTACGCGGCATAAGGGTGGTGGGGGCCCCTGGGCTTGAGTCACTTTCGGGCCCTACCTTCTATACATTACCGTACTTATCGGTGTATAACACGCACCCCAGGTTTAGGAGGGAAGTTTAGGAAAAAACTTACATTTAAATGACCATCAATGCAGCCTTGTCCAGTGTCATTTGCAGCCTTGTCATTTTCCCATAATTGCAGCCTCACCGTATCCATAATGCAGTCTCACCATGCCCTTAATCGCAGCCTCGCCATGCCCATAATCACAGCCTCGCCGCTCCCATAATGCAGTCTTACCGTGCCCATAATGCAGTCTCACCCTGCCCGTAATCGCAGCCTCACCGAGCCCATAATGCAGTCTCACCGTGCCCGTAATCGCTGCCTCACCGTGCCCATAATGCAGTTTCACCGTGCCATGCCCACAATCGCAGCCTTGCCGTTCCCATAATGCAGTCTCACGTGCCCATAATCACAGCATCACCGTGCCCATAATGCAGTCCCTCCGTGCCCATAATCGCAGCCTCACAGTGCCCATAATCGCAGCTTCACAGTGCCCATAATGCAGTCTCACTGTGCCCATAATCGCAGCCTTGTCGTGCCCATAATGCAGTCTCTGTAATCAGTGCCTGTGCCTGGATTACACAGTCTGTGTGCATCTCCCGGTGTGTATCTCCGAGCTGAGTGTAAAAAACTTTGGCCGCGCTGTGACAAATGTCCCGCCCTCCTCCTAGATCAGCTTGCGTGATAGACGCAGTGTTCTGTCTATCACACGAGCTGAGGGCGGGACTTTTGTCACAGTGCGGCCAAAGTTTTTTACACTCAGCTCGGAGATACACACCGGGAGATGCCCGCAGACTGTGTATTACGTATAGTGGAGGAGGAGGCAATGTATCTCTGCGGGGCCCCCTATTGGGTGGGGCCCATGGGCTTGAGCCCAGTCAAGCCCAATGGTAAGTCCGGCCCTGGTGACATCTCCCAAAGAGCGAGAGGGGGAGGTTTGCCCAAGCTTCCAACTCCTTTACAATTTTCGTTATTAAAGGTGGGTAATAGAGAGTGTATAAGGAGGACGGCTCTCGACCTATGTGTACCCCCAAGTATGTGATGTAGTGAGTGGCTGGAGTGAATGGAGAAGATAATCGCCGTTTAGCAGATAATCGGCGGTTTAATGCTGGAACCTCACTTTGTCTGAATTGATTCTAAAGCCAAAGCCGAGTCGAAAGGCCGCAAATAGGTCACGTCATGTGACCCCACATTCTGGGGGTGAAGAGGCGCGAGGAAACGTGGAGTTCTAAGTCCCGGTCTGGACTCCTCCCGGTCTTCTTTATATTGTCCTTCACCACTGATAATGTCCTTGGAGTTATTCCTCCCATCCAACCCATTATAACTCTTCCATCGCTTTGGCAATTCTAAAACATTATTTGGCTCTGCAGATGAGGCGCATCTGAATTTTTATTTCATAAAAGGGAAATTAAGGAGGAGAGGAGGAAAAGAGTAATATGAGAGAGCGAGAGAGACTAAGGTGGGGAGGAGAGAAGAGATGATGAGAGAAAAAGATGAGAGAGGAGAGAGGGGAGAGGAGAGATGAGAGAGAAGGGAGGAGAGAGGGGAGATGACAGAGGAGAGAGGAGACAGGAGAGGGGAGAGAGAAGGGAGAAGGGAGGAGAGATGAGAGAGGAGAGAGGGGAGATGAGAGATGAGGGAAGAGAGATGTGAGATGAGAGAGGGGAGATGGGTGATGAGAGAGGGGAGATGAAAGATGAGAGATGGGAGAGGAGAGAGGAGATGAGAGGAGAACTGAGAGGAGAGATGAGTGACGAGAGATGAGAGGAGAGATGAGTGATGAGAGGAGAGATGAGAGAGGAGAGAGGAGCAATGAGAGAGATGAGATGAGAGGAGAGATGAGTGATGAGAGAGGAGAGATGAGTGATGAGAGAGGAGAGCTGAGAGGAGAGCTGAGAGGAGAGATGAGTGATGAGAGAGGAGAGATAAGTGATGAGAGAGGAGAGCTGAGAGGAGAGATGAGTGATGAGAGATGAGAGAGGGGAGAGGAGAGATGAGAGGAGAGATGAGTGATGAGAGAGGAGAGAGGAGAGATGAGTGATGAGAGAGCTGAGAGGAGTGATGAGTGATGAGAGGAGAGAGGAGAGAGGAGTGATGAGAGAGCAGAGAAGAGAGGAGAGATGAGTGATGAGAGAGATGAGAGGAGAGATGAGAGAGGATAGAGGAGTGATGAGAGAGCAGAGAAGAGAGGAGAGAGGAGCAATGAGAGAGATGAGAGGAGAGGAGAGATGAGTGATGAGAGAGGAGAGCTGAGAGCAGAAATGAGTGATGAGAGAGGAGAGAGGGGAGATGAAAGATGAGAGATGGGAGAGGAGAGAGGAGATGAGAGGAGAACTGAGAGGAGAGATGAGTGACGAGAGATGAGAGAGGGGAGAGGAGAGATGAGTGATGGGAGAGGAGAGATGAGTGATGGGAGAGGAGAGATGAGTGATGGGAGAGGAGAGATGAGTGATGAGAGATGAGAGGAGAGATGAGTGATGAGAGAGGAGAGGAGAGATGAGTGATGAGAGATGAGAGAGGGGAGAGGAGAGATGCGAAGAGAGATGAGTGATGAGAGAGGAGAGATGAGTGATGAGAGAGCTGAGAGGAGAGATGAGTGATGAGAGGAGAGATGAGTGATGAGAGGAGAGATGAGAGAGGAGAGAGGAGAGATGAGTGATGAGAGAGATGAGAGGAGAGATGAGAGAGGAGAGAGGAGCAATGAGAGAGATGAGATGAGAGGAGAGATGAGTGATGAGAGAGGAGAGATGAGTGATGAGAGGAGAGAGGAGCAATGAGAGAGGAGCGATGAGAGAGATGAGATGAGAGGAGAGATGAGTGATGAGAGAGGAGAGCTGAGAGGAGAGATGAGTGATGAGAGAGGAGAGATGAGAGGAGAGATGAGTGATGAGAGAGGAGAGATGAGTGATGGGAGAGGAGAGATGAGTGATGGGAGAGGAGAGATGAGTGATGAGAGGAGAGATGAGAGAGGAGAGAGGAGCAATGAGAGGGATGAGATGAGAGGAGAGATGAGTGATGAGAGATGAGAGAGGGGAGAGAGAGATGAGAGGAGAGATGAGTGATGAGAGAGGAGAGAGGAGAGATGAGTGATGAGAGAGCTGAGAGGAGTGATGAGTGATGAGAGGAGAGAGGATAGAGGAGTGATGAGAGAGCAGAGAAGAGAGGAGAGAGGAGCAATGAGAGAGATGAGATGAGAGGAGAGGAGAGATGAGTGATGAGAGAGGAGAGCTGAGAGCAGAAATGAGTGATGAGAGAGGAGAGAGGGGAGATGAAAGATGAGAGATGGGAGAGGAGAGAGGAGATGAGAGGAGAACTGAGAGGAGAGATGAGTGACGAGAGATGAGAGAGGGGAGAGGAGAGATGAGTGATGGGAGAGGAGAGATGAGTGATGGGAGAGGAGAGATGAGTGATGAGAGAGGAGAGATGAGTGATGAGAGATGAGAGGAGAGATGAGTGATGAGAGAGGAGAGGAGAGATGAGTGATGAGAGATGAGAGAGGGGAGAGGAGAGATGAGAGATGCGAGGAGAGATGAGTGATGAGAGAGGAGAGATGAGTGATGAGAGAGCTGAGAGGAGAGATGAGTGATGAGAGGAGAGATGAGTGATGAGAGGAGAGATGAGAGAGGAGAGGAGAGATGAGTGATGAGAGAGATGAGAGGAGAGATGAGAGAGGAGAGAGGAGCAATGAGAGAGATGAGATGAGAGGAGAGATGAGTGATGAGAGGAGAGAGGAGCAATGAGAGAGGAGCGATGAGAGAGAGAGAGAGAGATGAGAGGAGAGATGAGTGATGAGAGAGGAGAGCTGAGAGGAGAGATGAGTGATGAGAGAGGAGAGAGGAGAGGAGAGATGAGTGATGAGAGAGAGAGAGATGAGGAGAGGAGAGATGAGTGAGGAGAGGAGAGATGAGTGATGAGAGATGAGAGGAGAGATGATGATGAGAGGAGAGATGAGAGAGGAGAGAGGAGCAATGAGAGAGATGAGATGAGAGGAGAGATGAGTGATGAGAGATGAGTGATGAGAGAGGAGAGCTGAGAGGAGAGATGAGTGATGAGAGATGAGAGAGGGGAGAGGAGAGATGAGAGATGCGAGGAGAGATGAGTGATGAGAGAGGAGAGAGGAGAGATGAGTGATGAGAGGAGAGATGAGTGATGAGAGGAGTGATGAGAGAGCAGAGAAGAGAGGAGAGATGAGTGATGAGAGAGATGAGAGGAGAGATGAGAGAGGAGAGATGAGCAATGAGAGAGATGAGATGAGAGGAGAGATGAGTGATGAGATGAGAGAGGAGAGAGGAGAGATGAGTGATGAGATGAGAGAGGAGAGAGAAGCGATGAGAGAGATGAGATGAGAGGAGAGATGAGTGATGAGAGAGGAGAGCTGAGTTGAGAGATGAGTGATGAGAGAGGAGAGATGAGTGATGGGAGAGGAGAGATGAGTGATGGGAGAGGAGAGATGAGAGATGAGAGGAGAGATGAGTGATGAGAGGAGAGATGAGAGAGGAGAGAGGAGCAATGAGAGAGATTAGATGAGAGGAGAGATGAGTGATGAGAGAGGAGAGCTGAGAGGAGAGATGAGTGATGAGAGATGAGAGAGGGGAGAGGAGAGATGAGAGATGCGAGGAGAGATGAGTGATGAGAGAGCTGAGAGGAGAGATGAGTGATGAGAGGAGAGATGAGAGAGGAGAGAGGAGAGAGGAGTGATGAGAGAGCAGAGGAGAGAGGAGGAGAGGAGAGATGAAAGATGAGAGATGAGAGATGGGAGAGGAGAGAGGAGATGAGAGGAGAACTGAGAGGAGAGATGAGTGACGAGAGATGAGAGAGGGGAGAGGAGAGATGAGTGATGGGAGAGGAGAGATGAGTGATGAGAGAGGAGAGATGAGTGATGGGAGAGGAGAGATGAGTGATGAGAGAGGAGAGGAGAGATGAGTGATGAGAGAGGAGAGGAGAGATGAGTGATGAGAGAGAGAGAGGGAGAGGAGAGATGAGTGATGAGAGATGAGAGAGAGGAGAGGAGAGTTGAGAGATGAGAGGAGAGATGAGTGATGAGAGAGCTGAGAGGAGAGATGAGTGATGAGAGGAGAGATGAGT